>CM054150.1:55485997-55503497 GCA_028751875.1 Rapana venosa | reverse complement strand
TCACGGAACAGCACCAAAATATTTGGCCTCTTGTGCAGCAAAAGCTCCTGCCTCTACATTCCATTTTTTCAGGCGTTCTAACTTTTGGCAATAGCGTGTTTGGATATCTAAAGATGTGAAGAATCATTTCTGCTTATAGCAACAGTCTTCCAAAACAAAACCTTTTTTCGAAGATCAAAGTTCAAAATACACCGTTTATGAAAGCTCTGTTTTTAAGGTATGTCATGCAAACGTCTCTACAGAGAAAACTTGCTCTTTCTAAGCACTTTCATTTTTAGTGTCAATGGGACTAGGGGCGAAAAAGAAAGTACACGGAATTTAGAGAAAGACATCTGCTACTTTTGAAACAATCTCAAATACAACGTGAAAGCACTAAGTAGTTTGTTAGCTTCTGTACTGAAATGACCCTCGCATCCATTGATCTAGATGTGATGTGGATGAAAAGCGGCTTGATTTCCCAACGGTCAGGCTGATGAGCATGTTTACAACCTCAAAAATCCCTCCAGTTTTTCCATGGGAAATTGTCCTTTGAACAGAAAACTGACTACATTGTCGTCTTTGGTATCATACTGATACGAACGAAGACGCTCAAGAAGTCAGTTTAGGGTTTGTGTGTGTGTGTGTGTGTGTGTGTGTGTGTGTGTGTGTGTGTGTGTGTGTGTGTGTGTGTGTGTGTGTGTGTGGAGACCATGCTATTTCTTCGTATCACAGTATTCATTTAGTTCTGTTAACGTCAGTTGTTGCCAAGGTTAACACTGGCAATTTTTCTCTACTATTTCATGCTTTTCTTGTCCCAGTCACTTTTATATCCCAAGGTCTTTCCTAAAAGCATAACGACCCTTCACGTGTGCACGAAAAGTACAATATAAAATCGTAGTAACATTCATTAAAAGCTGTAATAAATGGTGTTATCATTTAATCACTGTTTACAATTGACTAAGATTTTACAAAACATTCAAAAGTTAGCAAAGTTTGTAAAAGACCAGGAAAATAAAACAGAATACGTACAAAAAAAATAATGATGTTTCAAAATGATATACATGAAAACACACATATATTCTTTCTTTTTTCGGGAGCGGGGGATAGGGGGTGGGGTAGTATTGATAAGGGCAGCAACAATTCAGACAGTATTTTTTGTGTAAATTACATCAAATGTCTTTAGGTTAGTTCCTCTATGTCATATTTGCCATGAAATTGCTAATATAATTTCTGCTGAATGCAAAAAAAAATGTTTAGCCACTAACTACATAACTGTGTACAAGTGCTGGCTTGTTGCCAATGTTTCACCATGCAGCTATAGACAGGGCTTTTGTTTTGCTGGGTTCTTGTTCTATATGAAGTTCTTTTTTTAAACTGAAACATTGCAAGTGATACATGCTTAGGACTGAGACACTGAATGAAAACATGCCATTTCAATAATTTTATATACTGATAATGACAAGCAGCATATTTTTACTGTGTTGTGATTATACAAAGGCCATTTCTGTTCATCTTTACCTTAATTTGGCAAGTTAAAAAACTACACAGAATGAAATTCCGGGCTGAAGTAACGATTTGGTTTTAAATAGGGATCCACTCTGAGTTTAGCAAAGGACAACTTTTGAAATTTGCCAAAACACACTCACAAAGCTGCCTCCTGCAAATGAAAACAAACTGCTACTGTAATCAATCTTGTCATTGCCAAGAGGCATCCTTAACTTTTACAGCTGTTACAATCTATCTTCTCTCTCTCTTCTCTCTCTCTCCTCTCTCTCTCTCTCTCTCTCTCTCTCTCTCTCTCTCTCTCTCTCTCTCTCTCTCTCTCTATCTCTCTCTCTCTCTCTTCTCTCTCTCTCTCTCTCCTCTCTCTCTCTCACAACTTTCTATTTAGATATAAAAAGAAGTACGCAACCCTATTTCATCTCCAGGGCCCAGTAATCTTCAAGCAAGATCAAAGTTAAACTGTCAGTTCAGTTTCCAAGGTACGTTCAAACTGCACATCGATTTGACAAAGGTCTTCAAAGTAGGTCTGAGAACATGAAAAACACATCTCCAGGGAAAAGTTTGTTCCGCCACATCACTGTCGATACTACTGAAAACTGGGGAAGAAAAGAAAGAGGGTCAAAGTAGTGGTGAAAACAGCAGGCAGACACTCTTCTGACAATCTCATCTACTGCTACATGATAACACTCAATGGCCTTTCCACCTTCAGCAGTCGCTGCTCTGAAGGCGATGCCTGTGAGTGGCAACTTAATTTCCCAGCGGTGGAGGTGGCAAGCACGTTCACTGCCTCACAGAAGCCTTCCATTTTCTGAGGGAAATGAGGGTTCATCGACTGCCTCCTTCCCTTGATGTCCACACACACAGCCACACACGCTGTCCAGAGTGTCGTCTCTGGCACCATGCTGTGAGAAAGAAGACACTTCAGGCAAAAAGCTGGGGTTAGCAGTCTGTGAAGTCAGTGTGTGTGTATGCCAAGTCAGGTGCCGTTGATATTTACCTAAGATGAAAATTTAAGCTTGTAACGTTCTTTACACCCTACTCTCAAAAATTAAACAAACAAAAAAATTATAATGATAAATTCGCAACGTTTATTTATTTACCTTTGATATTTAAAAGAGATGTAAATTGTGAAAAGAAAACTGTTCGTGTTCAATTTTTGCAATATGTTCGATTATGGTAGACCAATAATAATAATAATGCATTGTCTTCTAATTTAACTTCTTGATGTTTTACTTGCAGTCTCCAGTGGCCTAAATGCCAATCTGAAACTAAACCAAAGGATAGATGTATGTATTTTTTGTGAACTTCTCTTTTTAAAAATTGAGTGAACCCTCAAAATCAGTTTGAAATGAGCCAGAAAATTATTTTCGGACAGATGTTCTTAGCGAGACCCTCTTTTTCCTAAAATCACTTCCAATGTTTACCTGTTCGTCAATAGCGCTAAATGTCGCACCACTTGTACATGTAACAAGGCTTTCATGAGAAACGGTGTTTCAGTAAACCTTCAAAACAGGGTCAAATATAACACGACCAATGAGTTTCTGATTGACATTTACAGTGCAAAGCAATTTCTCAAAGCCATTTTCAAGAAGGAAATATTGCTGCTGAAATGTGGCAGTCTGTACAAACAAATCATGTCATCTACAAAGGTCAAGAAAAAAAAGGGATAGAAATAGAGAGGGGACGATAGAAAGGAATGAAAAAACAAAGAAAGAAAGAAAAACAATTGAACAAACAAACACACAACCATCCAGACACAGACAACAATTGGAGGGACATGGAGACAGGCAGGAATGCACAAAAACAAATCAAAGACAACTTGCAGACCCAATCTTGCAGTGATCTCCCTCATGTCCAGGTGATACCTCCCCCCAACCTGTCAGTCCCTGCACCAGAGGGGTCTCGCTAAGCCGTCCTACCAGTGCGCCGACATAAGAGTGGCAACTTCATTTGCAACAGTGAGGGCGACATGAAGGTTCTCTCACCCTCGCAAAATCCTCCCAATTTTCAGAGAGAAAAGAGTGTTTATTGACCGCTTTTCTCCCTTGATGCCAGCAAAGACACTGGGGCATTTGGTGCCTGTGATATCATGATGGTAAGAAAGGCATCTAAAGCACACTTGTTCTGGTCACATACCTGCTAGAGAGAGAGCGAGAGAGAGAGAGAGAGAGAGAGAGAGAGAGAGAGAGAGAGAGAGAAGATAGAGAGAAAAGAGAGAAAGAGAGAGAGGGAGAGGGGCAGAGAGAGGACTCTGAACACTGAACAGTTTTTAATATACACATTGGCCTTAGGCCACAACAGGGAGACAGAGAGGACTCTGAACTCTGAACAGTTTTAATTAATATGTACATTGGCCTTAGGCCACAACAGAGAGAGAGACACAGAGAGAGAGAGAGAGAGAGAGAGAGAGAGAGAGAGAGAGAGAGAGAGAGAACACTTGAAAATTGTAAATGTCAAGCCAGATAGTAGTATAAAACTTCACACGAAAGATTGAGATGATTTGTGTCCCAGAACTTTAAAAGTGCACTTCTCCATGTCGGATTTTTATTTTTACTTAAATGATAGCAATTGTTCAGAGCTAGACAGACACAGACACAACACAGTGTTCATGACACAGTCGACTTTTCAAACAAATCAAAGTTTCAGAAACAAATCTCATTCTATTTCCGATTAAAAATACACACTTTTGTTCAGAAGTTTATAAAAAGGAAAATACTGAAAAAGTACAAGTATCTCTATCTCTTTACACATTCATGCAACTATTAGATATAACTTGCATCATGAAAGCTAATTTTTACACCAAAGGTTTGCTTTTCCCAAAAAAGTTTTGAAAATACAAAAGAAAAGAGACCAAAATAATAACAGGCAAAAAAGCAATTGGAGACAATGACTTAGATAGAAAAGCAGACACATTTGCAAAGAAACAAAAATGAAGCAGACAGCATGAAAGGATAACGAAAAGGAGATAAAAACACAAAAATAAAACTTAAAAAGGGGGCAAAGGGGGGAGGAAAGAAAGAGAAGGGTTCGAACAGAAGAGAGAAAGAAAAGACAAGAAAGAAGAAAGAAAGAAAGGAAAGAAAGAAAGCAAGAATGAAAAAAGGAAAGAAAGAAAGAAAGATAAAGGAAAAGAAAGAAAGAAAGAAAGAAAGAAAGAAAGCGGAACGAAAGAAAGAAAGAAAGCGCGAAGAAAGAAAGGAAGAAAGGAAGGAAGGAAGGAAGAATAGATGAAGGAAGGAAGGAAGGAAAGAAAGAAAGAAAGAAGAAAGAAAGAAAGAAAGAAAGAAAGAAAAAGGAAGGAAGAAAGAAAGAAAAAGAAAGAAGAAAGAAAGAAAGAAAGAAAGAAAGAAAGAAAGAAAGAAGAAGAAGGAAAGGAAGGAAGGAAGGAAGGAAGGAAGGAACGAAAGAACGAAAGAACGAACGAAAGAAATCTAAGGCATGTACGCTGTCATGTCTACGCTGCCGGTTCCCACCAATCTCTGAACTGCTGCTGCACCAGCAGCCCTCTGCCAGCTCTGTCTGTCTGTCTGTGTCTGAAGCTGGCCTACAGGAGTGGTGGCCACTTGTTGTCCAATGGTCCAAGACCACGAGCAAGGTGACCCCCTCGCCTTGCTAAAGCCTCCACTTCTCTCCGGGAAATGAATATTCATCCATTGCTCACTCCGCTTTGATGTCCACTACAGGCAAAGCCAGATATGTCTGTTACATTGCACAAAAAGTCTTGTTTTTAGATAAACACACGCGTTAAAATTTCCTTCTCTCTTTGATTGAAATAAAAGAAAAGTCTACTCATTTGATTAGTGTATCTTCTCGCAATAATATTAACACTTTTTGGCTTTGTTAAACCAAATGACTACTTAAGAAAATCCCACTTTTATTTCACTTACTGTTCTTAGGTTTCTGTCCATCAATAGCCATGTTACTTTAGTAAAAACTTCAATAATAGTTGTTTGATTGTTCTCAAAGGTCAGAGCGTGTTTTATGTTTTGATTTAGCAACATGCAATATAAAAAGTCCGCGTACCTCTATTGTGATATTGCAATTGCTTTGCCTTGCCTTGCCTTGTCTTGTCTTGCCATAGCGTAAGATGGGTACAAGAAAAATCAGAATGTGAAACTGGAGTGTCAAGTATATCAGTGTGTGTGTGTGTGTGTGTGTGTGCGTGTGCGTTCGTGCGTGCTTGTTTGCGTGCGTACGTGCATGCGTGAATACATGCCTGTGTGCATACACATCTTCCTCCAAGTATACGTTTTCTTCCTCCTCTTCACAACTTCTAAAACCTCTAGCAAGGATCGGCAACCCTTTGTTTCGAGATAATGAGTCCCTTTAACTTCCAGCCAGAAAAAAGCCTCAGCCATTATGGTATAAAGATAAACAGTGAAGAGAGAACAGCTTTTTTGCCCTCTGCAGCAGCTGCCACGGATGAAGGCCATTCCCAGTTCAGCCATTTCTTGCACCGTTGATGACCTAACGGGGCTGACACAGAGGCTGTGGCACTGGACAGTTGGAGGAGTAGCGGAAAAGCAAGGGACTACTGGTATGGACTTTTGAAAATCAGGATTCCACTCGTTGTTGTTCTAAAACATTTAGGGTAACATGAACATCAATAGAAAGCGCTGCAGCTGATACAGAGGATGTGGGACTGGGGAGTTGGGGGTACGGGGTGGGGGTAGCGGAGAAGAAAGCGACGACTGGAATTGACGCTTCTTGAGCATCCACATATTGTTTTCTGAAACCTGTCACGCTAAGATAACATAAAAAGCACGGCACGAGAGTAAGGATTCTAGTGGAATCCAAAACATTTTTGTCTCTGATGATGATGATGATGATGATGATGATGATGATGATGATGATGATGATGATGATGATGGTGGTGGTGGTGGTGGTGGTGGTGATGGTGATGATGATGACGATGATGACGACGGCGATGATGATGACGACGACGACGACGACGATGATGATGATGATGATCGATCATCATCATCATCATCATCATGTACGCAATATATTGAGTACTGAATCTTGTAAAGCAAACAGATCAAATCGTTTGCATTCAATTCATTTACACGCTTTCAGCCGTCCACAAAGAATAGGATTAACATATCACACACACACACACACACACACACACACATAGACACACACACACACACACACACAAAGCAACACACTTAGAAAGAGTGATGGAGATGTGAAGGTGGCTGTTGAAAAGTAGAGACAGGTATGAGGGGGAGAGACCTCATGTAGGGAAAATTAGTGTATTTCGAGACTAGATTTTAAGAGTATCAAATCCACACGAAGAAAAGATAAAAAGAAACTCCTTTTGTGTTTCGAAGCCGGATTTAAAAGTACGTATCAAATCCACGCAATAAAAAGATCTTTTTTAAAATCTCCTTTGTGTTTTGAAGCCAGATTTAAAAGTACGTATCAAATCCATACGATGAAAAGATAAAAAGAAAGTCCTTAGAAACTTGGTCAATGAGGGATGGGACATGACAGGCCAGGACAGGAGGAGATGGTCGCACGCTGCAGGAGGCAAATTGCATTCATTGCAGGGTTTCTAGCCCGCTGTCCTTTGATTCGGCAACTAGCAGTCAGTAGTTCTCCAGCCTGAATCGATCACCAGACTGCAGCCCTCGTTTGTTTGAACTGCTCTTCACTGCGTTCGTGCCCTCAGCCGCTAAAGACAACTCTGTGCATCATGTTAGGGTTGTGGGGCTTTGTGGGGGTGGGGTTGTGTGTGGGGGTGGGGGGGAGGTCAAGTCAAGTCAAATCAAGTCAAATTTTTGTTTCCAGATGGTACATTGAATAAGCAATGCATTTGCTTTTTTTCATCAGTTGTGTTGGCTGTGTTGGGAGGTTGTGTTGTGTGTGTGTTTGTGTGTGTGGGGGGGGGGGGGGGAGGGGTGATGGTGGTGGGGTTGTGTGTGTGTTGGTTGTTGTGTGTGTGTGTGTGTGTGTGTGTGTGTGTGTTTGTGAGTATGTTTTCGTACGGGTATAAGCATGTCTATGTCTCTATGTGCTTGTATCTGAGTGTATATAAATGCATGTGAGCATGTGTATTTTTGCCTAAGTAAATTTTTTGAGTACGCATGTGTAGGAATTAGTGTGTGTGTGTGTGTGTGTGTGTGTGTGGTGTGTGTGTGTGTGTGTGTGTGGTGTTGTGAGCTCGCATGTAAACCTTCAATGTCCCTGCGTTTTTATCTCTGCCATCCTCCACCCTGTAGAAGCTACAGCGAGGATCCACAGGACCCTGCTATGGGCTAACGAGCCTCTTTCACTCCCAACCAGCAAATCGACAGCTGCAAGGGTAAAAATCAACGCAAAAGGAGAAACAGCATCTAACCTTCACAGCAGCAGCAGCAGCAGCCGATGAAAGCCGTTAAAAACAAAGCAATCCTTTTGAGAGTTGACAACATGGTGTTGCTGTGCTGTTGAAACAAGAGAGGGAAAGAGCGGGAATACTGAAGATAGTGAAAACCGAAATTCCTAGAAAGTTCTCTTTTTCAGTTTCTCTCTTTTTCCTATTAGGATATTTTCAAACGATTTGTTTGCATAACATAGAGCACATTTACATATATTATAGTATGCATAGCATTTTGCGATATATTGAGAGTATGGCTATAACATTCCAATGAAGATGAATATAACCAAACAAACTGAACAGTAAAATAACATGGGAATGAGAGAATACACATATCACATCTGAGAATATCCCAAGTGAATATAAAATTGCTTAGCGAAAGAAGCAGTGTAGCCATGTCACTTCTTACATTAACAAAACTAATAAATACCATCAGCCTAGAAAGTTCTTGTATAGGATACAATGATGGCTCACTTAGGTGGTAAAAAGGTAAAGGGTGTCCTATAACCTATAAGGTCGTAGGGGAGCGATACGTCAAAGACCTCACTTCTCTAGAGGCCAGCATATTGAGGGCGGCGCTCATCTCCTCGCCCTTGCTGCTTTAACTTCCTTGACCCTAAAGAGGCAGGTACCCATTTACAGCTGGGTGAACTAGGGGACTGTAATGAAGCCAAGGCGCGCAAACGGTCACCTATCCAAGTGGTAACCACGCTCGACGCTGCTTAACTAGGCTGGGGGAAAGCGAGTGCTCCGACCACTGAGCTATCTCGACCCCTTAGGAGGTAGAGTGGGGGGGGGGGGGGAGGGGGGGGGAGGGTACTAGATGTAGTGTCGCAGCGTTCTTGGCAGCAGTCCCTCTTACATCCAAACACGAAAACTTTGTTGATGAGTTCCTGCATTTAGCGATAACGAGGAGTGGCCGGGCAGTCTTCTGTGGAAAACAACTTGCACTTATCCCTGTGTTTCTGAACTTCTTTGATTTCACCAAAAATCGAATTATCCAGTACTGCAGTCTGAACTCACTATCAGTTTGCAGTTTGAAACAAAACGTCTTTGAGTCCTCTCCTTGGAGGGGGTGGGAGATAGCATAGTGGTCAGAGCGCTGTGCTCACTGTGTGACGGCGCAGGATCAAGATTCAAGATGGATTTCAAGAACCCCCTCATGGGGCTACATGGGATTTAACAACACCTCAGCTTGCAGACGTGGACACGTCGGTGCCACTGTACACGCTCTTCTCAGACGGTCATGGACTAGTGACAGGACAAAGCCATTTAGACAACATGTAGCAATGCCAGCACTATGGACAGCAGTATTGAAATTAAGTCGTCTTTAACAACTGACATGAATATGATATAGCATCTTGCTTCTGTTTGTTTCTATATTTAGTATAAAGCAAGTTCTGTGTGTTTACTGTGTGCGCATACTACATCATATCAATGAATACATTGTGTGTGTGTGCGCGTGTGTGCGTGTGTGTGTGCGCGCGCGTGTGTGTGTGTATGTGAGCGTGTGCATGCGCACAAACGTTTATGCATGTGTGCATGCATGTGTATGGCTGTGCACCCGCGCACGTACACGCGCAGTCTTCACCAACTTTTCAACTTTAACTCAGATCTGCATCCCCCTTGCTTTTAGATAACAAATCCCCCAGACTTCTAGAACCAGGACAGTGCCAACAAGGCTGTACAAACAGCAGCCCAGCAGGAAGTTAGCCTTTTGCAGCCGCTGATGAAGTGCATGTCAGCCACGTTTTTGACAGTTAATGATGTCCTGCTGTTGATACAGGCAAGCAAAGTGTGAGTTGCCGTGTGTTGTGTTGTGTTGTGTGGGTGTGTGTGTGTGTGTGTGTGTGTGTGTGTGTGTGTGTGTGTGTAGTGATGTGTGTGTGTGTGTGTGTGTGTGTGTGTGTGGTGTGTGTGTGGTGTGTGTGTGTGTGTGTGTATGTGTGTGTATGTGTGTGAGTGTGGTGTGTGTGTGTGTGTGTGTGTGTGTGTGTGTGTGTGTGAGTGTGTGATGTGTGAGTGTGTGTGTGTGTGTGTGTGAGTGAGTGTGTGTGTGTTTGTGTGTGTGTGTGTGTTGGCCACGAGAAGATTGGGTGACTTACGAGTTTGATAAGGGATGGAAGGTTGGGAAGCTTGAGGGAAGAAAACAGGATAAAAAAAAATCTTTTGAGATATATGACAGCAGATTTGTTTGTATCTGTAAACCCCTTTAAAGTCACGGCAGATTTCTCTGCGTGAAATTCGGGCTGCTGTCCCTGTGTGTGTGTGTGTGTGGAGGGGGGGGAGCATAGTGGCACAAAAGTGCCTTTTTTTCGTTTTCCTGTCTGCATGTATATTTGGTTTTCCTATCAGAATGGCTTCATTTATTTTTACAAAGCACTGCCAAGGCCAAATCTCTTGTTTGCCTTGGATTCTTTTACGTGAACTAATTGCGTGTTGCACACGGGCTCTTTGTTTCACTCGAAAGATTAGCACCCAGACCACCACTCACGATCTGATGGACGGCAGAAAGTGTCGGGCACAAACGGGGAATCGATCCTGGACCTTTTGTTTTCCAGGCAGGTGCGCTACCTCTAGACCCCCAATCCACCTCGGTAGAGCGAAAAAGGAAATGTTCACGTCACTCGTTGGAGACCTAAAGGAATGAGACAGAGCAAGCCGTGACCAGATTTTTCAGAGGACAACTTGCATCGCGCGGTGGTCTAGAAGTAGTGCACCTGCCTAGAAAGCCAGAACTGCGAGTTCGATACCAGTTTCTGCCCTCACTTTTCTCCATCCACTTACTGAGATAGTGTGTGAAACACACACACACACACACACACACACACAAACACAAACACACACACACACGAGGAGAGAAGGAAGACAGCATTCGTTCTCTTCTAAGCTGCAGCAGAATAGAATAGAAGCCGTTAGGAGTCCAGCAATTTCGTTGACAGTTGACACCGTCATCTCCTTGATACACAAGACGTGGGATGTGGCAGGAACTGGCAGGAGTGGAGGCGGAGTATTGGGTAGGCGTGCTGAACAAAAGCCGGGAATTGTAATCGGGGCAGTAGAGGAGGTGGGCAGCAGGGGGTTCTCTGACCCTGACACCCACACAAACCCCCCTTCCCCCTCAGACACCACCAACAGCGAGGTATTGCTGGGCTTGGTCAATACTTCTGTGGAGTGGCAAATAGTCACATTTGAGCAGCGGACCAGTTTTGTATCGGTGTCCGTTCCTTGATGTTGTGAACGACCGGTGGTTAGAAATGAATTATAGTATTCTTCTTCTGTGTCAAACGCTCAGACAGCAACTGCTGTTGTCTGTAACATGAGCGAAACTGCGTTGAGCTGCCGTTAAGCGCCTGACAAGTCAGGCCCAGCGCATCCGACATCGGCGTGGAAGAGAATTAGTATCTTGTAAGGTTTTTTTCTGTATATAAAGGCAGGAGAATGGACCAAGAAGACAGAAAACAGACCAGGAGGTGACAGGAAGAAAAGGAACAAGGCAGAAACAAAGAAAGGGGACAGAGAAGAAGGAACTCCTAGCACAGAATGTCCAGAAGGCGGGGATGCTGTTTATACTGACAGGACCCCGGCTTCCCCACGGCGGAAGATCACAGTATGAATAACCATCCCACACCCCCTCTCCCTGTGGTCGTTCATGCCGCGCTATGGTCATCACAGACCACCGACTGTGCAGACGGTGCCACACCTTATTATTTACCAGGTCTGGGGATTTCAAACGTCGGTCAGGTGGAATTGTAATTACTGAGTTCAGTTTCCGTCCAGACCCCTCTTCCTCTGCTCCGGTCTTTCATTTGCCATCTGTTGGGTCGCTCTGTTACATGGTGGATCGGTGGTCTAGAGGTAACGCGCCTGCCTACAAATCGAAAAGTCCGGATTCGATCCTGGTCCGGGTCAAATCTCCTTTTGTGCTCCAAACTTTTCCCCCATCCACTAGATCGAGAGTGATGGTCTGAATGCTAGTCTTTCGGATGAGACGTTGTAGTGAGGTGCCCCGTGTGCGGCACTCATTTAGCGCACGTAATACACCCACAGAGGCACGAAGACAGCTGTCCCTGGCAAACGTGTGCAGAAAAAAGGCCATTCTGATAGGGAAACAAGAAAACACGCAGACAGAAAAACAAAAAATGGGTGGCGCTGGTCTGGTGGCGACGCGCTCTTCCCAGGGAGAGTAACCCGAGTATCACGCAGAGAAATCTGTAGTGACTTAAAGTGGTAAAAAACCACCATGCATAGAACGTTGTGTAAGAAAGCCAAGTTTGAAAGAGTGACAGACAAGTTGGGAGATGGCTCTGGTAGCTATAAAACAAGCTTGGTTTTCAGCGCTCTTGTGAAACACGACCCATCTTCAACAAATCTTTCAACGTACTACTAACACCCCCCCCCCTCCCCCCGCACACACACACACACACACACACACACACACACTCACACGCCCCAAATGAAACATGTCTTGTACTTTGTCTTGAAAGACAGCCTGTCGAGTGACTGAAATGTAATCTGTCAAAATAAAAAGTTCTATCATGTGCACCAACTCTTTCCAACCGTCTGTCACATTTTATTGATTGTCTAAAGCTGAAGGGGAAGCCTCAGAAGAGCAAAATAAACGACTGTTTTCAGTCTTCAGGAACAGGAACCCCGAGAAAGCAATCGAAACAAGCACGTAGAAGGTTGAGGAATAATGCAGAGCCATAATAGAATGAAGAACACACAAAAAACCCCAGAAATTGAAAGGATAAAGTTGTGATGATTTCGTCAGGGTGTGTGTGTGTGTGTGTGTGTGTGTGTGTGTGTGTGTGTGTGTGTGTGTGTGTGTGCGCGCGCGCGCGCGTGTGTGTGTCAAGTCAAGTCAAACTTTTATTTCCAGATGGTACATTGCATAAGCAATAAATGTGCTTTCTTTCATCAAGCCATCTATCTAGGAACAAAGAACTTGATCAATATTATCTAACTACATTATTACCATAACCAATAATAATAAGACTAACTCCAAAAGAAAAATAGAAACAGAAAAAAGAAAGAAAACACACACACACACACACACACACACACGCGCGCCGCGCGCGCGCACACACACACACGCGCGCGACCAAAAACAAAAACAAAAAAAAACTCAACCCCCCTCCCCCCTCCAAAAATAAAAATACACTGCAATAACTCGTACACACATACACGCGCACACACACACGCACACACAACGCAACTCAAAATAACATTGTAAATAATATATATATATATATAATATATATATATATATATATATATATATATATATATATATATATATATGTGTGTGTGTGTGTGTGTGTGAGTGTGTGTGTGTGTGTGTGTGTTGAAAGCTTGTAAATATATGTGCAAATGAATATTGTGCGCACATTCATGTTCCAGTAAGAGTAAAAAGCAAGCACGGGGATAAAGCAGTGTGTGTGTTCGCGCGCGCACGCGCGCGTATGTGTGTGTGCGTCGGGGAGAGGGGGGGTGTTATGTTGTTATTTGTGTGTATGTGTGTATGCGTGCGTGCGTATGTATGTGTGTGAATACGCGCACACGCGTGTGTGTGTATATACATTCACATACGTGAAAATGCACACGCTTTTGCGCGTACATTCGCGCGCACACGTGCATTTGTGTGCCTTCGCAGGGGAAGACGAGGTGTATGCATGTTTGCATTCACACATAGGTGCAAATGTTGCTGATCATGTGTGAATGCCAGCAAATAAAGGGGTATGTGCATACAGATGTGTGTGTGTGTTGCCACCTCCGGGCAGCATGCATATGCATGCGTGTGTGCATGCATGACAACATCCTCATTTCCATCCATACAAGTTCCGTAATTTCAGCCGCTAATGTGGTCTAAAATCAGGTCCAGTGCCATCCCAAAATAGTGTAAAACACAACAACAAAAAGCACATGTAGGAAGCAAAATAAATGGTAAAAGGAAAAATAAGGGGTGAAAAATACCATAAGCAAGTAATTAAATTCTGGGACAGCAATTTTAGCTGTCACTTTGCTAATTATATTCTTACAGAAAACTCTCTGTCTCTGTCTCTGTGTTTCTGTCTCTCTGTGTTTCTGTCTCTGTCTCTGTCTCTCTCTCTCTCGACGCATTATTGCACAAGACACATGTGTTGACATACAAAGAGCGAGAGAAGATAGAGTCAGAGACAGAAACAACAAAACGGACAGACTACTTCTCAAGATAGGACAGCACAGACATTGCGAGAGACATACGTAGCAACAGAGAGAGCACAAATGTGAAAGCCAGTTGAAAAAAGAGAACGAAGAAGAGAAGAAGAAGATAGAGAAGAAAAAAGAAAAAACGACAACAACAACTCCAACAACAACAACAACAACAAGACAAGAAGAACAAGAAGAACAAGACAGAAGAAGTAAAAGAACATGAAGAAGACGAAGAAGAGAAGAAGAAAGAAGAAGAAGAAGAAGAAGAAGAAGAAGAAGAAAAGAAGAAGAAGAAGAAGAAGAAGAAGGAAGAAGAAGTAAAAGAAGAAGACGAAGAAGAAGAAGATTTCAAGCCCGGTGCAGGCAGTGGCAAATCGTACAATGGACGTGCGTGTGTGTGTGTGCGCGCGCACGTGCGTGCATGTGCGTGTGTGGGGGGGGGGGGGGGAGCGCACACACACACACGCTCACACGTATGTGCAGGCGTGCGCGCAAGATATACGCATGTGAACATGTCTGATATCTCTTCTGTTTCTTCACTTAACCCATTAAACTACCTTGAAACAAACACCAGCAACACCCCCCCACCCCTTTCTCTCTCTCTCTCTTCTCTCTCTTCTCTCTCTCTCTCTCTCTCTCTCTCTCTCTCTCTCTCTCTCTCTCTCTCTCTCTCTCTCTCTCTCTCTCTCTCTTCATTTCCAATCAGAACGTTCCAAGTTATCATCCTGAAACAACTAAAAAACAAAATTTTTTTAACCCAACATCCCCACAAAAGGAAGACCGGCATCTTTATTCTACGTGGCAGAGGAAACCCATTATGGGTCAAGCGATTTCTTTGACAGTTTAGCCCATCCCTCTGCTGATACAGGGCAGGAGTAGCAGGGAGAGAGAGAGAGAGAGAGGGAGAGAGAGAGAGAGAGAGAGAGAGAGAGAGAGAGAGAGAAGATGTGTGTGTGTGTGTTGGGTGTGTGTGTGTGTGTGTGTGTGTCTTCAATTTTACGTCTGTTCACTTAAGTGTGTGTGTGTGTGTGTGTGTGTGTGTGTTGTGTGTTGGGTGTGTATGTGTGTGTGTGTCTGTGTGTGTCTGTGTGAGAGAGAGATGTGTGTGTGTGAGTGTGTGTGTATGTGTTTCTTAGTAAGTATGTGTGTAAGTGTGTGTGTATGGGTGGGGGGTGGGGGGGGGGGGGGGTGTGCGCGTGTGTATATGTGTGGTCAAAGTCAAAGTCAAAGTCAAACTTTTATTTTCAGATGGTACATTGAATAAGCAGTGCATTTGTGGTGTGTGTATGTGTGTGTGTGTGTGTGTGTGTGTGTGTGTGTGTGTGTGTGTGTGTGTGTGTGGTGTGTGTGTGTATATATGGTGTGTGTGTGTGTGTGTGGTGGTGTGTGTGTGTGTGCGTGTGTGTGTGTGTGTGTGTGTGTGTGTGTGTGTGTGTATGTGTGTGGTGTGGTGTGTGCGCGCGCGCGTGTGTGTGTGTGTGTGTGTGTGTGTGTGTGGTTGGACAGGAACGTTCGAGGAGAGGAAGGAGGGAGCTTGTTGATTGGGCATTACAGCAGCTTCGGCACCATTCTGTGTTGTTCTTCTTGTTGACACCTCACACGACGGAAAAGCCCCTCTGGAGGCTTCCGACAGGGCCTGATGGCAAGGCAGAGGCGCTGCGTCGCTGTGCGGCAAATTGCAGTCATCACTTTGCTTCTATTCCCTCCCTCCCTCCTGCCTGCCTGCCTGCCTGCCTGTCTCCTCGTTATCCCGGGTTTGTTCTTGGCTCATGGTCACCAGTGGTTCTGAAGGGGAGTGTGAAAGAGAGAGAGAGAGAGAGAGAGGAGAGAGAGAGAGAGAGAGAGAGAGAGGGAGAGAGAGAGAGGAGAGGGGAGAGAGAGAGAGGAGAGAGAGAGAGAGAGGGAGAGAGAGAGAGGAAGGGAGAGAGAGAGAGGGGAGAGAGAGGGAGAAGAGAGGGAGAGAGAGAGGGGGAGGAGAGAGAGGGAGAGAGAGGGAGAGTAGGAGAGGGAGAGAGAGAGGGAGAGAGAGAGAGAGGGAGAGAGAGAGAGAGAGGAGAGAGAGGGAGAGAGAGAGAGGAGAGAGGGAAGAGAGAGAGGAGAGAAGAGAGGAGGGAGAGAGAGAGAGGAGAGAGAGAGAGAGAGAGAGAGGGGGGGAGAGAGAGAGAGAGGGAGAGAGGGAGAGAGAGAATGGCGTTGGAACTGCTCTAAGCTCTGGTCTCTCTTCTATTCGTTTACACCCATTCACAACTTCGCTGTTATAATATTGTCTAGCTGTCACTGGTGAAGTGAGGGCTGTCCTGTGTTTGATTGCAGGAGACACGTCACACGAGTGTTGTTTCATCAATGACCAGTTTCACTCCTCTACAGGTTCTCCGTGGGGATGCCTGGAGGGAGGGGGGGTGACTAACAGTATAGATAGATAGCACCCGCCACCTTCTGGAAATTCTGTGCTAGGAATTCCCTCTTTTCTGTCCCTCTCTTTCCTTTTCTTCCTGTCACCACCTCCTTTGTGTATACTTTTTTATCATTCTCTGCCTTCTTCGTCCATTCTCCCACCTTTTTCTCTCTCAGAAAGACTTTTTTAAAAAAATATAACAATTATTTCCCGCGTTGAGGTCGGATGCTCTGGGCCTGAATTGTCAGGCTTTAACGGCAGTTCCCCGCATGTTCGCTCATATGACAGACAACAGTGGTCACTGTCTGAGCGTTCAACCAAGAGGAAGAAAAAGAAGACCTCCTCCACAGTGCCTCCTTTGCTATCTGCTGAGTTGCTGATGCTAGCCTGAAATTTCTGTTTGTCTTTGTGTCACCTTGTATGTCCAAGCCCAAACAGCAAAGGGAAGCCCAAGGTTGATAAAAAGTCAAGAGCAATGTCCCCTTTGAAAAAAAATGGAATCAACTCGCGTTTTGCTATTACTTGTAAAACTGCATGAAATAATAGCTTTTCTGGGAGAGTGCGAGCAAAGATGATGTGATAAACTCGAGCCGTTTAATTGGATTCCGCTATCTTGGGCCGATGATGAGGTTATTTCCAATCTTTCAGAATGCCCTCCAAAACAACTAGGGAGTTTTGTATGATTTATTGTTTTAACTGACTTTTTTCAGTCTTTCATTACAGCCAACTAAAGTAAAGTCACGATCGTGTCTATTTCTTGACATTTTTAGCTAAGATTGGTGTGAATCTTTCAAGAAAGGAAGTCGTTCAGTTGTACCCACAACAAAAAATAAGTACCCAAACTGAAGGTCAAAAACATAGAAAGAAGGAAGGCTTAAGGTAAGAAAGAAATAAAGAAGGATGTTAAAGTGTCAGTTTTCATTGCCTTCTCCTCTTCTCTCTTAACTCCTTCAAAAGCAGTAGGGACCATGCACGGACTTGTTCAGGCCGTTTATCATGGGCAGGCTTAGCCTTGAGGAGCCCTTCCCTCTCGAGGTACAGGGTGAACGGGTATGTTTGTCTAT
>CM054150.1:55458497-55480997 GCA_028751875.1 Rapana venosa | reverse complement strand
TAGTAGGTAATTGTGATTCTCGCTACTAGTCACACCACATACGAGCGTGCAAACAACTTTTCTTCTCCCAATTCAAGGAAAGTGTGTTGTGTGTATGACTGTGTGTGTGTGTGTGTGTTTCGCGCGCGCGCGTGTGTGTGTGTGTGCGTGCGTGCGTGTGTGTAGGTCCGTGTGTGTAGGCGTGTGTGTGTAGGTGTGTGTGTGTGTTTGACTGGCCTCAATGTGGCATTCTCCTTTGCCCTGTGTTCCCCCTTACTTTTCCCCTCTTTACTTGTGTATCCACAGCTGTTAAGAACCAGCCTGGTAAACACCTGTGTTATAATGGTTGGTCTGCAGGTTTGGTCTATGTGTGGAACCTCTCTCTCTCCGTCTATATGTGGAGCCTCTCTCTCTCTCTCTCTCTCTCTCTCTCTCTCTCTCTCTCTCTCTCTGTCTATGTGTGGAGCTTCTCTCTCTCTCTCTCTCTCTCTCTCTCTCTCTCTCTCTCTGTCTATGTGTGGAGCCTCTCTCTCTCTCTCTCTCTCTCTCTCTCTCTGTCTATGTGTGGAGCTTCTCTCTCTCTCTCTCTCTCTCTCTCTCTCTCTCTCTCTCTCTCTCTCTCTCTCCATCTAAGCATGGAACCTCTCTCTCTCCGTCTATGTGTGGAGCCTCTCTCTCTCTCTCTCTCTCTCTCTCTCTCTCTCTCTCTCTCTCTCTCTCTCTCTCTCTCCATCTATGCGTGGAACCTCTCTCTCCGTCTATGTGTGGAGTCTCTCTCTCTCTCTCTCTCTCTCTCTCTCTCTCTCTCTCTCTCTCTCTCTCTTCTCTCTCTCTCTCTTCTATGCGTGGAACCTCTCTCTCTCCGTCTATGTCGTGGAGTCTCTCTCTCTCTCTCTCTCTCTCTCTCCTCTCTCTCATCTTCTCTCTCTCTCTCTCTCTCTCTCTCTCTATGCGTGGAACCTCTCTCTCTCCGTCTATTGTGTGGAGTCTCTCTCTCTCTCTCTCTTCTCTCTCTCTCTCTCTCTCTCTCTCTCTCTCTCTCTCTCTCTCTCTCTCTCTCTCCGTCTATGTGTGGAGCCTCTCTCTCTCCGTCTAACATCAGTGCAGACTCCACTCTCCCCAAAAAGTCCTTCGGATGAGACTATAGGCCTAAACCGAGGCCCCGTATGCGAACGCGCGCAGAACATCTTGCGCACACGTTAAATCCTGTTCCGCTTTTCGTAAGAGTAGGCCATTGTGCGCCGGTGGGAACAGGTGACAGAATTAACAAAACCGCATACACACGGGGACTGGATGTAAAAAAGCAAATACGTGTTTATTCCATTATCCTCCATATAAAGGAATAACAAAAATATGTCTGGAGTCTCTCTCTCTCTCTCTCTCTCTCTCTCTCTCTCTTCTCTCTCTCTCTCTCTCTCTCTCTCTCTCTCTCTCTCTCAGTGAGTGGTGAAATGAACAGCTGCTTTTTTGGGGCCAGGCGATGTACAAAACATTAATTCAGAGCACGTAAAAGAACCCCTGAAGATAGGAGATTTGTCCTTGGTGGTAAAACGCTGCTGAAGAAAGGTCACTCATGTATTGGGAAACAAATACACACATAACTCACCAAAACAGATAGATAGAAGGGTGGCACTGTCCGTGTGGCGACACACCATGCCCACGAGAAAGCAGCCCGAATTTCATGCAGAGAATGATACAGTACAGTACAATTTAATAAATTACAATACACTTGAAAGTGTGAACTCTGCCTATTACTTTAGTTTGTGTTTTATTTATTTATTTATTCTTTTATATCGAGGATAATGGAATAACCACGTATGTGATTTTTACATCCAGTCCCCGTGTGTATGCGGTTTTGTCATCTGATTCCACTGGCACACAATGGCCTACTCTTCCGAAAAGCGGAACAGGATTTAACGTGTGCGCAAGATGTTCTGCATCGTTCGAACACGGAGCCTCGGTTTATAGTCTCATCCGAGAGTGTGTGTGTGTGTGTGTGTGTGTGTGTGTGTGTGTGTGTGTGTGTGTGTGTGTGTGTGTGTGTGTGTGTGTGTGTGTGTGTGTGTGCTCAGAGTTGTGTCAGTACACGAGTATAGATGTCATTATTATCAGTTTTCTGAAAGTTTTGTAAACGAGAGATGCATATGGATTTAAAAGTTCACAATCCACACTCAACAACAACGAAAACTACAACAATAACAAGAGCAACAAACACACACACAACACAAACACACACACGCACACACACACACACATACACACACTCACTCATTTACTCGCCCTTTTCAAAGAGGGATACAAACAAAGAACGAGCGACGGAGACAGAGAGACAGACAGTCACACACACTCACACACGTACACTACACACACACACACACACACACACACACACACACACACACACACACACACTACACACACACACACACACCCAAATGTACAGACAGATCAAGAAAAAGGGGCCACACTAAGGGCTAGAAACAAGGAAAACCAAACACCATTAGAAAGAACGGGAGGGTTTGGGCTGGGTGCTAAAATGACAGGCAAACTGGGCGACAGAAAGGAGAGGTAGAGGAAACACGTACCATGCAGTGCCCCACCTTTTCTTCTGCCATAACTACTGCAACATCTCTCGCGGCCAGCTAGGTAGGTAAGTGCCTTCAGAGAGCCACGCCGACCGCGATGGACTGACTGTTCAAATATGCCGGCTACAAGCGCCAATAGCCTCTTCACACCCTTCACAAAGTGATTGACACACATACACACACAGAGACACATGCATACACACAGAGAAACAGAGAGAGAGAGAGAGAGAGGAGAGAGGAGAGAGAGAGAGAGAGAGAGAGAGAGAGAGACAGACAGACAGAGAGGGACAGAGACAGAGAAACAGACAGAGACAGACAAATAGACACACACACGCACGCACTCCCCCCCCCCCCCCCTTCACACACACATACATGCACACACACCCTTTGGATGCGACTAGAAGCCGACGTCCCTTGTGCAATCGCTCGCAGAATATCTTGCGCACGTGTTAAATCCTGTTCCACTTTTCGGAAGAGTAGGCCCTTGTGTGCCGGTGGGAACGGATGAGAAAATTTACAAAACTGCATACACGAGAGTGCTTTTTCCATTATACTCAAGTTAAACAAATGAAAACAAAATTTAAAAAATAAACACACACACACACACACTCACACACATACACACACACACAAACACACACACACACACACACACATGCGTGCGGCGCTGTCGTTATATTACCCAACAAAGCGTGCAACCCCAAATCACTGTATTTATCCAACAACACAGCGTGTCATTCCAACGAGCAGAATATTTCAGGCAATTTTCGATACCATTCTGCTAACGCCTATTACCATCCTTAAACACAGTCCAGTTACATCAGCATAACTGCCGAGTCCTAACCCCAGAAATGCCCCAGCTCTTGAAAAGCACTAATTTGGAAAAATGAAGGAGAAAACAACGAGGGTGAACACCACTGCTCGTTTTGAACGATCGGCGGTAATGCTCGTACAGCACGCATACTGGCAGACAAACTGAGACAGAGAGACAGAAAGAGAGAGAGACAGAGATAGATAAAGAGACACAATATAGGAATAAAGCATGCAATGTATCTCTTGTTCATATTTTAACTGGCAACGCCAAAAAATGCTAAAGCTTGCTCTCTAGAAAGCACATACAGAAGCACATATTATATGTACGCACCTGCATACGCGCGCGCGTACCACCCCCCCCCCCCTCCCACACACACACAAACACACACACACAAACACACACAACACACACACACACAACACACACACAAGCACATACAAACACTAAACACACACACACACTAAACACACACACAACACATACACAAACACACACACACACACACACTCGCGCGCGCGAACGCGCGCTTAACACACACATACACTAAATAAACGCACACATACGCAAACACACACAAACACACACGCGTGCGCAACACACACATACACACACCACACACACACACAACACACACACACACCACAACACACACAATTACATCCCATTCCTGCATCTCCAAAACTTAGCTGCTAAGTAAGGGGGTAGGGAAGTAAGCAACAGTTGTGTTGTCGTGTGTATTGTGAAAAGCACACTGACCTCTATCCACGTAACGACCCTATAATAATCTGCCTCCTGATCGGCCAACACGATAATATAGAACGCTGTTTGGAATAGAAAGCATTTCTATCTGGGCGATATCTGGGTCTGCTGGAGGGGAAAGTTCAGCCTAAAGAGTCAAGTCGGTTCTCTTTGAGGTCGGCTGCGATTTCCCTTTCAGCTGCCTTCCACGTTAGCGGTGAGATTCTATCAGCTAGGGTAGGGTAGGTAGGGTAGGGTAGGGTGGGGTGGGGTGGGGTGTATACAGGCAGTAGGCCTAGCAGGCTAGCGAGTCTCCTCTACTACCCCGCTCTTTCATTCAGTATCACTCCGTTTCTGGGATATTGATAGGCCTATAGGCCGGGTCACTAGGGAGATGAGCATGCTGATACCAGGGGTATGTTTGAGAGCTAAATACAACAGGTTCATAAAAAGGTTTAAGACTGTATTGGGAGAGCTTCTGGTGTGTTGCTTCTTGACGTCTTATGAGCGGTAATGACATAGAGGTCTGCGAAGGGAAAGACTCCAATGAACTCTGCATGTTCACTCTCTGCTGCAGCCATTCCTTCGTGCACGTTTATGAAAGCAATCTAGTTTCTTTTGTGTTGTACAGCATTGTATTAAGAATAACATTTTAACTTCCTCAGATTACATGAAATGTGAGCTGCTATCTCCCGGAGTAAGGCGAGTCGCCGCAAGAGCAGCGCCACCCATTTAAGAAAATCCTGTTTGCGTGTGTTTTTCCTGAGTGGCTTTTTTTCTACACAACTTGGGTTCAAACAAGGATGGTACCCACAACGTCTTGCTTTCTAGACAGGTGCATTACTGCTAGACCCCCGATCTACAGTCCACTGATATAGCGCTGAATTTTATTGGTTTTGCGGCTGACCAATGTTGGCGCGTGGGTATGTGCAGTTCATAAGTAGACACACACTCTTCTCTACGATCATGATACAACAGTGATCAGTATTTCAACTAGCGGATGGACCTATTCGGCAATATCACAAAATACAGGAGGAGGGAGCTTTTCAACACGATTGTTCAAAACCAGAAGGTTTTGTAGATTAGTTGTGTGTGTGTTACACAAGCCTAATATCTTACAACTCTGTCTTCTTCTTCTTCTTCGTCACCGAACGCTCAGACAGCAACTAGGGTCGTCTGTTATATGAGCAAACATGCGTCACGCTGCCATTAAGCGCCTGACAAGTCAGGCCCTGCGTATCCGACTTCGGCATAAGAGAGAATTGCTATCTTTTAAGTCTTTCTAGAAAAAAAAGGCAGGAAAATTGACCAAGAAGTCAGTAAAAAAAAAACAAGAAGGAGGTGACAGGAAGAAAATGAACAAGGCAGAAACAAAGAGAGTGATAGAAAAGAGGAAATTAGTAGCATAGAATTTCCAGAAGATGGGGATACTATTTACACTGACAGGTCCCCGGAGTTCCCACAGGGGATGACATCCCTGCTAGTTCTAAAGTAATACACAAAAAACCCTCTTAAGTGGCAGACTAGACCTGTGTGACGCTGGAGATGAACATCCAACCCAATCAGCCCTGTTGTTTACAGCCCCGCCGACGACAGTGGTCATATCGGGGCTTGCCGTCACCTGGACTTGGTGACTCGAGTGGTACCAGCTGTCGCTGTGTTCTAAACATCGGCTCCCTAACAGTAGTCTTCGCTTGCCGAGAGCGGATTATTTCACAGTCATCAACTATCTCAACTGCCAAGCACGAGGTGAATGTCTTCAGGCTGATCACATCCATCCATCACTGTCGGAATTACTTTCTACCGTGTGAGTCCGCCGTAAGTTATAGGAGGATTTATATAAAATGTCTACCCCAAAAATCCCACAAAACAGGTGATCTTTCGGAGTATGGGCGACATCTCTCTCTCTCTCTCTCTCTCTCTCTCTGGTAGTGACGTCGGTAAATTTACAATGTCTAAGAATTCAAAGGTGTCCTTTTTCGTTGTCGCAGACAGGTGCCCATAAACTGTCTGCTGAAACTGCCGACCACGAGTCGTGACTTAAGAAGACTCTCTCTCTGTCTCTTTCTCTCTCTCTGTCTCTTTCTCTCTCTCTTTCTCTGTCTCTTCAAGCTCTTCTACTTTACAAAGGCTGTACATACCACAAAGGTTTGTTTTAATCAACACAGAATCGCTAGCTAGTACAAGTTAAAACGAATCCAAGTCACTGTTTATGGCCTACAATGTATAGAAGCCGAGGTGTTCAACCTCTGAGTCTATAACCCAAACAGTCATGAAGTTCACGAATACAAATATCCACAGTCTTTGGTACTTAGGGTAGACAGTTGCTTTATTTTCCCAAAGTCCAGGTCAACTAATGTTCAGACCTGCCAGTGCCTTACTCTTTTTTTGTGTGTACACGCATACAGAAGACTGTGTGTGCATTTCGCATATCACGTGCTAGAGCAGCGAGGTAGAGGAGATAGGAGCAGCCCTCAATATGCCGGCCCCTAGAAAAGCCTAGGCCTTTGACACCTCGCTGTCCTAGGACTGCAGAGGTCTAAGGGAACAGCTTTACTAGTGCTGACTTTGTTTCAAGCTATGTGGGTGGCGGGCACAGGGCAATACCCAACATGTGCTCGAGGCTCCGTAGGCGCAGTGGGTTAGGTATTGGGTTAAACATTTGCTCTGTACAGTTCAAGGCGCACATGTGTCTTCACAAAAGTGAAAGGACCCCCACTTCACCGAGGACATCTAAGCTACAAAGCCTCAATACTTCACGTGAAGAATTGGGGGGAATCAGATGGCCATGGCAATAAACCGCTTTGATTTGTTTGTGCCAGATATAGCGCTATATACATTCCCTTGTTATCATTATATTATTATTAATATAATTGTCGTTTGTAGTAGTAGTAGTAGTAGTAGTAGTAGTAGTAGAAGTAGTAGTAGTATTGTAGTAGTAGTAGTAGTAGAAGATATTGGCAAAATGGAACTTTTTCTTTCTTATATAAGTATTCTAAAGGACTCTTTTTCTCTTTTTTTAACTTCAGAACTTAGTCTGAAGTTGCAGTGTAAAGTGTTGGTGATATTATACAATACTCCGCACGCGACAAAGCTTTTCTTTTTCCTTCAGTTTCTTGCGAAGCTGTAGCATAATTGAAAAACCTATGATGATAAAGCATGTTTAAAGCCTTCTTTCGTTATAATCATGTAAAAAAAAAGAGCTAATGAAGCTGAAGAGACGAGCACATCAAATTACTGAGTCAGAGAGGTTCTCAAATATGTATCCATGTCTTTTCTCTTAGATAACTTGTCATGGCAATGCAATGAATTTTCAAGCAGTGTGTCGTTAGCACACTGTCGTTAATGTGTCCTACAGGGAACAGTGCAAGGAGGGAGACGAAGAGGCAGACAGAGAAAACGATGGGAAGACAACGTAAGACAGTGGACTGGCCTTGAGTGGTACAACTTGCAACAGAAAGCTGAAAACCGTGAAGAGTGGAGGAAGCTGGTTGCAAAATCTTCAGTGGTGCCCCAACTGGGCTACAGGATAGGTGAAAGCGAGGGTGCCGTTTGCAGATCTGAACTTGATGGCACCTATTCGTGAAATACCATTCTGATAGCTATCATTAGTTTGTTGGAACTTGTTTCCTATGTTAACATTTACGCATGTTTTAAAGCTACCGTGACATAGTCCTCCCTACCTAGGCACTGACTGAGGGTAATAATGCCACAGTGTAATAATAATAATAATAACGATAATAATAATAATAATAATAATAATAATAATAATAATATATACGTTTTTCAACGAAGAATTATCCTCTGATGGGAACATATTTGATTACAACAAAGTTTCAAGGCTTGAGTTTTGAATAAGACGTCTGTTGCGTAAGTAGCCATGAATATCCATGTGACAGTCAAGATGGGAAAATCAGGTATTTGATCTCTAGTCTTAACGTCAAATTTCCATTTCACGCTCAATTGGAAAGGCAACTTCAAACGGGTAGTCCCCAACGTTCGCCACTGCACTGGTCATTAGAAGCGCGTTTGACCTTTCCTGATTTCTGACTGCAGGCAGAACAGAAAACCAATCCACACACAGGCAGAGAGCAGATGAAATGCACTTTAATGACATTAGCCCATTACAGAGGGAGAGAGAGAGAGAGTGTGCGCGTGTGTTTGTGTGTATATGAGTGTTTTTGTGTGTGCGAGCGTGTGCCTGAGTGCGCGCGTGTGTGTGTTGTGCATGTGTGCGCGCGCGAAAGTGTGTGTGTGTATGTGCGCGCGCGCGTGCGTGTGTGCATGCGTGTCTTTAAGTGTGCGTAAGTGTGTGTGTGTGAAAGAGAGAGAGAGAGAGTGTGTGTGTGTGAGATAGAGTGTGTGTGTGTCAGTGTGTGTGCGCGCGTGCGCGTGCGCGAGGAACTAAGGCTGCACGTGTGAAAATTTATAGCTTGGCTGTCCTTTGCTACATTTTTGTCTTGGCCTTTTTTCCCCTTCCTCAAATGGAAGCGTAATTATCCGTTTCTTCGCTTATCGTTTCCTGATTAAAACCCCCATATGGCTTGAAGTTGAAAATGAAATCTCAAGAAAGCCAAACTATTTTTTACCTGTTTTGAATCCTAAGAGAAAACAGGAGCAAAACACAGAAGCACAGACAAATAGACACACTAGCAAACTGACAGACAGACAGATACAGAAAGAGGAAGAAGCGAGGACATGAAGAAAGAGAGACAGAAAGAAAGAACAGAAATATAGAGACAGACAGAAACTAGGCATTACCGAAAAACGTAGTGGAATAAGAGAAAGACAGAGACAGAGAAGAGTGAGAGAGAAAAAAAGAAGGGGAAAAAAAGACATGAATTACAAAAAAAGAAGCAGAGGAATACAAAATGATAGATGGAGAAATAGGCAGACGACAGAGAGGAGAGAGAGAGAGAGAGAGAGAGAGAGAGAGAGAGAGAGAGAGGAGAGAGAGAGAGAGAGAGAAGACGAAGTATGGAGGAAAACACCCCAAATGGGCTCAAAGATCATTAGTCAGAATGAATGAATTTATAGATAAAAATTACAGAATAGATCACTCACTCACTCACACACACACACACACACACACACACACACACACACACACACACACACACACACACACACACACACACACACACACACACATACACGCACGCACAGAACAATTTTATGGGAAGAACGAATGATGCGGACAGACAGGCAGTGTGTGTGGTGTGTGTGTGTGTGTGTGTGTGTGTGTGTGTTTGTGGTGAGTGTCAGGTGACTGTTTGCTTTAGCATATGTAAGGCTTTGTTGTTAGTCTGTCTGTCTATCGTGTCTAGTCTGCTCTTCTTCTTCTCTCTCTCTCTCTCATCTCTCTTCTTCTCTCTCTCTCTTCTCTCTCTCTCTCTCTCTCTGTCTGTCTGTCTGTCTTCTCTCTCTCTCTCTCTCTCTCTCTCTCTCTCTCTCTCTCTCTCTCTCTCTCTCTCTCTCTCTCTGTCAAAAGCAATAAAAAAGAATCGTTTACAATAAACTTAAGAATAAAGTATCGATAGTTTTTCTCTCTTTATTCAAACTTCAAATCTGAATTGTCCTCTTAAAACAACAGTAAAATAATTCTTTTTGCAATTCTAACTAAGGTGCCTTTTGTGATAATCGGTATTCAAATGTAATGATCAAATTTGGAATGTAGTTATGACGTATCCAATTATACGTGTTTCCGTTACACGTTGGATATAACCAATCTGTATTGCTATGCGCGATACGAAACGATCCTTTCAGAATGTAGTGTAGCTGTCAGGTAATGCACTATAGTTGTTGAAGTTATGTCATGTTCGCCGTTCATACCAACGCGAGAAGAACAAGATATCGACAGAGTTTGAATTGAGCCAAAACAGAGACAGAAGAAGAAGAAGGAGGAGGAGGAGGAGGAGGAGAAGAAGAAAAGAAGGAGGAGGAGGTTGAGGAGGAGAAGAAGAAGAAGAAGAAGAAGAAGAAGAAGAACAACAACAACAACAAGAACAAGAAGAACAACAAGAAGAACAACAAGAAGAAGAAGAAGAAGATGGAGGAGGAGAAGGAGGAGGAGGAGAACAACAAGAACAAAAGATGGAGGAGGAGAAGGAGGAGGAGGAGGAAGAAGAAGAAGAAGAAGAAGAAGAAGAAGAAGAAGAAGAAGAAGAAGAAGAGGAGGAGGAGGAGGAGGAGGAGGAGGAGGAGAGAAGAAGAAGAAAAGAAGAAGAAGAAGAAAGAGAAGAGAAGAAGGAGGAGGAGGAGGAGGAGGAGGAGGAGGAGGAGGAGGAGGAGAAGGAGAAGGAGGAGGAGTAGAAGAATAAGAAGATGGAGGAGGAGGAGGAGAGAGAAGATGGAGGAGAAGGAGGAGGAGAAGGAGAAGAAAAAGAAGAAGGAGGAGGATGTGGAGTGGAGGAGGAGGAGGAGTAGAAGAGGAAGAAGAACAACAACAACAATAACAGCAACAACAGCAACAACAACAACAATAAGGCGGAAGAGGAGAGGAGGAGGAGGAGAGAAAACAACTCAGCATTTTAAGATAGCATTACCTGATGTCGTAGGCGTATTAAAAATGTTAGGAAATAGCAACGGCACCTGATTATAACAAACACGAATAATATTATATATAAACAAACAAACAAAAAAAAAAAAATATTATATATATTATATATATAACACCCACCTTCCCTTCCTTACACACACACACACACACACACACACACACACACACACACACACACACACACACACACACTGGAAAAAATCAACCTGAACTAAGTCTTTGTAGATTAAGAGAATGTCTTGCTTTTGTGGAAATATAACAGTATCGAACGCGTGTGTCTGTGTGTGTAGATGCGTGCGTGTGTGCATGCGTGCGTCTATGTATGTGTTTTTGTACTTGCGTCTGTGCGTGCATGCATACGTGTGTGTGCATGCATCCGCGTGTGTGTGTGTGTGTGGACACACGCAAGCGCGCGTGCACGTTTTGTTCCGTAAAACTATTACCACTGCAACAACAACAGCAACACACATGAAGTGAACAGCAGCAAGAGCAAGGCCCAGCAATAACCCAGTGGCATTGAAACACGCACAGGAACCCTTTACAACAAGGTGTCAGTACTTGATGTGTGTACCCACTGGCTCCAACTCTTACCACTCCACAACTTTTCGTCGCATTGCCGGTGCTAAAGACAAAAAATAATGCCCTTCTCTTTTCCTACTCAGTATAAAATCTCATCAAAAATATCAACAATACTAACAATAGCAACAATTCCAAACCATCAGCTAAGTAAATAAACAAGATTCCATTGTCGATCCCATTCTTTGGAGAGAAAATATCCCCAACAGATTCTGGCTTTTTTCTGATTATCTTCCATACTCTTGATTTCCTTCAGAGCTCTTATGTTCCATTTTTTATGTGCATCAGTATCTTGTCTAATTATTCTGTTTGAATATATTTCTTCATTCAATTAGTAATTTCAAACCTAGCGAATAATGCTAGTTAAAATGAATGTCTAAATCTGTTGTCACGTTGGTTATTAGAGGTGTTTAAATAACCGGATATTATGTATCTTTATAAAAAAATATATTTTGTTAGTAATATTTACAACGTTATCGAATCGTTTTTGATACGATATTTCTTATTCTTATCATCTAACGCGTATTTAGTAAACGTGATACACGCGCACTATATACACATGCCAGCCGCTATGTCTCAAGCAAACACATCAGCACCCACCAACACCCACAGCCAAACACACGCAACACCATTAAAATTCCTATTGCTAAAAAAACGACCTGAATAACACGGGACTGATAAAAAGCCAGGGTGCATATTCCATATCCTCGAAAAAAAGAATAAAAAAATAATAAAACACATATCAGCGAAAGAGATATATAGAACTCTGAACTACTGAAGGTTGAATAAATTGGCCTGAGGCTTACAATACGTTACAAAAAAGAATTGAAGAAAGAAAAATAAAAAAGAGAAGAGGGGAGAGGGAGAGATGAAGAGATGAGAGAGCTCTGAAACTTGAAAATGGTTTGTGCTCATCGCCTTTCCCACAATATAATTAAGGGCAAGAAGAGAGGAGAGAGAGAGAGAGAGAGAGATGATGATCAGGAAAAGATTAGGGAGAGAGAGAGAGAGAGAGAGGAGAGAGGAGAGAGAGAGGAGAGAGAGAGAGAGACAGAGAGCAGACAGACAGACAGACAGACAGACAGACAGATGTGGCGCGCGCGTGTCGTGAGTGTATGCATGCATGCATAGATGTGTGTGCACGCACGCGCGCGGGCATGCATGCACACAGTGTATATATTGGCTCGAGGTTCTATTCTAAACTGAACGACGGACACCGACACAAAAAGCCAGGGCAGAGCAATCTCATTTGGCAGCAGAATTAATCCTATAACGCTGCCCACCGGCTTCATAAAACCGTTATTAAAGCCCCGATTTCATTCCAGGGGGGAAAGAAACTGACCGGCACTGATTTGAGACTTGTGCACCGCTAACAGAGTGAGTGTGGGGGGCAGACAAAAGAGAGGAGGAGGAGGAGGATGGGGGTGGGTGGGGTGGGGGGGGAGCGGTTTCATTCAAGCGCCGCCAGCCGTTGAAAAGACGAATTTGTCACCTTCGCCATTCTTGCCCATATCTATTGCACTCCCCCCTGCCCTACCCTACCCTGCCCTGCCCTCCCGCTACTCTCAAAGGCCCTGCTGTCCTGACACACACGTAAAAACTAGGAAGATATCATACACAGTCCGAATTGAGGGTGTGTGAGTGTGAGTGTGTGTGTGTGTGCGCGCTCGTGGTGAGGGTGTAGATGGGTGAGGGTATGTGTGTGTGTGTGTGTGTGTGAGATGGGGCGGGCGAGAGGGGGGGGGGGGGGGTGGCAGCGGGGGCGAGTGAGTGTGTGTATGTGTGTGTCTTTTCTGCTCTGTTTAACATCTATTCACTACAAATGTGTCAAAGTCAAACTTTTATTTACAGATGTGCGCGCGGGTGTTGTGTTGTGTGTGTGTGCGCGCGCGCATGTGTGTGTGGGTGGATGGGGGTATATGTGTGTGTGGGGAGGAGAGGGGGTGGCAGGAGTGAGTGTGTGTATATTGTATGTGTTCTCTTTGGTGTAATGTCTAGTAACGAATAGGTGTGTGTGTGTGTGTGTGTGCCGGTTTGTGTGTGGGTGTGGTGGGGTGTAGTGGTGTGTGGGGGGTGGGGGTAGGTGGGTGGTGGGGGGGTGGCAGGAGTGATTGTGTGTGTATTGTATGTGTTCTCTTTGGTGTAATGTCTAGTAACGAGTAGGTGTGTGTGTGTTTATTTTATTTTTATTTTATTCTTTAATATCGAGGTTAATGGAATAAGCACTTATGTGCTTTTTTACATCTAGTCCCGTGTGTATGCAGTTTTGTAAATTGTATTTGTTCCCACCGGCACACAATGGCCTACTCTTACGAAAAGTGGAACAGGATTTAACGTGTGCGCAAGATGTTCTGCATGCGTTCGCACACGGGGCCTCGGTTTATAGTGTGTGTGTGTGTGTGCGCGCGCGCGTTTTCTGCTCTGTTTAATGTCTGTTCACTACTAGATGTGTGCGCACCTTCATAAGTGTATGCGTTTGTGTGTTTGTACTCTCGATCACCTATGTGTGTGAAGAGAGAGAGAGAGAGAGAGAGAGAGAGAGAGAGAGAGAGAGATTTTATTTGTTTATGGTGGTAGATTAAGTACTATGACTTCTTTCATCCAGCCCACAAAAAGGTAAAGATTCTAAACAATACACACTGAGTGAGAGCTAGACACATACACACACACATACATACATACATACATATATACATACACACATACATACACACATACAGACATACATACATACATACATTCATACATACATACATACATACATACACACATACACACATACATACATACATGCATACATACAGACAGACAAACAGGCAGACAGATGTACACAGACAGACAGACAGACGTTCATAATAAAACTAAGCCGTGTTCCTCCAATTAGCAAAAGGGGTCATTGACAACGCAGATGTATAGCGTGTGCAGCGATATGGACTTCGCTTAATCACACCACACACAGGCTAGGGCTCCTCTGAAGCTCCCCTCCATGTCTGCCGTTATGTCCTTCTATCCACCTGCCTTGACAGCCACCACCCTCAATACCACTAGTGCTTGAATAGGCAATGCATATATATATATATATTCGCATACATAATAGCCGAGTGTGAACTGGATTCTTGGTTTTATGCCTAAGGGTTTTTTTTGTGGGGGGAGGGGGGATGTTTTTTTGTTTTGTTGCTGGTTTTTTGTTATTTTTTGTGTTTGGGTTTTCTGCGTTCTCGCAAAGTTGGCACAGCAAGCTACTTGGCTGTGCAGTATGTGCCAGTTGTTCTAAAGACACCTGTTACAGACACTGTTATTTCAACGTGACTATCGCTATCTACCATACCTGGTCTTTTCTCTCTCACAAACGATGGATTGTTTTTAACGTGTGAGAAAGATATATGTGTGTGTTTTCAAAACAAGACCTCATTTAATAGCCTTTTTTCTGAGACTTGCCGGGTAGTGGATTCAGAACCAACACAACTTGAAATCTGGAATTAAATTTCTTGAATGGCTAGCTAAGCAGCGACACGCCTGGAACTCTGGGCTGCTCTTCATACCACGCTCCTACTGTTGTCTTTGTTTTCCTCTGCCCCTCAGCAAAGCTAATCGTCTGCTATACTATATCAGTTTTCTAGAGCCGTGTCAGCTCCTGTTTCCTATACAAGAATTCAAAGACTATGTAGTAAAGAATAGGTGACGTTTTGTCAGTGTGAAGTGATGTGTTAAGTGTGTACCATAACTGTCGTGGATTTTTTTTTTTTTTGCGTTTGTCGATTTTTGTTACTTGTCAATGTCTTATTGATTTTCGATTTTTTTTCCTCATCTCTTGTTGGTGTGTAATGGTGATATAAGTTTACGTGCATGTGGAGTCTGAGTTCTTTCTCTTTGTTGTTATTATAAAACGCACAGAGAAAGTTTGAAATTCGCACTTTACAAAACGTAATGCTCTTTGTTATATTTTCCTTCAATGAATAAGAAAGCCTTTTGCAGTAATAGTAGTAGTAGTAGTAGTAGTAGTTGGGTGTAGAAGGAGAAGAAGTAGTAGCAGCAGCAGCAACAGCAGTAGAAGTAGTAGTAGTAGTAGTAGTAGTAGTAGTAGTAGTAGTAGTAGTAGTAGTAGTAGTAGTAATATCAGCAGCAGCAGCAACAGCAGTTGAAGTAGTAGTAGTAGTAGTAGTAGTAATATCAGCAGCAGCAGCAGCAGCAGTAGTAGTAGTAGTAGTAGTAGTAGTAGTAGTAGTGTTGCTGCTGATCTTGCTGCAGTTGTTTTGTCAAGTAATCGGAGAGCGCTAAATCTGTGCATGCACACACACACACACACACACACACACACACACACACACACCACACACAAACCTTCACAAATACGATACAGGACACAGCCTGTGATTCAACAGAAGGGCTGTGATGTACATGGATGGGCCCACACACTGTCACACCTCCGCCATAACCTGAAACCTGGGCTAAGCTTCTCTATTGTCTTCTTCACACACAAAAGAGAAGGGGTGTACTATTTTTCTAAAGTGCATTTAAACTATACGCGGCCGTGCTCTATTTGATAGTCTTCCAGGGCTGAGTGTCGCATATGCTGTAGTGTTGTGGTTTTTTTAAAAGTATTATTCCCCTTCATCATTGAGCGCTCAGACAGCAACTCCTGTTGTCTTTCATATGAGCGAAAATACGTTCCTCTGCCGTTTGGTGCCTCACAAGTCAGGCCCCGCGCATCCGACTTCGGCTCGGTGTAGAATTAGGTTTGGGTTTTGTTAAGTCTTACTGGGGAATGAGGGCAAGAGGATGGACCAAGAAGACAGAAAACAGACAAGAAGGAGGTGACAGGAAGAAAAGGAACAAGGCAGAAAAAAGAGAAGGGATAGAAAGAGGGAATTCCCAGCACAGAATATCCAGGAGGTGGGGATGCTATTTATACTGATAGGCCCCTGGCATCCCACGGGATGGTAAAAAGGAATTAAAACTGATTAAAAGAGGATGGGTCACCTCATAAATTGGTATCTAATTCAGCGTTTGCTCGTACAATACCTCTTACCTTTCTTACCTTAAGCAATACAGACTCAATGCTGCATTCCAACAGATTTCAAAGAACGTTCTTTGTGCATTATTTTTCAGTCAGTCGCACATAACCCCCGGTCCCTCACACGCTTGAAAATGCAGTCTATATGTGGAACGATAGGTACGTGTGTGTGTATGTGTTCGATGAGAAACATCAGGTGTAGGTATGTGTACATGCGCGCGCTGTATGCATGTCTGTGTGGATGTGTCTGTATGTCTGTGTCTGTGAATCTGTGTGTTATGATGCTTCCTCTTTCTAAAAAAAACACCACCAAGCGGCAGCTGTAACGACTTGTGGAAACAATATAGACTGTTGTCCAAACTTTGCAGACATTCTAATAGTTCTCTTCCATCACACTGTCCTCTTTTTTCTTCAATCAGAACAAAAGTCAGTGCTACTATCACAAGGCTGAAAAACAATGTTGGCTATACTGTTCGCGACTTTTCTGACGACTTTCCAACTGTGCACAGCGGGAAGGAAAGGGCGCAGGTTGTCCTGGCTAACCGATGACCAAGTGAACAACTTTGGGGACAACAACCACAGTGATATACTTCTTATTCTGGTGGTTTTTTCGCTTCGATGGGCTCCAGTGTAGCGTGAAATATGTAGCCCTAGTCGGGGAAGATGGGGAGGAAGGTGTTTGTGTGTGGTGGAGGGGGGGGAGGGGGGAGGATTTGGCATAGCAGTTGAAGCTTCAGTTTCATTATTTGATATATTACGTAAGGCCAGGAGTTCGAACCCACTCTAGGGTGTCTGGTTTTTTTCTTCGTTGAGGAACGCTCAGACAGCAACTATTGTTGTCTGTTATATGAGCGAAAATGCGTCACGATACTGTTAAGCGCCTGGCAAGTCAGGCCCAGCGCATCCGACTTCGGCATAGAGAGAATCGTTATCTTTTAAGTCTTTCTGGAAAAAGGCATGCATAAAAATGAACCACGGCGGCAGAAAATAGACAAGCAGGAGGTGACAGGAAGACAAGGAGCAAGGCAGAAACAAAGAGAGTGATAGAGAAGATGAAAATTCTAGAACAGAGTTTCCAGAAGGTAGGGATGTTATTTATGGCAGGTCCCCAGCATCCCCACACAGCGTCCCCACTAGGGAAGGATGTGTTTGAGGGGGGTTGATTCTTTTTCCTTGTAGTTCACACTGCTTCCATTTTAGAATACGTTTATAAATCGTAGCTCTGTGCCTATGGCAGGTGACAGGGATATCACGAACATGGCCATCAGTCGATCAACGCTGTGAAGCAAGTGGGGGCTACCCAGATTGCAATTGCCCAGGACATTCTGCCTGAAGATTTCAGCGCAGTGCCTAAAGACTCTTCATGGAACTAATCGAGTAGTGTAACTGCTAAAAACAGGCCATGCCGAAATCGGAATAGCGGTACCTCAATAGTGGGTAAACACGTTCGCGTACGCATTTTTTCTTAGTGGTCGACCTCAGAGCTTTAGCTGAGGAACACAAAATTAAAACGAAGAAAGAAACCAACAACCGGAGGCTCAAATGACTTTTCCCGCGGTAGAAATATGGTGGCTGGCCTACAAGAGATGACAGTACACACTGAGATCTCTTGTGCATATAAATTATATGTGTAACAATTTTATTTCACATACGTTAAAACCCCATCTTGGAAGCGAATACCATCTATGTTTGACGGAAAGGATGGCACGAAAATACCCAGCATGCATCCAAAGCTCTACTTTGACTTTTGGTTATGTAGAATCATCCGCGCATGGCTGATGTGATGTAGTGTACGGATGTTGGGGATTTGCTCTAACATACTCGGAAAACCGAAAACCAACAACGAATCTCTCTGTCTCTGAAATTTTGTTCATTGTTGTTCTCTCTCTCCCACATACACACACACAAACACACACGCACACACATGCGCGCGCACGGCTTTTGTTGGTGCCGTTAAAGTTATGTAACAAAAGAATATAAAGATCAAAGCAAAACGGATCTTCAAAGCATTTTCGTTTTTATCTTCATGATCAATTATGAACACACACACACACACGCGCGCGCGCGCGCGCGCACGCACATACGCACACACACACACTATATCTCCAGCAATTTATGGACTTTATGCTCTGCTCAGGAAGCGAACTAATTTCCAATTTATATCTGTCATAAATTCGTGTTCAGTTTTTTTTCCTGTTTTTGTTTTAGGCAGCGGAATAATGCAGCCCATTACTAGCGAAACATAATGGATCCCCCCCCCCCCCCCCCCCCCCCCCCCCCCACCCTTCTCACAAAATAACTATTCTCAAGATGTTATGGTGATGCATAAATACTGCCACCACCGGAAACGGCCAAAATTACGGCTTTCACTCATTATTCCTTGCTATTTTCTGACATATGACGTAAAGTTCATCATTCCTACATGAGAACGCAGAGACTGACTGTCAAGCCGGTAGGGCTTTCGGTAGACAAAACCCTTCTTCGTCGTTTCCTAGCAGAATACCTAAGTACAGCGCGCATGTAACAGATGATGGCCATGCAAATGGGGCAGCTGGGTGGGGTTCCTTGCCAGACAGAGAGTTACCTCCCCCCTGTGGGGATACCAGCTCTGTCAGGACAGTACATTGGCTTACGCTGCTGCTGGGGAGTGGGTTTGAGGATAGGTGTAGGGTGGCACTCGCTTTCTCCCAGACAAGTTAAGCAGCGTCGAGCGTGGTTACCACTTGGATGGGTGACCGATTGCGCGCCTATTGCTTCAGTACAGTTCCCCCAGTTCACCCAGCTGTAAATGGGTACCTGCCTCTTTTAGGGTCAGGAAGGTAACAGCAGCACGGAAGAGATGGCGCCGCCCTCAATAGCTGGGCACCAGAGAATGAGGCTCTGACACGCTCGCTCCCTACGACCATACAGGTATGGACACCTTACCTTTTTTTATGGTGGCATATGAATACATACAACACTACACACGCACGAACACACACCACAACACAGTAAACGCAGACTAACAAAGACACACACGCCATGCACACACGCCACACACACGCACGCAACACACCACCACGCACAGCATCATACATACACACCACTACACAACATACACACACTATACGTAAACAACACTTGCAATATCACTAAGTAAAAGACGTAAATCAAAGACAACTCACACACACACACACACACACACACACACACACACACACACACACACACACACACACACACACACACACACACACATACACACACACATACACACACACACACACACACACACACACACACACACACACACACACGCACGCACACACACATTCAGCAAAACTACCTATTTCTGAGCCAGAAACTTTCTCCCTATCTGTGTGAGGTTTTTTTTTTGTCGTTTCATTTCTGTACTTTGCTTTCTTCCTTTTATGTGTGTTATGTCAGCTGAAATCTTGTTTGCCTGTTTAAGACAGTTTTTGCCTGCGTTCTATATTATGTAAACTCTGCTTGGTCTGCGACACTGTTGTACATGTGTGATTCAAGAACTGGAGCAGCTGTAAAGGTGTACATTTCTAGTCTTACTAACCGTATTAACGTTTAACACGTTTTGTTTCTTTCAATTGTTAAATATCTTTTCATTAAAACTTTTAGAATACATTCTAGGGATAGAAAATCAAACAGAAGGGATGGATTCTCTGTCCGATTTCTAGTAGTTTTATCAACATGAATGTTGTTTATACAGAAAGAATCTCACCGGGTTTTGGGGAAGGCATGTTTGAGGGACGGGAAGGGGTCCCTCTCTAACACCGTGAAACAAACGCAGCTTTAGTGCCCACCCTCCTCAAAAAGAAAGCATCAGGAACTAGTCAGTGATGCACAGTGTCGGTTCGCAGCAACACGAGCAGGGTGTTGGACTGTGTATTTTTTTTAATTTATTATTTTGAGGGTAATGTAATAAGCCCTCATGTGCGTTTTTACACCCAGTCCCGTGTGTGTGCAGTTTTGTAAATTTTTCCATCTGTTCCCATCGGCACACAATAGTCTACTCTTCCGAAAAGGAACAGGTTTTAACGCGTGTGAAAGATATTCTATGTGTATGGTATAGGAGACTGGCAGTGCAGCCGATAAACGGAGAAAGTGGACGGAGAAATAAGAAACGGTTATCCCTTTACTTTTCGATATCCTTACTCCTACACGTTTGTCTTGGGGTGCTTTGTTGTTGTTGTCTGTTTTTAACAGCCTATAATTATTGCTTGATGAATTCTACAAGCAAGGTATGAACTGAACTAAAATAGCATCTAATGATGATAAAGACGTTAGGCGTTTATTTTGTTGACGTCACAAGTATGATGATAATAATACTACCGGTCACCATACTCCTTCATTAAATTAATGCTCATGTTGTCCTGTTTGCTTCCATCCACTCGTTCTCGCTTTCTACATTAGCAGAGTGAAGGGACGGTGAAAGATCCATTCATTCATAGTAGCATCATGATTATTTTACACCACCATAGAATCAGCTGTCAAACTTCAGTGTTCCGCGGCCAGAGCTAAAGGTTGAAAGATGAAAGAACAAGAGGAAGCAAGACTGCAGCGCAAAGAAGAGGAGGAGCGGGCCGCGGGGAAGAGAGGCAGCACTGTTTACGCCGCTAACAAGGCCATAAATTGCACAGCCATTATCGATGAAAGCGGGGCTGGAAACCCGGTGTGATGTACGGGGAGCGCGGCAAAGTGGTTCTCTTTCCTTGTATAACACGCTGATCCTGTGTCCTACATCACACGAAACAGGAAGATGGGACTTCAAGTTTCTGGAAGGTGGCGAAGTGAGGTTTAATCTGCTGCTTTATTACCCTGTAGCCAATAACTCAATTAAGCTCTCTCGCAGCGCTGTGATGAACGTAGGTAGCCTTCCTCCTTCTTATCTGATTCTTTTTGTTTTGTACGACAAACAACGTTGTTGTTGTTTTCAGAATGAAACAAATGGATTAAAAGTTTTCGCTTATAAAGGATTTTTTGTTGCAAAACTTCATCAGTATTCTTCGTTTTTCGTTGAATGTTTCTTGGTTCCTGCGAATGAATTTCACGTTAACGCGATTTTAACTGATCTTCTTGAGCTCTTCGTAGTAGTGCGTTTTTGTTTCTAGGAAGCGTAGGTCAGTCGTGATGCTTTGTTGTCTCTCCTTCTCTCTGTTAATTGTGAGGAGCGGAGGGGTATGTGTTGTTTTTCCCCTCCAGTCTTGTAACGTTCCCCATAATCAGTTCACTCGTGTGATTGTGTTTCTCAAGCCATTACAAGCAGAAGAACAAGTAATAGCTTTTCTGCCAATATCATTTTCTTTTATGGTTATCTAAATCCAAGATTTTTTTTGTTTCCACTTTGCAAATGACATTGTTCAGCAGCTATAGGCTTCGTTAGCGTTTTCAATTTTCCAGTTTGAATTACCGAGCCATCTTTTCTCACTTCTTTTTTTCTCTATACATAAGAGAAGATGGCATCCTTTGTTCTATTTGTAGCAACATTTGAAACTTAAGCTCCTTGTTTCAGAAACGACTTGTAAAGTTTGACATTGACTTCACTTGTTAAAAGAGTACAGTGCAAAATATGTCAACGATAAGGTTTTAGCCGTGTCCTTGATTCTAAAAGTTAACAGCCTATATAACGGAATGACATACGCTTCATATCCATCAATGTAAGCTTCGTAAAACGCTAACCCCGAAGACCTTTATATCTGAGTGTTATACCTATACTCTTTTCTAACGATTGTGTCCTATCTTCACAATACCTATATATAAGCCAAGATGGCTTATTTTGATGATTTGACAGGCTGGTCTCTCCCTCGTCCTCTTGAAGAGTCACTAGGGCACTCCACTAATTTCAACTCTGCGGAACTTATCTTTCTTCAGGTATTGGACCGCATGCTGGGTATGTTCGTACCGCCCTTTCACCAGTCATAGCAGGCCTACTTCGCAACAAAATGTCAAAGTCACCTTAACGTTTTTCAAATTTGCGCCAAAGATGATCTGTATGAGTTCGAACATAGAACCTCAATTTGTTCTGCAATCTGGAGGATTGTGAAGAGTCAGTGCCAATGGTAATTCCTGGGGGGAAGAAAACCTGAAAAGGCCTCTTCAGCAGCGACTGATTCCCTTAGTTCCAGTCAGATTACGACTTCAACACTGTAACTATAACGTTCACTTTCACTGCAACCCCCCCCCCCCCCCGCCCCCCCAACCTCCCCCCCCCCCTCCCCCC
>CM054150.1:55438497-55448497 GCA_028751875.1 Rapana venosa | reverse complement strand
CGCATTCTTCTTTTCTGCATATACACTTACACCACTTCCGTTTAATTTTTTTTTTTACCTACTCTCCTACTCTGTCTCAATTTACCGTTAGCTACGTGACTTCGTCGTTGCGATTCTTCTGTCTCTTTCCCTTCTCTTCTCAATCTCGTCTGTCTGTCTGCTTCTGTCTGTCTATCTTCTGTATCTGTATCCTTAGTCATCCGCTTTCTTTTTTCTTCCTACTCCTCTCTCTGTCTCAGTGTCCTTGCTCTCGTCTTCTCTTCTCTTCTGTCTCTTCATCTCTTCTCTCTTCTCTCTCTCAATGCTGCACTGCTAACATCCAATCTCAAATAAAATAATATTCTTTCTTTCATTGTCCTCTCGTTTACAAAAGAATCCATCTACTCTTTATTTACTTTTTCTCTCCTTTTCTTTTCTTCGTCTTCTCATCATATCATCAAACATCCACTCTCAATATATATTCTTCTTCTTTCTCTTGTTTCTTCTTCTCTCTTCTTCTTCTTCTTCTTTTTCTTCTTCGTCTTCATTCTCTCTCTTCTCTTCTTCTTTCTCTTCTTCTTCTTCTTCTTTCTCTTCTTCTTCTTCTCTCTTCTTCTCTCTCTTCTTCTTCTTCTTCTTCTTCTTCTTCTCTTCTCTCTCTCTCTCTCTCTTCTCTCTCTCTTCCTCTCTCTCTCTCTCTCTCTTCTCTCTCTCTCCCTCTCTCTCTCTCTCCTCTCTCTCTCTCTCTCTCTCTCTCTCTCTCTCTCCTCTCTCTCTCTCTCTCTCTCTCTCTCTCTTCTCTCTCTCTCCTCCTCCTCCCTTCTCTCTCTCTTTCACACCCACACCAACACACACACACTGTCTCCTTTCCCCCCCCCCCCTCTTTCCCCCCTTACCCTCCGCCTACCTCCCCCCGCCACCCCTGCCCAGATTTCAGTGCAGTGTCAAAGCAAGCTGCCCTGTTCCTACAGAAAGCTTGCAGCTGTATGTGAAAGCTGCGTGCGCAAGAAAAGGCTCCGTTTGTGAGAGCTAGAATAACACCACACAATACCACACAATACCACACAATACAATGCAATACAATACAGCACAATCCAGCACAATCCAGCACAACCTCTCTCTCTCTCTCTCTCTCTCTCTCTCACACACAACACACATACACACACATACACACACATACACACACAACTCACTCATACACACACAGGTTTGTCTGTTCAGTTGTTCATGTTGCAGTGTCGTACTACTGTTTATGGCATTCCCTGAGAAGAAGAGAGAGAAGACGAGAGACGAGAAGAGTAGAGAGCAGAGAGAGAAGAGAGAGAGAGAGAGAGAGACAGAGACGAGAGAGAGGAGAGAGAAAAGAGAGAGAGAGATAGTGATGAGTGAGTGAGTGAGTGAGAGAAAGACAGAAGACAGACAGGCTGACCGACATACATACAGACAGACCGACCGACAGGTAGGTAGGCAAGCAGGCAGAGAGACAAAAGAAGAAGAAGAAGAAGAAGAAGAAGAAGAAGAAGAAGAAGAAGAAGAGAAGAAGAATGAGGAGAAGAAGGAGGAGGAGAAGAAGAAGAGAAGAAGAAGAAGAAGAAGAAGAAGAAGAAGAAGAAGAAGAAGAAGAAGAAGAAGAAGAATTGCGAAGAAGAATTGCGAAGAAGAAGAAGAAGAGGTCTGAACCTCTTCGCTTCTTGATTTTCTTTCTTTTTTAACCGAAAAAACCCCAAAGCACAGACCCTGTAATCTTTTAATCTGGATCACTGCGTACCAACACACATGGAAGATCGAATACAGATGCTAAAAACGTTTTCGACTGCAATAATAAAATAGAAGCATTTGTTACATATATCTGGCTGTGTGACAGTTCAAATATCTATTAGCAGAAATTCGCCAAAGCGAAAATCTGGCCGTAACATGTGAATCAAATCGGAGGTTTGTTTTTTCCTAAAAGAACAAAACTTTGGCCTAAGAATCACTTAAGTGTTTTATGAAATACTTCAACATTGGCAGTCATATTTCCGACGAAAAACTGGCCGTAGCATGTGAATCAAACCCAGAGTTGTATTTGTGGGGGTTTTCCTAAGAGCGCCATACGTTGGCCTAAGAGTCACTAAAGTATTTTATGAAATACTGCGAAATTGGCAATCATGTTTCCGACGATCTAGCTACTACTAAATGGAGGGTTAAGTTGTATGTAGGTTTGTTTCTCAGTAACGTTTTGCGCATAGCCATATAAAACCAATTACCAGAAAAAACAATTTCTCCCAAAGTTTTCTAACAGTGTTTGTATCTCTTTTCTATTTCAGAGCGAGAGAGAGAGAGAGAGAGAGAGAGAGAGAGAGAGAGAGAGAGAGAGAGAGAGAGAGGAGGGGGGGGGGGGGGGGGAGATATATAAGAGTGACTGTCAAGTCAAGTCAAGTCAAAAAATTATTTTCAGATGGTACATTGAATAAGCAATGCATTTGCTTTTCTTTCATCAAGCCATCTATCTAAGAACAAATTTCTTAACGATTATACTGAAATACTACATTATTGCATCATTTACCATTAAATTAAACCAGTAAAAAGAGGAAAAGGACTGTGCGTGTGCGCGCGTGCGCGCGTTTGTGTGTGTGTGTGTGTGTGTGCGCGCGCGTGTGTGTGTGTGTGTGAACACCCAACAAATCTGTATTTGTTTTAGCCGAAGGCAGTGTGGTGAGTAACTTCAGAGAGCAATGACATTGAATATTTATTTTGATCGCGAAACTCGGTTGAGTTTTTGTTAATCGCCATTTGCTTTGCGGCGTTAATTACAGCCATACGCCAAGCCATTTTCTTGGGTGTCATTAGTTCCTGGCTTTTCCCCTTTACCATCGCAGAGCCCTAAAAACTTGATAGGACCAGAAAGCAAGCGAAAAAAGAAGAGAGACAGACAGACCGACAGACAGACATAGCCTGAGACTGACAGAGACAGACAGACAAGCAGGACAGATAATCAGGGAGGGAGACAGAGGGGGTGGGGTGAGTAGGAGAGACCGAAAGATACACGCGCGTACACACACATACGCACGCGCGCGCGCACATGCACACACACACAGGGGAGAGGGAAAGACAAACATGCAGACAGACGGAAGACAAGCAGACAGTTACAGACAGACACAGAGACAGTGAGAAACAGAGACAGGCAGACAGGCAAACAGACAGACACAAACACAGACAGACAGAGACAGACAGAGAAAGAATGAGAGACAGATATAGTAAACACGTACGGGTGATCGACCAGATTATAGGCACTGGCTCGCATTCCGAAATAAGCAAAGGAGAGGGAGGGCGTATACAAAATGCCGACTACTTTATGACATTCTGTGTAAAGAGAAAAGTTACAATGGAACACACTGGAGCCAGTCTCTGGCTTTACAGAACGAGGAAAGGTCAATAATCCCTGTTGCAAATGAGGGTGAAATTATCTTCTGTGTTAGCATATATATGTGAACGTATTTGTAATGGGATGATAAACTCAACTTCAAATGAAGCTCATACGCACATGTTATCGCGAATGTGCATACCATAACACACACGCATGCACATTCACACACAGTGCACAAACACATAATTATGCACATGCATATGCACACACACATACACACAACCAGACACATGGTTACGCACTGAAGCACGCTACACTCACACATACATAAACACACTCACACACACATACACACACACACACACAAGGGCAAGAAGACAGGCAGACAGACAGGCAGACACGCTGATAGAAACAGACTAAGAACTGAAAAACACACGAATATGTCTATATATACACAGAAAGACTGACAAGACATCCAGGAACTTAACACACACACTACACATACACACACACACACACACACACACACACACACACACACACACACACACACACACACACACACACATACACGAACAGGGAAGTAAAGACTGATTGGAAAGGGAAACACTATGATGAATGCAATAAACAACGGCCCTTGGGGGAGATATCAGTGCCTTCATATCAGGTTAGTCCACTCCCCAATCACCCTAAATGGAACCACTTTAGTACTAGCGACTACAACATAAATCCATCACCATTAATTTCAGCACTATTCCATAACACACATAGACAACTCACTCACACACACGCACACACACAACACAACACCACATTACACCACACACACACACGCACACGCACACACACTACCACCACCACACCACACCACACCACACCACAACAACACATAACACAATACACACACTACCACCACAACAACACACTACACACACCACACCACACAACACAACACACAAACCACACCACTCCACACCACACAACACACACACCACACCACACCACACAATTCTACTCCCAAAAACTATCAGGAATAAAAACCACTTTCAAACAACTTTCCACTCCTGATCGTTTTCATCATCACCGCCAAATCGAACATAGCCTTAGGTAGGTTAAGGTGATCGAAAATGGATGAGGGCAATATTGTTTTGCCTAGGAGTCGCTAGAGCGCGAGAGAAAGTTGTTTCGCATTACTGATCTGTCGTATCGTGTTCCTTGGATTAAGGCATGGATCAGCGGCTGGCCAACAGAGTCGGAAAATAACTAACTGCCTACTGAGCTGCTAACGTGAAGCAGGGTGCGGTAGGTAGGCCAGGTTTGCACTCCCTCATAGTAAACTAGCTTTACGATGGAGTGAAAGCCTTGTTTTGTAATGCGGGATGTGTGTTAATGAAGCGTGAAGTACTTTGCACTTTGTTTACAAATGGATGTACACAGATAAATTGGGCATACACATACTCGCGTGCGCATGTACACACACATACATACATACACACATACAAGTAGATGTTTTGCTTATTCAATGTACCATCTGAAAATAAATAAAAGTTTAACTTTGACTTTCTCTCCACACACACACACACACACACACACACACACACACACACACACACACACACACACACACCCTTTATTGCATTTTGCTAACTGTAGGTAACTTAATTTCCATTTACTTGTCCACTGTTACTCAACTGTGTGCTCCACCCCCAAAACCGATCTACAAACACACACACTTTTTATATAAAAAAAATCTAATATAACAATTTTTAAAGAGACATAAAATAAGATCGAACACATATGACCACACTTTGGTGCTTTGTTCGTTAGCAAATCGATTTTATCATCAACAGTTAATTTTTACTATGAAGCTTTGAAAATAAATAAACGATATTCCAGACAAATAATACACACAAAAAACTGTCACGACTTGCAATCTGAAGAGAATTAAAACCAAAGTCTTACAAGTATTTGGATCTCAAACCAAACAGGAAGAGTGGAGGGGTATAGATATGCAGTGTATACTCTTGTCAATATTGTCACTTTTATACTAGTTCAAAACTTGCCCCCTCCCCACTTACACTAACCAAGCCCCTAGCATTCACGATCGTGTGCAATGATATCCAGTGAAAAGACCAATGGACGAAGGCAACCCGGATTCATACCTCGGAAAAATTTCTTTTGTGTGTGATCCAAACTTAGGACGAAAGTCTTGTCACTCAAAAGAGGTGAGGAAGAGGGGTGAAGGGAGGATCGGTATCATATTTCAAACTGACAAACCATAACTGATGGACAAGCCCAAAAAACTTTTACTTACCAGTTTTAAAAGACTGGATAACTCTCTTTTTCTCCTTGAAGAATATTCTCCACACAACACAAAAGTAATAAAAACAGCCACCTCCGATCAACACGCGTGTAGTAGTGGTAGTAGTAACAGGCGTGTGCGCACTGTGTGCTACTGCGGGTTTGGATCAATGGCCATTCATGCCTTACCGCGCTGTTGTCGGCTGCTTGGCGTAGCAGACGATCTTCAGGGGCCCGCCACCTAGTGAGCTGCCAACCAGTCTTAGAGGAGATAACTCGTGCTATGCCACTGCTACGAGTTCTCCCCATACCGCAGAGCAGTTTTATCCTCCCCTCTCTCTCTCTCTCTCCTCTCCTCTCTCTCTCTCTCTCTCTCTCTCTCTCTCCTCTCTCTCCTCTCTCTCTCTCCTCTCTCTCTCTCTGTCTGGTGAAATTTAATGTAAATGCTTGTCTGTGACTTTTGGAAATAAAGATCACTCACTCTCTTCATTTTTATGACTTTATAAGTTTGGCTTCTTTCCTTTTTTTTTTTTTTAAGGGGGGGTTGTCTTTTTCTTTGGTTGTTTTGTAGTTGTTTGTTTTGTTTTGGTTTGGTTTTTGAGGGTGGTGGTGGTGGTTGGTTTTTTTGTTGTTGGGTTTTTTGGAGGGGTTATTTCGTTTCTTCGTTGGCTTTTTAAGGGTTTTTTTCCTTTGTTTTTGCTGTGTTAGTGTATGAGTATTGGGTTTGTTGCCGTCAGTTCTTGGGGTTTATCACAGTTCTTGATTAAACCATTGACGCTGGGGGCAACAGCAAAGTGAGAGGCTGTGTGATCAGTGGCTTTTCCACTCATGGAATTCCATTTTACAGCTTAGTCTTTAGTGATCGACTATGACTGTCTGACTAGGAGGCTTGACTCGCACAGTCCTTATGTGCTGCAGCCCTGGGGGCTAGTTGGCCTTTGGAGAACGTCTCCAACACTGACTGTCCTTATGCCCACTTGGCCGAGAGAGTGGGGATGTACTGTGGGCAAGGCATCTCCACTATAATCAAATTTCTGCCCAATTTCCGAAACAGCAGCTGCCTCCTCTGCTATTTTGGAGGTTATCGTCGAACACGACGGACTAACATACATACATACATTGGGTTTGTTATTGAGATGTATCTCTACGGGCGGGGACTGGATGTAAAAAAGAAAGTACATGAGTGCTTATTTATTATCCTCGAAATAAAAGAATTTGTCATTATCATTGTGTCTTTGCTCATTGAAATCTATGTTCCGTATGTGTGTGAAGCAAGTTACGGCATTTTCTTTTTACACATACAATATACGAGAATATTGTTATTTTTCCCCTTTGATGTATCTTTGGATCTTTTATTTCATTTTATAAAAGCCCTAATCTATAAAGCAGAGACTGGATGTGAAAAAGAGAAGCACATGGGTGCTTATCTGTCTTTTTAACCTAGAAACAAAGAATCTACTTTCTCCTAAATCTGAGTCAAGAAGTGTCGAACGTGGTTACCAGTTGGATGGGTGATCGTTTGCGCGCCTTCGCTTCAGTGCAGTTCCCCAGCTCACCCAGCTGTACATGGGAAGGGTCAGGGAAGGTAAAGCATCGAGGGAGGGGAGATGGGCGCCGCCCTCAATATGCTGGCCCCCTAGAGTGCAGGCGCCTTGCTCCCCTACGACCTTATAGGTTATGGGACTCCACCTAATCCTGTCCCCCCATTCAGTATTCCTCCAGTGATCGCGTCAAGAAGAAAGGGAGTTAACTCCTTGCAGAGCAATTAACAACTGTGGCAAATGAATTTTGTTACAATTGCTCACTAGCCTAACAAAAAACTCGTTACAAAACTAATTAACACTTTCGGGTAATGTGGTAAATGAGCGTGTGGCTGTATTCAAAAACGTTTGGGTTTTTTGGGGGTTTTTGGTTTTTTTGTTTGTTGTGGTTGTTTTCTTATGGGGAGGGGTGTTGATATTGTCCGATGAAAAAAGATTTTGCTCTTTGTTCATTGTTTTGTATGTTTTTTATAAAATCCTACATATGTGTATCTACCTTTGACTACAATCTTTGCCGCCGGGTGTTTCGTATTTCTTTTCGTACTACATAAAACGGTTGTTTAAGCTTCATAACGATTCTGTCTGTCTTCTGCTGTCTATCTTCGTCGTCCATGTCTGTCTGTCTGTTCGTCTCCTTCTTCCTCCCCCCTCATCTCTCTCTCTTCTCTCTCTCTCTCTCTCTCTCTCTCTCTCTCTCTCTCTCTCTCTCTTAATTTAATTGCAATCTGCTATTTTGGTATGGTATGGTATAGTATGGTATGGCATAGTATAGCATGGTAAGGTAGGGTAGGGTAGGGTATGGCTATGTGTGTGTGAGAGAGAGGGGGAAAGTAAGAGAGAGTCAGACAGACAGACAGAGAATGGGTGATCTCTGAGAGAGAGAGAGAAACAGAGACAGAGAGACAAACAGAGGCATACAGAGACAGACAGACAGAGACAGACAGACAGACACAGACAGAGACAGACAGAAAGACAGACAGAGAGACGGTTTGTTTCTTTTGCATTCGGAACAAACATCCTGATGCTTTTAGAGACGCTCATGAGAAAATCGGCTTAACCAAAATGTAACGGGGAAAAAAAACCTTGCAGGATTCATTGTAAATTCTCATTGTTATTTGCATTTGATCATTGCATCTCTGTGCCCCTGCCGACGAAAGCTGCTTTGTAAAAGCTGGTGGGATTTAACAAGTGGTGACTGGAGTGGGGGAAGGGTATGCACACACACACACACACACTCACACACATACACACACACACACACTCACACATATATTTTTTTTGTTCTTGGTACATTTTATTGTTATGGGTTGTAATAATGTTGCAGTTAAATAATATTCTAAAGAAATGTTTGTTCCTCGATAGATAGCTTGATTTAAAAAAATAATAAAGCAAATGCATTGCTTATTCAATGTACCATCTGGAAATGAAAATTTGAGTTTGATTTGACTTTGTCTTTCACATACACACACGCGCGCGCGCACACGCGCGCGCACACACACATGCGCGCGCGCGCACACACACACATATATGCCTTCACACACGCACGCCTATACTCTCTCTCTCACAGAGAGAAAAGAGAGAGAGAGAGAGAGAGGAGAGGAAAAGAGAGAGAGAGGGGGAGAAGAGAGAGAGAGAGGGAGGAGAGAGAGAGGAAGAAGAGAGAGAGAAGAGAGAGAGAAGAATAAAGCCGTTATTGATTCGCCTTGAAATAAAGTACGTATAAAAGAAAAGATGATGATTAAAGAGGAATCCAGGTTTTCGAGACCAAAAGAATGGTGAAAACTACTCCGCGTTTTTTCATCGAACATAAAACTTATGCCTTTGTGATGAAATGGGAGGGCAAAAATTTTTAATCCTGCGGGCTTTCAAGTGTGGATTGGTGGTTTAGAGGTAACGCATCTGCCTAGAAAGCGAAATGTCCGGGTTTTAAGTGTGCGGTGGTTTGATCCCCGTTTGGGTCCGAAACTTTATTCCCTATCCAATAGATCATGAGTGGTGGTCTGAGTGCTAGTCTTTCGGATGAGACGATAAACCGAAGTCCCGAGTGCAAATAGTTATTTAGTACACGTAAAAGAACCTACGGCAACAAGAGAGTTGTCCCTGGCAGAATTCTGTAGAAAAAAGTCACTCCCTTAGGAAACCACATATATAAAATGCAGACAGGAAAATCAATAACGGGTGGCGTGACGCCGCTCTTGTGGCGACGCGCTCTCCCCATAGAGAGCAGCCCGAATTTCACGCAGAGAAATCTGCTGTGACTTAAAGTGGTATACAGTACAATATATTACAATACAATACAATACAATGCAATGCAATACAAGACAATGCAAGACAAGACAAGACAATACAATACAATACAACACAACACAATACAATACAAAGAACCTCTCCTGACAACTGCCAGGAGTCACAACCGGGCAGGTGTAGACACACAACAAGGCCTTGCACCATCTTCAACATCATCCCGCAAGGAACTGGTGACAGTGACCTCCACGTGGAGGACAACGCCAGCGTGGCTTCATCAACATTGAGGGACTGGACAGGGCTGCCCTCTGTACATTTTGTCGTTGATTTATTTCGAAAATATTGGAATAAGCTCTCGTGTGCTTTTTTGACATCCAGTCATCGTGTGCATGCAGTTTTGTAAGTTTTATCATATTTCCCTACCGGCGCACAATGACCTACTCTTTCGGAAAAACAACAACATGCTTTTAACGCGTGCGCGAGATGAGATGTTCTGCGTGCGTTCGCACACAGGACCTCGGTTTATAGTCTCATCCAAAGGATTTATAGGGGAAGAGGAGTGGGCTCTGGTGTTAACACCAGGGTGAAA
>CM054150.1:55423497-55430997 GCA_028751875.1 Rapana venosa | reverse complement strand
AGAGAGAGAGAGAGAGATTCGAGCAGACGTAAAAATGTGTCCGTGCAACAAAAACTTGCATTATATTATACATGCAAATGAGAAATCTGGCATGGTTCTTGCACTTCTATTACATAGATTAAGAGATATGAATGATACTTTCTCACTGAAGAATGACCCAATACCCACACACTGGCAATGAACATTGCATTGTTTTCATGTGGTAATATCAGAGAAAGGACGTCATTTCCTTGACTTCGCTGAGACATCCCAATTTAAAAAATGCTTACTAAATGCCTTCATTCATGACGGTTGTGTGCCGAAGCCTGGGCATATGCAAGTGGTTTATCTGCAAGTGGTTTATCTGCAAGGTTGCCTGTCAGCTATATGAATCTCGTTCAAGAGGATTTTTCTTCTGGAGTTAACATCAGTGCCGACTCCACTCTCCCCAAAATTCCTTTGGATGAGACTATAAACCGAGGTCCCGTGAGCGAACGCGCAGAACATCTTGTGCACACTTTAAAACTCGTTCCGCTTTTTGGAAGAGTAGGCTATTGTGTGCCGGTAGGAACAGATAACAATTACGAAGCTGCATACACACGGGTACTGATTGTAAAAAAAAAAAAAGAAAGCACATAAGTGCTTATTCCATTATCCTCGAAATAAAGAATAAATAAAATAAAATAAATAAAAGGGTGGGGTTTTGTTTTTAACCGTCTGTTCCTTTCACGCGACGGTTCTCGGGAGAATGGTTTTGCCAAGACAACTAGGTCAAGTCAGTGTGTGGCAGTGACAACGTACCTTTCTTCTCTTAGATGAAGCCAGAAGTTCACAACTGTAATATGACGCAATACAAGGAAAACAAGACATGTAAAGTCCTTCGGATGAGACTATAAACCGAGGCCCCGTGTGCGAACGCATGCAGAACATCTTGCGCACACGTTAAATCCTGTTCCGCTTTTCGAAAGAGTAGGCCTTTGTGTGCCGGTGGGAACAGATGACAAAATTTACAAAACCGCATACACACGGGGACTGCATGTAAAAAAAAGCACATGAGTGCTTATTCCATTATCCTCGAAAAAAAAATCATCTGAGCGCTTTGATTTGTTGCTTTACAAGATCCGGCGCTATATAAATTCCATACATTATTATTATTATTATTATTATTATTATTATTATTATTATTATTATTATTATTATTATTATTATTATTAATAATACAACTCAGTGTATCTCAATCAACTTGACGAATATAATGCAACATTATTTATAGAATACAAAGTAATGTATGTCATTCAACTCAGTCTGATGCAATCAGCGTAACGTCTACTTCGATCCGGGAGAACAGCGTCAGGACAGCTAGCAGCTTTGACATGAAACACGCCGAGTTCCCGGGTGCAGCATGCATTCATCGCACGTAAAAGAACCCACAGCAACAAGTTACGATTTAGAGACTATGAGAAGAAAGGTTGGCTTTGTCTGCTTATATACATCCTGATAGGAAAAGAACTAAACAAAGAAACTGCCACCTTCAGTAAAACACTGCAGCACCGTTGAGATCAACTCTCTCTCTCTACTGAAGCGCGGACTTGTGGAGAGGGTGGGAGTATTTGCATAAGCCCTGACAGGTCGCTGGTGATGTCTTTGTGTTTATGCAGCCCCCTCTCTCCTCTGTACTTCAGTTCTGTCACCTGTAGAATGAACTGTTGCCATTCTCTCTGCCACCTGCGGGTGGCGGGGACAGTAGCCTTGTTGGCTGTAGACGTTGACACACCTGCCAAGTCAAGTCAAGTCATGTCAAACTGTTATTGCCAGATGGTACATTGAATAATTGAATAATGCGCAGTTGCAGACATGAAAAAGAAAAAAAATGGGTGGCGCTGCTCTTGTGGCGACGCGCTCTCCCGCTCTCCCCGGGGAGAGCAGCCCGAATTTCACGGAGAGAAATCTGCCGTGACTTAAAGTGGTATGAAATGAAATCTGAGCGCTTTGATTTGTTGCTTTACAAGATTCAGCGCTATATAAATTCCATACATTATTATTATTATTATTATTATTATTATTATTATTATTATTATTATTATTATTATTATTATTATTAAGCAATGCATTTGCTTTTTACAGCCATACCTGTCCAGGAAGCAAGAGGTCTGGGGTTCAAGTCTGGTCCCCGTGCTGGATTCTATATTATCCATTCTGCTAGACCCCGAGTAGTGGTCTGGGTTCTAGTGTTTGAGATGAGTTAATGAATCCATGGTCTGAGTGTAGCGATGTCATAATTTATAGCCATACTATACCATACCATATCACACAATACCTTACCATGCCGTATAGCGCAGTACTATTGCAATACAAAATAAAACAATACACTAACAAACACATACACACATACATACGCACACATACATAAGCGCACACACACCACACACACACACCACACACATATATATATATATATATATATATATATATATATATATATATATTATAATATATATATATATATATATATATAACAACATGCTTGCAGGCTTGCACATGCCTGAACACACACACACACATAGATGGCTTGAAAAAAAGACGGTTGCATTGTTTTCTCAATGTACCATCTGAAAATAGAAGTTTGACTTGACTTCACTCACACACACATATACACACACAACTCCGTCCCCCTCCCACCCCCACCCCCATCCCCACCTCACCCTACACACATACAACACTCCTCCCCTCACCCCCACCCTATCCACACATAGTACACACCACACACTACACACCACACACTACACACCATCCGCTAGGCCTACACATACATACATACACTTGGGCGGAACGTCTCTGACAATGATGGAGAATGATTGTGACTGCTTGCCGGCTTATCAGGCGTGGCCGTTGTAGGGGAGCTTAGTGGCTGTGATCAAAAACCAAGGTGGCCCAATCATGGGGCCATTTAGCGGAGTTCCTTCCCTTATCTTAATGCCATCAGACACAGTTACCGCCCCTGAAAATACTATCCTTCTTTGCTGCTGTCTGTTTCAATCGTGAGGGAAAGTCTCGGTAGGTGTGTGTGTGTCGGTTTGTTTGTCTGTTTGTTTGTCTGTTTGTGTGTGTGTGTCTGTCTATGTCTGGTTGTTTTTCTGTCTCTATCTGTCTGTCTATGTCTACTTCTTTCTCTGACTCTATCAGTCTATGTCTGCTTGTGTCTATGTCTCTGTCACTGTCTATGTCTGCGTGTTTGTCTGTCTGTCTATGTCTGCTTGTTTGTTTGTCACTGTCTGTCTGCCTATGTCTGCTTGTTTCTCTGTATGTTTGTCTGTTTATGTCTGCTTGTTCCTCTGTCTCTGTTTGTCTATGTCTGCTTGTTACTTTGTCTGTATGTTTGTCTATGTCTTCCTGTTTCTTTAGTTCTCTGTATGTCTGTTTTCCTGTCTGTCTGCTTGTTTCTCTATTTGTCTATGTCTGCCTCTTTCTCTGTCTGTCTGCCTGCCTGCCTGCCTGTCTGTCTGTCTGTTCATGCCTGCTTGTTCCTCTGCCTCTGTCAGACAGACAGAGTGTGTGCTTCTCATAATGATGTACTGTCCACAGCTAATGACAGCATTTAGGAACACAAAACCCCGGGCCTCCAAAACACACCACGTTACATTAGTCCTAGTTCTCATGACCAGTCTGATGCCATGACACACTGACTCAGCTGATGTAAACACAGCTAGTCTGCATTCTTCACCTTCTACCAAATACTGAGGGCTGAACTCTCCATATGTCTGTCTGCTATTCTGTTAGTCTGTCTGTCTGTCTGTCTTTCTGCCATTCTGTCTGTCTGTCTGATTGTCTGTTTGTCCGTTTGTGCCTCTTAATCTCTATCTCTGTCTGGTTATTTGTCTCTGTCTTTGCCTTTGACTGCGTTTGTACATGACAGTTGTGACTCTCTCTGTCTCTCTATTGTCTCTCTCTATGTCTGCTTGTGTCTATATCTCTGTCTCTGTCCCTGTCTATATCTGCGTGTTTGTCAGTCAATGTCTGCTTGTGTGTCTGTACGTGTGTCTGTTTATGTCTGTTTGTTCCTCTATCTGTTTGTCTGACAGGGGAATGGGACAGCCTAGTGGTCAGAACATTGCGCTCGCAATCTGACAAGGGTTCAATTCCCGTTCAAGGGGATATTTTCCCCTGGAGTTAACATCAGTGCCGACTCCACTCTACCCAAAAGTCCGGATGAGACTATAAACCGAGGCCCCGTGTGCGAACGCACGAAGAACATCTTGCGCACACGTTAAATCCTGTTCCGCTTTTCGTAAGAGTAGGCCATTGTGTGCCGGTGGGAACAGATGACAAAACTTACAAAACCGCATACACACGGGGACTGGATGTAAAGAATCACACAAGTGCTTATTCCATTATCCTCGATATAAAAGAATAAATAAAATAAATAAATAATATCTGTCTCTCTTTATCTGTTTGTCTGTCTTTCAGACTGTCTGTCTCTGTCTCTCTCTCGCTCTCTCTCTCTCTTTCTCTCAATACGATTGCAGGAATGTTTGAGAAATAGACAGAAGTCAAGCAGACACACAAACATGCTAGCAGACAGAGAGACAGAATCACACACACAGACACACAGACACACATTCAGACAGAAAAGACAAAAACACAGACCAACACACAAAGCATAAGCAAACGGACAAACAAGAACTCTTCACACGGATTTCTGGGAACATGATTTGCAGGACATAGATGAAGCCAGCCCTCCTCTGCCTGGATGTGGTCAGTGCAGTGCCACTCTGCCTAACCCTGGTGCCATCAGACAGCACAGCTAGGCTACTTGATGCTAACTCACTTCGTCTGCACTGATCACCTTCTGCCCAGTGAATGACAAGGACGGCACTTGGCCTGTCTGCCTCTGTTGGTTTGTTTGTTTGTTCCTGTCTCTTTCTCTCTGTCTGTCTGGTATTCGTCTCTGTCTCCGTCTTGGTTGGTCTGTCTGCCTGCGTAAATGTACATTTGCGCATGTGAGTCCCCCCTCCCCTCTCTCTCTCTGTCTCTCTGTCTCTCTCTGTCTTTCTATGTCTGTCTCTCTCTGTCTTTGTCTCTGTCCCTCTCTCTATTCGTTAGCATCCTTCAGGCTCAGAAGACTATGGAGTTGCACTCTAGGTGTTCATTCTGGTACAGCGTGGGTTGTGGCTGGTCAGTCTAACTCGGGAATGACAGACAGTCCCTATGGCAGAGGAGGGCACAGATGAAGTCTGACAATGCTGGTCTGTCTGTCTGCCTGGGCTGCTTCAGCCTTTCTTCTAGTTCTCTTTGCCTCGTGCTGCTGAGCAAGTGTCTCTTATAACTTGGAGAGACCTTTCTGCACAGTCTGTCTCCAGGCTGACCGTTCGAGGGCTGTCGCTTCCTAGTCGTTCTGGTCGATGTTCAGGGCTTTTAAGTCCCTCTTGGACACGTCTTTGAATCGCTGCTGTGGTCTGCTTGTGGGACGTTTTCCCTGCACAAGTTACCTTTTCTGAAGAGTAGGCAGTTGTGTGCTAGTGGGAACAGATGACACAATTTACAAAACCGCATACACATGGAGCCAGATGCAGTCTCGCTTTATTTTATATATATATATATATATATATATACAGATAGATAGATAGATAGATAGATAGATAGATAGATAGATAGATAGATAGATAGATAGATAGATAGATAGATAGATAGATAGATAGATAGATAGATAGATATATAAATGCTAGTGTGAGAGAGACATACAGAGAGAGCTAGGTAGACAGACAGAGTTAGTTTTTATTTTATTTTTCCAGGATTATGGAATAACCACTCATGTGCTTTTCCTGCATCCAGTCCCCATGTGTGTGCGGTTTTGTACATTTTGTCTTCTGTTCCCTCCAGCACGCACTGGCCTACTCTTCTGAAAAGGGAAACAGGTTTTAACGTGTGTACAGGATGTTCTGTGTGGTGGGCTTTGGTTTATAGTCTCATCCCAAGAAGAAGGGTAAGAGATCAAATCAAATCATACCAAATCAAATCAAATCAAATTCATTTACTTCGAGAATAATGGATAGGAGAGACAGAGACAGAGAGAAAGAGACAGACAGAAGACAACAACACTGACCAACCTACAAACATAAGCAAACAGACAAACAAGAACCCTTCACACGGATTTCTGGGAACCTGATTTGCAGGATGTAGGGGAAGCCAGCCCTCCTCTGCCTGGATGTGGTCAGTGCAGTGCCACTCTGCCTAACCCTGGTGCCATCAGACACAGCACAGCTAGGCCACTTGATGCTAACTCACTTCGTCTGCACTGATCACCTTCTGCCCAGTGAATGACAAGGACGGTCTTCTTTGTCTGTCTGCCTGTCTGTCTGACTGTTCACTGTCTGTCTGTCTGTCTGTCTGTCTGTCTGTCTCTCTCTCTCTCTCTCTCTCTCTCTCTCTCTCTCTCTCCTCTCTCTCCTCTCTCTCTCTCTCTCTCTCACACACACACACACATCCACATACACACCCTTTCTCCTCCTCCTCCTCCTTCTCCTCCTCCTTCTCTCCCTACTCCTCCTCCTCCTACTCCTCCTCGCCACACACAACCCCACTTACTTCTGTCATGTATGACTGGTAAGAAGACTGACAGCATCAAGGCAAAATCCAGCCTGCAACACAGTGGATGTGTTTAGTGCAGCGCTAATCTGCCTAACACCCTGATGCCGTCAGACACAGGGCCTCTTGGTGGAAACACACTTCGTCTGCAGGGATCACGTTCTGCTGAATGACAAGGACTGTAGATTTTCTGTCCCTCTGTCTGTTGCTCTCCTTTGTGTGTGTGTCTCTCTCTCTCCTCTCTCTCTCTCTCTCTCTCTCTCTCTCTCTCTCTCTCTCTCTCTCTCTCTCTCTTCTCTCTCTTCTCTCTCTCTCTCTCTCTCTTCTCTCCCCTCTCTCTCTCTCTCTCTCTCTCTCTCTCTCTCTCTCTCTCTCTCTCCTCTCTTCTCTCTCTCTCCTTCACAATCTGTGTCACTATCATTCTCTGTATTTTTTCCTCCTACCAATCTCTCTCTCTCATTCTCTCTCTCTCTCTCTCTCTCTCTCTCTCTCTCTCTCTCTCTCTCTCTCTCTCTCTCTCTCTCTCTCTCTCTCTCTCTCTCTCTCTCTCTCTCTCAAATGCAATATACAAAATATGTAAATGTTGGGACTGTTTTGCATGTTTATAAAGAAATCTTGTTGCATTGTATCAACTTAAGGTGGCAAAATTATTCAGTAGACATTGTTTTCTGGTTTGGAGACAACTCTGAAACTGCAACAGTATTAGAATACGTTTCATTTTAACTAACTCTATATATGTTGTACTTGATGTTCGTTTTTCATGAGATAGAAGTGCAACAATCAGTCGTTATCAATTTTGTTTTCAGGTGATTTTGGATTCATGTGGTCTTCTAAGAAGGAGGGTAAAAGAATGAAGACATCTGAACTGATTCAGATTCAGAATATTTTATTGCCATTTAAGTCATGTAGACTTATTTGACACAACATGTGTACGCATTG
>CM054150.1:55413497-55418497 GCA_028751875.1 Rapana venosa | reverse complement strand
TCTCTGTCTCTCTCACTCACTCTTTCCCCCTACCCCTCTCTCTCTCTCCACCTCCCACCCCCCTCCACCCCCAACAGTAACCATTGACTTGATCCCCCCATATTACATTGTCTGACTGCTCTACTGAAGCTGTATCATTGATGCCAGAACTGGTGGATGCAGGAGTGACCATCTCCATCACTGTGATTGGTAGCGGTGACCGTGAATAGCTTTAGGTCTGACAAAGTTGCAGTGATCCTGGCTGCGGTTCTCTCTTCATCTGTCCTCTGCTGTGTTTTTCACCTTCTCGGGGATGCCTCAGGATACATCCCTACTTTGTACAGTCATCAGCAAGATCTTTAAATGTCAATGAGATCTCCAGAGGTCTACAATGTCTCCAAAAGTCTACAAGATATCCTAAGGATGACAAGATCTCCAAAGTCTACAAGATCTCCTAAAGTCTACAAGATCTCATAAAGTCTACAAGATCTCCAAAAGTCTACAAGATCTCCAAAAGTCTACAAGATCTCCATGATCTCCTAAGACTGGACATCAAAGCCAAAAGCTTTCATGTCATTTTGCACGTATCTTTGTACAATGGCTGCAGGCGCACAAAATTCTCTCTTTTTTTCATAAGCTAGCTCCTCAGACAGGATTTCCTTTATTGGTTGGTATCATCTTCCTTGTTAGAGATGTCATGCCGTTTGTGCTGTGTACACTGTGTGGGCAAGAGATATAAGCTGGGAGGATTGGCACAAGATAAGACTGCAGGGCATCGCTGCCTTCATTGCAGAGTCTGGGCTGTCAATCCGAAGATCACAAAAGGCTTTAGCAAAGCGCAGTCTGTCTCTGCCGAGAGGGCAGGGATTATCTCAGTGGTCAGAGCACTTGCTCTCCCCAAGCTAAGGTTAAGCAGCTTTGAGTGTCGTTACCAAAATGGATGGGTGACCGTTCGCTTGCCTTGGCTTTAGTACAGTCTCCCAGTTCACCCAGCTGTAAATAGGTATCTGTCCTCTTTAGGGTCAGGTAAGGTAGCATCTTCCACGTCTTCATTGATTTTAAGAAGGCCTTCGATAGAGTATGGCATGACGCTCTGTGGGCCATCATGAACAAATTCAACATGGGCCAGAAGCTGATCCACACCATCAAGGAACTCTACTCAAAGGCCACCAGTGCAGTACTCGTACAGGGCACGGTAGGGGAATGGTTCCGTACCTCAGTTGCGGTCCGACAGGGATGTCTGCTGTCGCCGACACTATTTAACATTTTCCTCGAACGCATCATGAATGACGCCTTGGAAGACCACACAGGCACAGTCAGCATTGGAGGGCGAACAATCACCAACCTCAGGTTTGCCGATGACATTGACGGTCTGGCAGGAAATGAAGAGGAACTGGCCAACCTAGTGAAGCAACTGGACGAAATATCCTCACGATACGGCATGGAAATCAGCGCCGAGAAAACCAAGCTCATGACAAACAGTGCCCAGCCAATCACCACCAAGATCACTCTTAGCGGAAAACAACTGGAGACAGTTGACCATTTCAAGTACCTTGGAGCCATCATAAGTGAGGAGGCATCGAAGACCGAAATCCTAGCAAGAGCGGCACAAACAGCAGCAGCAATGGCAAGACTGAAGACCATATGGAGAGACAGAAACATCCCTCTCGGAACCAAGGTAAAGTTACTAAACCCGCTAGTCACCTCAATCATGCTTTACGCATGTGAGGCATGGACACTGAACGCAGACCTACAAAGGAGGATCCAAGCAGTAGAAATGAGATGCCTCAGAAGGCTCCTTGGCATCTCATACAAGGACCATGTCACCAACAATGAAGTCCGCAGAATGATCACTCAACAGGTGCGGGACTATGAAGACCTACTGACCACGGCGAAAAAGAGGAAACTCAGATGATATGGGCACGTAACACGCTCAGAAGGACTTGCAAAAACCATCCTGCAAGGAACAGTCCAGGGGAAGAGAAGACGGGGCAGACAGAGGAGAAAGTGGGCCGACGACATCCGTGATTGGACAGGGGAGGACTTCAGTGTCACCCAGGCACTCGCCTACGACCGTGCTAAGTGGAGCCAGCTGGTCCACCGTTCGTCCACCATGCAGCGCCCCTACGACCCTGGCGGGTTACGGGACCAGTGAACAGTGAAGTGAAGGTAAAGCAGCCAGAGAGATGGGGTGGGTGCCACCCTCAAAACGCTGGCCTCTAGAGAAGCTGAGGTCTCTGATATCTCGCTCCCCAAAGACCATAATTATAGGTTATGGGAACACCCTTACCTAATATTACCTGTTAATCTGCCTCGCTTAAGCATGCCCACTGTACTATGCATGTTGCATTGGTGGAACTTGTTAAATCTGTTTTCTTGCTTGCCGCAGGTTGTTTATTCCCTGCTGCTATCTAGTCATGTTTTTGAACACAGGGCTGTACACAGCAGTCATTGTCTGGTCAGTCATCTGGGCGTTAATCTAGACTGTAGGTGAAGGGAAGTAGGAGTGGTAGCAGCCTTGCCAGATCTCATGTGAGTCTTTATCCTGCAGAGAAACATCTTCGATAACTGTGGAAGAGATTCATGTCGGTTAATTATGGTGTGTGTGTGTATGTGTGTGTGCCTGAGTGCATGCAAATGTGTGTGTGTGTGTGCCTGCGTGCGTCAATATGAGTGTGGGAGGGGGGTTATCCCTCCCTTGAGAGAGACAGACAGACATATATACAGACTGCCTGACAGACAGACAGAGATACAAAGACTGATAGAGAGACAGACAGACACACAGACACACACAGACACACACAGACACACAGACACACACTGACACACAGACACACAGACAGACAAATCTCCTGAATCTCCACACTTTTCAGGCTTCAGAGGATGGCCTGTTTTCAAAGCAGGGGGGCTAGGCAGAGGTGTGTGTGTGTTGATGTGATCTGATCCTGTGGTGTTATTGCTCCCTTTCCTCCGCTGCCACCCCCATGTCCCCTCCCTCTCTCTCTCTCTCTCTCTCTCTCTCTCCTCTCTCTCTCTCTCTCTCTCTCCTCTCTCTCTCTCTCTCTCTCTCTCATCCTTCTCTCTCTCTCTCTCTCTCTCTTCTCCCTCTCTCTCGATCCTATCGCTCAGCCCCCACCTCACCCCCATACCCCATCCCTCACCCCTTCCCTGCATTTTCTCGCAGACAAGGACCACGGTCTGTCAGGTTTCTGTTCCTGCGTGGACAAGGGCGAAAGGACCGGGAGTCAGTTGTTCAATACCACCCCCACTCCCAGTTCGTTATAAGGTTGTGTTCAAGGGTGTGTAGATGACGTGTTTCTCAGAATACGATTTGCTACAATACACTAGTTTCTTATCCTAGAGTTAACATTTGGCATGTGTTTACAGAAACATCAGCTCTCTCTCTCTCTCTCTCTCTCTCTCTCTCTCTCTCTCTCTCTCCTCATCTCTCTCTCTCTCTCTCTCTCTCTCTCTCTCTCTCTCTCTCCTCTCTCTCTCTCTCTCTCTCTCTCTCTCTCTCTCTCTCTTTATTGACGGTGATGTGACAATGCCTGGGTGTATACAAAACGTTTTCAGATCAGAACTATGGCCACTTATCTGTTTATCTGTCTGCTTCTTCTACCCCTCGCACTATGCCCAACAAGATCGTTTCTGAAAGGCTGTCTTCCCCGGCGGGGATACCGGGTACCTGTCAGAATAAATAGCATCCCTACCTTCTGGACATTCTGTGCTTGGAATTCCATCTTTTCTATACTTCGCTTTGTTTCTCCTTTCTTCCCTTTCTTGCTGTTATCTCCTTCTTGCGTATTTTCTTCCTTCTTGGTCCATTTTCCTGACCGGTTTTTTTTCCCAGAAAGGCTAAAAGGATAACTATTCTCTCCCATGCCATAGTCAGATGCGCTGGACCTGACTTGTCAGGCGCTTAACAGCAGCGCAATGTATTTTAGATCGTTTGATGGACAACAGTATTTTCTGTCTGAGCCTTTAGTGAAGACGAAAAGCTGTCAGGTCCTGCGATGCCTCTTTGCACTATCCCCAACAAGATAGTCTTCGAAGGACTTTCAGATCTTGTGACATGAGCAATCCAGCTTAGAATTCTTGTCTTATGACAGTGGTAGGGAGGTTTTCACAGTGGCGTGTGTCTTGTCTGATGACGTTGTACAAAAGCCATGTGAAGCATCAGGGGAAAACTAATAGGCTTTGAAATACTCCATCTGTTGTATCTACATCTGCCCAACACACTGTACTGTTATTAGACACGCTATAAGTCGATAGAAAGAAAAACTCTTGTCTGCATTTATCATGTTCTGGGAAACACTGAGGATTATTCTTCCTATGTCTCTGTCTGTCTCTGTCTCTCTTCCTGCCTCTCTCTGTCTCTGTCTGCCTCTCTCTCCCTTTCGTTCTTTCTTGTCTTTCCCCCTGTCTCTGTCTCTCCCTCTGTCTCTCTCTTTCTCTCTCTCTCTCCACTTGTCTCTCTCAATCTCACTTTGTTTCTATATAATATTTAGTCTCCATCTGTCTCTCACTACGTTTATGTATCTGTATTTTTCAACATTCATTTGTCCCGCTGTCTGCCTGTTTGCCTCTGATTCTCATCTGCCTCTGTGTCTGTGTTCCTTTTGCTTGTCATTCTCAGTCTTTGTGCCTCTGTATCTCTCTGTCTCTGTCTCTGTCTCGATTCATGTCAATCTGTCTGTCTGTCTGTCTGTCTGTCTGTCTGTCTGTCTGTCTCTCTCTCTCTCTCTCTCTCTCTCCTCTCTCTCTCTCTCTCTCTCTCTCTCCTCTCCTTCTCAGCTCCCTTATTAACAACTTCGTTTGCCTTTTTTATTGTCACTGTTCTCTCTGTCCTGTTGGAGCATGCATGCATGACCACACATGAGCACACGTGTGTGTACGTGTGTGTGATCCTGAATGCCCATGTATACATGCATGAATAATTATACAGTAGAACCACACGGAGCCAAACACTCAGAGGAGAAGAAAGAGACAGAGTCAGAGAGAAATAGAAACAGGAAGCA
>CM054150.1:55378497-55410997 GCA_028751875.1 Rapana venosa | reverse complement strand
ATCACAAAGCTGCGTATTGATGTGTGTCCCTCTACATATCAGACTTTTTGGTGATGCCACTCTTATCATCAGTATGAATGATCACCCCACACCATTCAACATGTTTAATCCCCACTCTCCATACATCAGACTGTTTCTAGACCTGCCCCATCATGCAATCGTATAGCACAGTTTTAATGCCTTCAATCCAACATCAGACTTGTTTGGGTTTTGTGTGTCTCGCCCTCTCCATCTATCAGACTGTTTTGTGTGTCCTCCCCCTCTCCATCTATCAGACTGTTTTGTGTGTGTTTTCCCTATCTCCATCTATCAGACTGTTTTGTGTGTCTTGCCCCCTCTCCATCTATCAGACTGTTTTGTGTGTGCCTCCCCTCTCCATCTATCAGACTGTTTTGTGTGTGCCTCCCCTCTCCATCTATCAGACTGTTTTGTGTGTGCTTCCCCTCTCCATCTATCAGACTGTTTTGTGTGTCTTGCCCTCTCTCCATCTATCAGACTGTTTTGTGTGTGCTTCCCCCTCTCCATCTATCAGATTGTTTTAATGTGCCTCGCCCTCTCCATCTATCAGACTGTTTTGTGTATGTCTCCCCCTCTCCATCTATCAGACTGTTTTGTGTATGTCTCCCCCTCTCCATCTATCAGACTGTTTTGTGTGTCTCCCCCTCTCCATCTATCAGACTATTTTGTGTGTCTCCCCCTCACATCTATCAGACTGTTTTGTGTGCCTGCTCTCCCCTTCCCAACTATTTTTTTGTGTTAACCACTATCTAATAATCAGCACTGCTTATGTGTGTCCTCCTCCTCTCCATCTACTCACTGTTTGTTGTCCTCCCCCCTTCCTATCTACTCTTTCTTTGCCTGTTAGAAACCGATTATTTAAGAGGAATAATACGGCGACTGGAAGCAATGTTGTCTTAGTTCATTATCCTCTAATCTCTGTCATTCATTCTCTCTCTCTCTCTCTTCTCTCTCTGTCAACAGAAATGGCGGACCCGGTGCTGAACCATAACTCCTGAGTTCAGTACTATTGCAAAAAAACCCTTGCCAAATCCGTCGCGACATCCAAAGAAGCAGACAACACCAAGAAAGACAGGCAAGTTGCCAATGTGACAATGACAGTGTCTTGGAAGAGCCGGTCTTGTGTGACATTGACTCTCTGCTCGATGTGGAAACAGAAGAAAAACAAACCAGTGTGTACACAGAGCTGTGTGACAACAGTGCAGTGAATGCCTCGGCCACACCAGATTCACTTTGATCTACTGTGTGATCCAGCAACAGACAGCAAGATCGGTGTGTCTTCTGAGGTGTCTGATGTGCAGGAAAAGCTGACAGTTGGCTGCACAGTGGATGGCTTTGATACTGGTATTGTGAAACAGTATGTGTCTACTCTAACTGACAAACGTGTGCAGCGTCGATTACGGGACAGCAAGAGAAACACACGGTTTCGAAAGGTTGCGGTACATGGTTCAGGCGATCAAAACATTGTGATGTGTAAATCAGATGACATCGCCCTGGAATACTCTTGTAATGGAAATCCTGGCGAGGAATCTAAGTGTGTGTTCTGGTACATCAAGCAAGAAGAGAAAAACATGTTGCCAGAAGAACGTGTCAGGCTTGCCAGACTTGGTAAAGGGAAGCAGCGTCCTAACACACACCACGCAGAGACAGTGGCAGTGCTGAACTTTACATGGGCTGACTTCGCTGGCTGCAGACTGGAAAAGGAAAGGCTGTTTTGAAAATTGAGACACGGGCAATAATGTATCAAATCTTGTACATTCCACTACTGCCATTGGTTTCCATGTTATTGTAATCGCGTCGCGTTCGATATCGTTTGTTACCGCGCGCAGCGCTATATGGCTTGATTGCTAAATAGCAATAAATTTTGTCATTGTCATTGTCATTATCGCCTCTCCCCCCTCCTCTCTCCTCTCTCTCTCTCTTGTTGTGTGTGTGTGTGTGTGTGTGTGTGTGTGTGTGTGTGGTGTGTGTGTGTGTGTGTGTGTGTGTGTGATCTCTCAGTTGCGAGAAAGACCAAAGAAAGATACAGAGAAATAAAGTGATAGAGGAAAGAATGAGACATGGGTAGACAGACAGAGAAATAGAGCTTAGAATTAAAATAATTATTCAATATAGCCTATTTGTGAAAGAGTGAGAGAAAAAGAGAGAGAGACAGAGAGACAGGCAGACAGAGAGACAGAGAGACATACAGACAGAGACAGACACACAGACGCACAAACAAGGAAGTGGAAAAAGCACACTGACCCTGAGATGCAGACAAACCCCCTCACATGCACACTCCCTACGCACTTTTCACAGACACATCTCTTTTCAGCACACGAAGCTCAAGTTTCATATTACAGTACTGTATGGTTATTGCGCCTTGCCTCCTCCCCCCCTCCCCTCTCCATCATCCCTAGACTAATCTCCTTCACCTTTACCCCCAACCCTTCCCTTCTTTTCGCTATGCAGACAAGAATGTCTGTCCCTCAGTTTTATGCTTCTACAGGGACAACAAGATCACCCATCGATTTGATACATTATACGGCCTTGTGTGTGTGTGTGTGTGTGTGTGTGTGTGTGTGTGTGTGTGTGTGTGTGTGTGTGTGTGTGTGTGTGTGTGTGTTTGTGTGTATATGTGTACAGGGAGGGAGGAGGTTTGTGTGTGTGCGTGTGCGTGCGCACGCGCGCGTGTGTGTATTTGAGTGTGCTTGTGTTTATGTGTGTCTGTGTGTATGTGTGCGTGTGCATCTTGGTCTGTTAGTGTGTGTGTGTGCGTGTGTGTGTGTTTGCGTGTACATCTCTGTGTGTGTATGTGACTGTTGTACTGTCTTCCCTCTGTCTATCTGTGTCTGTGTCTGTAACTGTTTTTGTGTCGTCTATGTCCTCGGAGTGGATTTCTATTAGTTTCTCTCAGCTTACGTTTGTCATATTATTTGTTGTTTTGTTCTTGCTTTTTAGGAGATGTTTTCTTGTTGTTCTAAAGTGTCTCTCTCTGTACTTTGTTTGTTTTTGTGCGACTTTGTCAGATAGTTTCCGGGCTTTGCCCAAGTTTTGCTCTAAATGGTGTGTAAGAGGATTTCTGGCAACTTTCCATATGTTACATGGATTTCAAACAGCTCGTGACGTTTTGTACTGCACTGCATAACATTGCATTTTATTGTATTGTGTTTTATTGTGTTGTGCTGTATTGTGTTGTATTGTGTTGTATTGTGTTTGTTTGATTGTGTTGTATTGTGTTGCGTCGTGTTTGTTGCATTGTGGTGCTGGTGATGTTTTGTGTGACTTGATGTTGTTGGAGTGGTAAATTGTGGTATGGTGTGTGTGGTGAGTGGGTTGTGTACGTGGGTGGGGTGGGTGGGGATTGCCCTGTGTGTTGGTTATTGTGTAGTTAGTTGTTGTTGTTTTTTGTTGTTTGTGTGTTTTTTGGTATGTATTGTTCTAGAAGTGGTGTTTGTTGGGATGTTTGTGTGTTGCGTGGGTTTTTGCGTGGTGTGTTTTGCTGTGAAAGGGCTGGTTTGTGCGTTATTCGGTGGATGTGTGGTGCGCAGTGTGGTGTTTGGTGGTGGGTAGTTTGTATGGGCGTAGGTTTGTGTGATGTGGGGTTTTGTGTGTGTGGTTTGTGTGGTTTGTGTCCGTGTGTTGGTGTGGTGTGGTGTGGTTTGGTTTGGTGTGTTGTGGTTGGGTTGGTGTGGTGTAGTGTGGTGTGGTGTGGTGTGGTGTTGTTTGGTGTGGTGTAGTGTGGTGTGGTGTGATGTCCCTTCTGTCACTCTTTATGACATAGCGGCAGCAGATGTCATGTTCTGCATAGTTTGCTTTCAGTCTACCTTAAGAGAATGAATAGTGAACTGTTTTGAATAGTGTAGCGTAGCGTAGCGTAGTGTAGTGTAGTATAGTGTAGCGTAGCGTAGCCTAGTGTAGTGTAGTGTAGTGTAGTATAGTATAGAGTAGAGTAGGGTAGGATACAGCATGTAGGGTAGTGTAATGTCGTGTAGTGTCGTGTAGTGTAGTGTGGTGTAGAGGAGTGCAGTTGAGTGCAGTGCAGTGCAGTGTAGTAGTGTAAAGTAGTGTAGCAGCTCTCTCTCTCTCTCTCTCTCTCTCTTCTCTCCCCCCCCCCCCCCCCCCCCCCCCCACTCTCTGTGTCTGTCTTTCTGTCTTCTGTCTGCCTGTCTCTCTGCTCTCTCTTCTGTACTTGCCCTGTCTGTCTTCTGTCTGTCCTGTCTCTCTTTCTCTCTCTCTCTCTCTCTCTCTCTCTCTCTCTCCTCTCTCTCTCTCTCTCTCTCTCTGTGGCAGTCTTCCAGATCCATTATGTCAAATTTGCTGCTAACCGCTAACTCTTATCTAGTTTGTGTAATTTTTATCTTGATTTCTTCCGACATTATTGCGTTTGTTTGTGACATCACGATGCAATGATTGTCAGTAGTGGTGGGAGGAATAAAGACAAGTAGAGAACAATGTGTGTGTTTATTTATTTATTTATTCATTCATTCATTCATTCATTTATTTATTCTTTTATTTTGAAGATATCGGAATAATCATTCATGTGCTTTTTGTTTTACATCCATTTGCCGTGTGTATGCAATTTTGTAATATAAAAAAAATAGCTGTGCCCACAGGTACACAATGGCCTACTCTTCCGAAAAGCGGAGGGGTTTTAACGTGTGCGCAAGATGTTCTCTTTTGTTATGTGTTGTGTGTGTGTGTGTGTGTGTGTGTGTGTTGTGTGTGTGTGTGTGTGTGTGTGTGTGTGTGTGTGTGTGTGTGTGTGTGTTTGTGTGTGTGTGTGTGTGTGTGTGTGTGTCTGTCTTCTCTGTCTGTCTCTCTGACTCTCCGTCTCTTACCTGAAAAGTTTTGCTTCCATTCTTTTTCTTCACTTAGCTGTGATCCATTCTGTCTAATTTTCCGCTAACAACAGCCCATTATCTTTATAAAAAGAAACATGATCCAGGTTTGTTATGACATTATTGCATTTGTTTGTAACATCAGGACGCCATGTTTATGAAGATTGATTGGATGCATGGAGCGAAATGCATGACTCTGTGTGTGTGCGTGTGTGAGTGTGTTTGTTTGTGTGTGTGTGCGCGCGCGTGCATGTGTATGTGTGTAGGGGGGATTCTGTGTGTGTGAGTATACTCTGTGTGTGTTTGTGTGTGCGCGCGTGCGCGCGACGTGTCACCTTGAATAGTGAAGTGGTGTGATAAAGAGTGTAGTTGTATCACCTACACCTATCCAGTAGTCCAGTAGACCATTGCGGTACCACTTAAGATTTTACAAACAGCTTCCTCCATTTCTTGGGGGGTTTTCAGCGTTCCGTAGAAAATCGTTCCACTCAAGGCCAGTCCCCTTTCTAATTTTGTCTTCCATCGTTTTCTCTGCCTCTTCGTCTGCCTCCTTGTACTGTTCCCTGTAGGACAGTCTTGGCCAGTCCAGATGTTCGTGTGACGTGCCCATACCACTTTAGTTTGTGTTTTTTTCACTGAAGCCAGGTGCTCTTCATATGGCCCAATGGCATTTTCAGTTCTGATTTTCATTTCCTTGTTAGTTACGTGATTTATGTATGACATACTACGCAGTTTCCGAAAGCATTTCATCTCCATAGCCTGTACCCTTCTTTCAATGTCTGCTGTTATTGTACATGTTTCATATGTGCACAAAACTATGGCGCAGTTAATCATGTAACGTAAATTGTATGTTATGGTGTGTTGCATCATATCGAGGTATGTTCAAATCTAATGTGATGGAGTTGTTTCGGATTTTACAAGCAGACGATCAAGCCGGTCATCTCTCCACATTGATTTACCGCAGCAACATTTTCTCGTTAAGGTTACATGGGCAATTTTCACCTCGTTCAATTTTAAGGTCTTTTCTCTTCTCTTCTCTTGTATGCATTTAAAGCCTTTGGGCTTGAAGGATTCTTCTTCTTCTCCGTTGAACAGTCAGACAGCAATTGTTGTTTGTCACATGAGCAAAAGTGCGTTGTGCTTCCTGCAAGCACCTGACAAGTCAGGCCCAGCGTATCCGACCTTGGTGTAGGAAAGAAGTTGAAGTCTTTCTGGGGAAACAAAGCAGGAGAACGGACCAAGAAGGCAAAATATAGACAAGGAGGTGACAGGAAAGAAAAGAACACGACAGAAACATTAGAGGGATAGAAAAGAGGGAATTGCTTGCACACAATATCCAGAAGGTGGGGATGCTATTTATACTGACAGGCCCCCGGCATCCCCTAAGGGAGTGTCTTGAGGGGTTGAAGTGACAGATGGGTTGCCTGGCTCAAGCCTAAAAGAAGTGATGTTGCATCAGCTGTGAAGGCTTCATTCTCCAGTGGTTCTCCGCAGGTATGGGGTTTTCAGCCTTGTCAGTGTGGTGGTGTAGCGCATGTGGGTTCAGTGTAGTGCTAGCTAGCATCCCTCTATAATCTCTGCAGATTATCACATTCTTTTTTATTTTATTTAGTCATTTATTTATTGATTTATTATTTATTTATGTATTCATTTATTTATGTTTCTATTTATTCATTCTTTTATCTTGAAGATAAATGTAATAAGCATTTGTATGCTTTTAAGCGCTTTGATTTGTTTGTTTTGCAAGATTCAGCGCTATATAAATTCCATATATTACTATTTTTACATCCAGTCCCTGTGTGCATGCAGGTTTGCAAATTTTGTCATCTGCTCCCATCAGCAGACATGGACTACTCTTCCGAAAGGCCGAACGGGTTTTAACATGTGCGCAAGATGTTCTGCGTGCGTTCGTACACGGGACCTTGGTTTATAGTCTCATCCGAAGGACGTTTTGTTTAACAGTAATGAAATTTGTTCTATAAAGGTAGGAGTCTTCTGCAGTTTTGGTTTGGTTTTTGTTTCATAAATATTGAAAGTTCTCTGGATGCATACTCTTCATGAGCAAATGTTGCTAAGTTTTTTACTCACATGTGAGAGAGGGAAGTAAGTGTGTCTTATAGGTAGTTTTGTGTGTTATGTTGTTGCTATAATCGTTATTGGTGATTTCGTTGTTGTTCGTGTTCTTCTTCTTCCGTTTCTTCTTATTCTTGTTTGTTACTGGCTTTCCTTTAGAATGTGTCTGTCTCGGGGGTTTGGGGGTTTCAAAGTCTGTCTGCCTATCTCTCTGTAGGACTGTGTCTGTCCCTTCATTTTGTTGATCAGCCAGCCAGTCAGTCAGTCAATCAGTCAGTCAGTCAGTCAGTCGCCAGTCAGTCAGTCAGCCACTTTCCTCTCTCTCTCTCTCTCTCTCTCTCTCTCTCTCTCTCTCTCTCTCTCTCCTCTCTCTCTCTCTCTCTCTCTCTCCTCTCTCTCTCTCTCTCTCTCTCTCTCTCTCTCTCTCTCTCTCTCTCTCTCTCCCTCCCCTCCCTCCCTCCTCCCTCTCTCTCTCTCTCTCTCGCTCTCTCTCTCTCTCTCCTCTCTCTCTCTCTCTCTCTCTCTCTCTCTCTCTCTCTCTCTCTCTCTCTCTCTTTCTCTCTCTGTCACTCCTTTTCTTCAGCCAACTGAGATCCCTGCTGTCCAATTTGCCACTAATGACAATCCATTATCCTTGAAACATTTACACAGCGTTGTTTTTTTAAGATAACATTATTGCATTTGTTGTGACATGAGGTACCTGTGTTTGTGTGTAATGATGGGGTGCAGAGAGAAGGGAGAGATATATGGAGGTTCGTGCGTGCGTGCGTGTGTGCGTGCGTGCGTGTTTGTGTCTGTATGCGTTTGTGTGTGTTTGTGTCTGTATGCGTTTGTGTGTGTTTGTGTGTTGTTGTTCTTTGTTCTTTTGATTTAACGTCTTTTCACTCTTGTGATATTAGGCGTTTGTGTGTGTTGTGTTATGCGCTTGTGTGTGTTTGTGTGTGTGTGTGTTTAAGTGTGTGTATTTTTACGTTTGTGTGTGTTTGTATGTGTGCGTTTGTGTGCGTGCGTGCATGGTGGTGCATGTGTCTGTATGTGTGTGTGTGTGTGTGTGTGTGTAAGTCTGTCTCATCATTGTTGCTGCATCAATTATGACCATGGTAGTTTGGATGGCTGATGTTTGTCTACATCAAAGTTTCCCTGGTCCTCGTCTCCTGCTGCAGAATCACAAACCGGCCCCTGACACACAGTGGTGAGCTTTGGTGGTATGTCCACAGCCGTTTAGGAAACCCTCTGTGGCCCTTAGATTGTGTCATCCAGTTTGTGTGCTGCGAGGCATTGCTTGTCATGTTGTCAGGAATTGCAGTGTGATATTGTAAGGAGTTGCAGTGTAATGTTGCAGTGTGATGTTGTCAGAAGCTGCAGTGTGATGTTGTAAGAGGCTGCAGTGTGATGTTGTCAGAAGCTGCAGTGTGATGTTGTAAGAGGCTGCAGTGTGATGTTGTAAGAGGCTGCAGTGTGATGTTGTAAGAGGCTGCAGTGTGGTGTTGTCAGAATCTGCAGTGTGAGTTATTGCAAATCTGCAGTGTGAGTTGTAAGAGGGCGTGATGTGTAATGAGGCACTGTAGTTGTGAGGCTGCAGTGTGATGTTGTAGAGGTGAGTGTGAGTTGTAAGAGGCTGCATGATGGGGTTTAAGAGCTGCAGTGTGATTTGCAGAATCTGCAGGTGTGTTGTCAAATCTGCATGAGTTGTAATAAGGCTCAGTGTTATGTTGTAGAGGCTGCAGTGGATGTTGTAAAGAGCAGGTAATGTAGAAGAACTGCTAGTGATGATGTGATACTGCAGTGTGATATTAAGAATGGCTGCAGGATTACCAGTGTAATTTGTGAGAGCAGGTATTACGGTGTAATGTTATAAGAAGTGAGGATTAATACGTGTATGGTTAAAAGTGCAGTATCACGGTTGTAATGTAAAGGGCCAGACATTACAGAGTATGTTTAAGAAGCTGCATGGCTTACAGTGTAATATTGTCGGAGATGCGGATTACGGTGTAATGTTATAGAAGCTGCAGCATTACATGAAGTGATATCTGCTCAAGTACGAATGCCCAGGATTGTCACATCGCACTAGGGCTGCTTGATGGTCTTTGAAAGAAAGTGATCGTTCTCTGCATGTCTGGTTGGCAGTTCAATGTTACTCAGATAATCTCCTGTCGCCTAATACTAACCCTGCTGTCTGATACTGACTACTGTGGCATATAGAACGTTGTTTGATGTTTCCGAAATGCACCTCTAAACAGAGGATGGCATGCTGCTTGGGAATGGCCGAAATTTGATTATAGTGGAGTCCTCCCCAGTACACCCCAACTGACTTCCAGGCCAAGTGGCTAAGTAGCAGTTAGCTGGAGTTCTCCAAAGGCCACTAGCCCTCAAGTCAGAACATAAGGACCTGGCGAGTCAAGCCTCCTAGTCAAGGGATGTTCGTCACAAAAGACAACTGTAAAGTGGGCAATTCCATGGGAAAGCACTGATTCACTTGCTGTTGCCTCCAGCGAATGGTTTAATCAAGAACTGTAATAAAACCCAGGCGCTGAAGGCATAACTGCAGGGTTGGGTATCGTCAGAGGGGCCCAACAGTAAGGAAGAGGACAAGTTTATTGAAGGTATAATCTTCAGGTACTAGAAGAATGTCAGTCTGTAGGAAAAGGTCATTATGCTTGAGGAGTTAACAATGTGTGTGAAGCGAGAAAGCATGCTCATTCATTGCAGGCTCTGTTGCTGTTGGTGATGATGATGTTTTTGTTACTCTTCTTCTTCTTATTTTTCTTCTCCTCTTCCTCCTCCTCCTCCTCTTCTTCCTCCTCCTCCTCCAACTCTTTCTTCTTCTTTTTCTTCTTCTTCCTTCTCCTCCTCCTGTTCTTTCTTCTTCTTCTTTTTCTTCTTCTTCCTTCTCCTCCTCCTCCTCCTCTTCTTTTTCGTGTCTCTTCTTCATCATTGTCGTTATTGTCGCTTCTCTTATTCTTCTGACTCTCTTCTCTCTCTCTCTCTCTCTCTCTCTCTCTCTCTCATCTCTCTCTCCTCCTCTCCTCTCTCTCTCTCCCTTCTCTCTCCTCTCTCTCTCTCTCTCTTCTCTCTCTCCTCTCTCTCTCTCCTCCTCTCTCTCCCCTCTCCTCTCTCTCTCTCCTCTTCTTTCATCCCTGTTTCCTCGCTAATACTTTGATCCGGTAATTGCTATGCCCCAAAAAGCTGGGCGTATTAAAAGCATATGGGGCTTATGCTATTATCTCGTTACAGATCAAATTCTTTCCTTCTTTCCTTTAGTCGTCTGCTTCTTGCCCCTCCTTTCGCTCCTCTTCTGTCTGTCTTTGATCCACTTTACTGTTCCGTGCTTTCCTGTCAGTTTTACAGCGCATAGCAGAGCAGAGGGTTTTCTTTTTCGGCGGGGTTGTTTGTCTGTTGTTGTAGTTGTTGTTGATGATGATGTTGTTGTTGTTATTGTTGTCGTTTCTGTTAAATGTTCTTCAAAGATTCCAGTCAGGGTTTGCGAGGAGGAACAAAATAGCCGAGTGGTAAAAGCGTCAAGTTTAGAATCTTACTGTTTTTGAAGCCATTGGTTTGAATAGCTGCTGTAGTAAATGCTTGAAGCAATTTTTTTTCCTAATATTAACATAGCTTGTCCATCGGATGAGATGATAACTCAAGGACCTGCGTGCAAAACGCGATCAGCGCACGTAAAAGAACCCATGGTAACAAGAGAAGGGGTTTTTTGCACCAATTTTAGGCAAAAGAGGTATTTGACAAAGAAACAAGTACACATGCAAACAGGATAGTTTTTTTACAGCTATGGGAGGCGCTGCTATTGTGGTGACGCCCTCTCCCGGCGAAAGCGGCCCGAATTTTACACAAAGACATCTGTGTAGCTGAACATGATATTCAACACTCAATGCAACTCGATTAGTTTGGACTCCACTGCGCTACAAGCTCTTCAGATAATACCATAAACCGAAGTCCCATGAGCAAACGCACACGTAATATCTTGCGCACTTGCAACGTTACAATCCTATTCATCTTTCGTTCTAGCAAGGGTGAGAGTGCAGACGACAAAAACATACCCAGCATGCAATCTGTGACTTCGAGAGAGAAGTGCTCTAGTATGCTCAACATGCATACTTCTTCCTCCACCACTCCGACAGCAACTATTGCTATATAGAACATCCGACTTCAGCATGGAAGGGAATATTGTTATCTTTCAATCTTTCTGGAGAAAAGGCAGAAGAATAAACCAAGAAGGCAGAAAACAGGCAAGAAGGAGACGACAGGAAGAACGGGAACAATGCAGAAACAAAGGGGGAGATAGACAAGAGGGAATTCATAGCCTGTAATTCCCAGAAGGTGTGGGTGACCCCCATGGGTGAAACTTGCAAACGTCGTCTGATTAGAAGGACAATGCATTCTGTCATAATTGATCTGATTTGTAGACCATGTTATATATCATGTCCTTATTCAGCGAGGAACAGAAGCATGAAAATACGCTTCCTCCACTGAAGTCATAACAAGGGTTTCACAGGGCTGTCCAGCTGGTCAATCATAGTCTATGTTACATCACTATGGTGTGTCTGGTCCAGCGAATATGACAATTTGGGTACATGGTGATACCTTTCAAAAAAACTGAAAGCTGTTTATTTATTTATTCATTCTTTTATTTCGAGGATAATGGAATAAGCACTCATGTGCGTTTTTTCATCCAGTCCCCGTGTGTATGCAGTTTTGTGAATTTTATCATCCATTCCCACCGGCATATAATGGCCTACTCTTCCGAAAAGCGGAACGGGTTTTAACGTGTGGGCAAGATGTTCTGCGTGCGTTCGCACACGGCACCTTGGTTTATAGTCTCGTCCAAAGGACTTTTGGGGGATGTGGAGTCGGCACTGATGTTAACTCAAGAGGAAAAATCCTCTTGAACGGGAATCGAACTCGAGTAAGCAGATCACGAGCGCATCACGCTAACCACCAGGCTATCCCGTCCCCCTTGATCGATTTAACCAAGAAACAGAACAAATGAGTGCCTCTAGAAGTAGAGCCCGCTTTTCATCACCTCAATGCCCCAAAACAAGAGTAAAAAACCATAGGTAAACACCCCAAACCGAATATTGTGGTCATTGTTACTTTCTATCATGGTCTTTTCTGGAAGCACTGCTTAAAAACTGACATACTCCAAAAATAGTGCTGCAAGTGGTATGTCATTGAAACTTCCTGTTGGATGCTTTTTCATGAAAAGTGCAAGGGGGGGGGGGGGGGGGGGTAGTAGTAGTATGTTCTTTCGAGCCAGAAGGCCCATAGAGCCGGAGCTTATCCCGGTTTCTGTAGCGTTAAGCGAACTGATGGTTTTTCACCACCCCTGTGACAGGACAGCTCAGTGGTCGGAGCACTCGCTTTCCCCCAGCCAAGTTAAGCAGCGTCGAGCGTGGTTACCAGTTGGATGGGTGACCGTTTGCGCGCCTTGGCTTCAGTACAGTTCCCCCAATTCACCCAGCTGTAAATGGGTACCTGCCCTATTTAGGGTCAGGGAAGGTAAAGCAGCGAGGGAGAGGAGATGGGCGCCGCCCTCAATATGCTGGCCTTAGAGAAGTGAGGTCTCTGACGCCTCGCTCCCCTACGACTTTATAGGTTATGGGACACCTTTACCTTTTACCTGTGACAGGACGCTAGTCTGTCGCCAGATACTTCCCCAGCAGAGCTGGTACCCACTTGTACACCTGGGTGGAGTGAGGAAAATAGGAGTAAAGTGTCTTTCCCAAGGACACAACACCGAGCCGAGCGGGGATCGAACCCGAGACCTCTGGATCACGGGTTGACCGTCTAAACCACTCGACCACGGTGCCTCCTAAGGGGGGGGGGGGAGGTTCATTCCTTCGCTAGAACTCCAAAGTTCACCAATGGTGAGATTTGCGTTTGCGACTAGTTATCCGCCATTAAGACTTCGGGACTGTCTAAACATCAGTGTGCGTACAGTTGTTTTTTGTTGTTTTTTTATCATCAGTATCCACCAGCACGCAAGGGCATGTTTTTCCTAAAGGCGGACGGGTTTTAAAGTGAGCACAAGATGTTCTGCGAGCGTTCGCATATGCACACGGGACCTAAGTTTATAGTCTCATCCGAAGGACTTTCGGGGTGTGGAGTGGACTGATGTAAACTCCAGCGGAAAATTCCCTTTGAATGGGTGTCTCGACGGTGGCTTGAACCAGAGCCGTCAGATTGCGAGCTCAACACTCTAACCACTAGGCTATCCCGCTAGGCAAAACTCATAATTGACCGCTGTAAGTTCTTCCTCAACCGCCCGTTAGATTTGTTTTGTAGAGAAGGTTAATGACAAGACTAAAGGTAGTGACTGTGCTATTTCTTCAATGAGTGAATAAAGCTAGCAATAAACAAAAGAATTAATCAATAAACCAATGATTGAATGATTAAGCAGTTTCCATTCCCATGTCTCTCTCCATTCACCATCATTCTCTCTCTCACACACACACACACCCACACACACACACACACACACACACACACACACACACACACACACACACACACAAAACACACACACCATACACACACACACACACACACACCTACGCCTATATCTACACCTACCCTTCACTTATCAAGGATCAGATCCAAAACCCTTCCAGTTATCACATCATGCATTGTGCTCCTCCTTTTCCCCCTCCTTCCACATCCAACCTCCCCACCCACCGCCATTCCTACAACTCTTTTCCCCACCCCTAGTCCATCCTCTTCCCCTTCTTGCTACACCCCCACCCCCTCCGCCCTCATCTTTCCCCCCTCCCCTCCCTCCGTCCACAAGATAGCCTGTCTGTGTGTCAGTTCCACCACTCCAGTTTTACCGACAAAGTGATCAGTCATCCGTTCCTCGTTCCCTTTATCTTTATCTCTCTCTGTCCCTCTGTCTCTCTGTCTCTCTTTCTCTGTCTGTTTGTCTGTCTGTCTGCTCTGTCTGTCTGTCTGTCTCTCTCTCTCTCTCTCCTCTCCTCTCTCTCTCTCTCTCTCTCTCTCTCTCTCCCCTCTCTCTCTTCCTCTCTCTCTCTTCTCCTCTCTCTCTCTCTCTCTCCTCTCTCTCTCTCTCTCTGTCTGTCTGTCTTGTTGTATCTGTTTTTGGTTTTACCTCATCGCCTGTCTGTCTGTATGTTTGTTTGCCTGTCTGTCTGCCTGTCTGTTTGTCTATCTGTCTGTCTGTCTGCCTGTCTGCCTGTCTGTCTATCTGTCTGCCTGTCTGCCTGTCTATTTGCCATGTCTGTCTGTCTGTTTGTCTGTCCACAAATTCTGTATGCCAGCTCTGTATCTCGGACAAATCATCAGTCATCTGTTTAATTTATCTTTGTTCAATCTGTGCCTCTGCTGTTTTGTGTGTCTGTGTGTCTGTCTGTCTGTGTGTGTCTGCTTGTCTGTCCGTCTGTTCACGGAGATATTCTGTGTGTCAGCTCTGTATGTGGGACAAATCGATCAGTCATCTGGTTGACTTCTCCTCTATCAGTCTGCTTTTCAGCTGGTCTGTCGGTCTGCTCACAACAGAACACATGGGTCTTACAACTGACCTGATCCTCTGCTTTCTTCTCTGTACGTGAGACTATCTTGTCTGTAAATCGGTTTGTTCCTCTGTGTCTGTCCGTCTGTCTGCCTGCCTGTTCAACAGAGCTTGTTTCATCTCCATGTTGTCTGTAAATTGGTTTGTTTGTGTCTGTCTGTCTGTCTGTTCAACAGAGTTTGTTTCATCTCCATGCTGTCTGTAAGTCGGTTTGTTTGTGTCTGTCTGTCTGTCCGTCTGTCTGCCTGCCTGTTCAACAGAGTTTGTTTCATCTCCACACTTTGGATGAGACTATAAACCGAGGCCCCGTGTGCAAACGCACGCAGAACATCTTGCGCACACGTTAAATCCTGTTCCGCTTTTTGAAAGAGTAGGCCATAGTGTGCCGGTGGGAACAGATGACAAAATTTACAAAACCGCATGCACACGGGGACTAGATGTAAAAAAAAACACATGAGTGCTTATTCCATTATCCTCGATATAAAAGAATAAATAAATTAATAAAATAAGTCGGTTTGTTTCTGTCTGTCTGTCTGTCTATCTGTTCCCCAGAGATTGTAAGTGTTACTTCCATGAATCTGAAATTACCAACAAATTCACCAGTCAGTCACCCAGTTCACTTCTTCTGTATCCGTCTTTGTGTATGTCTATGTGTCTCTCTGTTCATGTTGCTTTTCAGTTTGCTCTCTCTCTCTGCCTGTCTCTCTGCCTGTCTGTCTGTCTGTTCCTCTATCTAATACCTTTCAGTTTGCTCTCTCTCTCTCTCTGTGTGCCTGTCTGTCTGTCTGTCTGTCTGTTCCTCTATCTAATACCTATCAGAATGCTCTCTCTCTCTCTCTCTGCCTGTCTCTCTCTCTCTCTGCCTGTCTGTCTGTCTGTCTGTCTGTTCCTCTAATACATTTCGGTTTACTCTCTCTCTCTGCCTGTCTCTCTCTCTGCCTGTCTCTCTGTCTGTCTGTCTGTTCCTCTAATACATTTCAGTTTACTCTCTCTCTCCTCTCTCTCTCTCTCTCTCCTCTTCTCTCTCTCTCTCTCTCTCCATCCTTCTCTCTCTCTCCTCTCTCTCTCTCTCTCTCTGCCTGTCTGTCTGTCTGTCTGTTCCTCTATCTAATACATTTCAGAATGTTCTCTCTCTCTTCTCTCTCTCTCTTCCTCATCTTCTCATCTCTCTCTCTCTCTCCTCTCTCTCTCTCTCTCTCTCTCTCTCGTTCCTCTATCTAATCATTTCAATGTTCACTCTCTCTCTGCTGTCTCTCTGTCTGTCTGTCTGTTCCTCTATCTAATACATTTCAGATGTTCTCTCTCTCTCTCTCTCTCTCTCTCTCTCTCTCTCTCTCTCTCTCTCTCTCTCTCTCTCTCTCTCTCTCTCTCTCTCTCTCTCTCTCTCTCTCTCCTCTCTCCCTCTCTCTGTTCCTCTATCTAATACCTTTCAGTTTGCTTCTCGTCTCTCTCTATCTCTTCTCTCCTCTCTCATCGAATGTCTTCTCTCTTCTCTCCTCTCTCTTCTCTCTCTCTCTCTCTCTCTCTCTCTCTTCGCTTGCTGTATGCTAATATGATAATATCTGATAATATCTGTGCTGGCAGAGCTAGTTATAAAACGTCATGTGGGCATATGCTGCTGTCATTCCTTTCACAGATAAAATGGGGATGTTTGTCTTTCTTCCTTTGGTCTTTTCCTCCTGGCCCCCTTCTTGCTAATGTTTGTTTGGGAGGAGTTTTTATCATCATTTTACACCATGCTGGTTTTCCTTCCCATCACAGAATATCATCTTGTTGAATCTAATCGTAGTGAAAGCTTGACAACTGTATTGTTTAAAAAATATTTTAGAACAGTCCTCTAGTCTTTTTTCCTGCCAGCTGTCAATTCCATCACAGTCTTTTTGACGGAAATATTTCAGACCTGAAACTTTAAAAGAAGAAGAAGGAGGAGGAAGGGAGGGAGGTGGCAGGAGGTTAAGACATTAACTCGCCTAACAAGTAAACCGTGAGGTTATGGGTTCGATTCCCAGCCTTGCACTTTCTTCCTAGTTTGGCAAGAAATTCGAATTGAATGTTAAAGTCCTTTGGATGAGACTAAAAACCGAGGCCCCGTGTGCGAATACACGCACACAACATCTTGCACAAACATTGAATAAAACGTTCCGCTTTTCGGAAGAGTAGGCCATTCGTGTCAGTAGGAATGGAAGACAAAATTTAAAAACGTATACACACGGGTGTCGTGTTTAGACAAAATCTCCCAAGTCGGAATGTGGTTATCTAAATGGTAAGGGGGAAAAATCTATCGCATATGAAAAAAAAATCTGACTATTAGTGAACCTCGGAGCTCTAGCCGAGGAACGAGAAAAATAAATTAAAAGGTTCATGCGTCAACTGATGCACCATCAAGATTGTGTGTAGCATTGTATTCTCTAGGTAACGGACAAGAAACGCATTCTTTCATATTCATTGATCGATACATTTGTCTGTGGGTTGTTTTTTTTTGGTTGCTCGAATGTCTCAGTGGTCGGAGCACTCGCTTTCCATCAGCTAAGATTAAGCAGCGTCGAGCGTGGTTACCAGTAAGGTGGGTGAGTGTTTGCCCGCCTTGGCTTCAGTACATCCACCCCACTTCACCCAGCTGTAAATGGGTACCTGCCTCTTTAGGTTCAGGGAAGGTAAAGCAGCGAGGGAGAGGAGATGGGCACTGCCTTCAATATGCTGGACCCCATAGAAGCTGAGGTCTCTGATGCCTCGCTCCTCTACGACCTTATATGTTACGGGACACTTTTACTTTTTACTTTAATGTCTGGTGTACTGACTCTTTCAATCACCAATTCCATTTTCCCCACTCGGTCATACCTCCAATGCAAAATATATTTCCACACAAAAAGAAGTAACTGGCAGCCACAGGTATAATAATAATAATAATAATAATAATAATAATAATAATAATAATAATAATAATATATGGAATTTATATAGCGCTGAATCTTGTAAAAAAAACAAACAAATCGAAGCGCTTGCACTCAATTATTTACAGCCATGCAACTCTCCTTAAACATAATGAACAACAGATTTCAAAATCATGCGCGCGCACGTATGCACGCATGCACGCACACTCACGCACGCACACACACACACACACACACACACACACTCGGAACAACACTTAGAAGGTGAAAGATGCTGTTGAACATTAGGGACAGATATTTAGGGGGAAAGTCTCAGGTAGGAAATAAGTGTGTTTTGAGGCTGGATTTGAAGTTATTAAGTGAAGGCTTTTGTCGAATTGAAAGAGGGATGTCATTCCAGGTGGATGGACCAGAAACAGAGAAGGAGCGACGGCCAACAGTGATTTGTTTGAATCTGGGTGTTCGAAAGCACAAAGTATCTGCGGCTAAACGAAGGGAACGGGATGGAGTGCACAGATGAAGACAGTTACAGAGATAAGGGGGTGCAGATTTGTGGAGACATTTGAAACAGAGGGTATTGATTTTATACTCCAGTCTTTGTGAGACAGGCAGCCAGTGAAGAGATCGCAGAAGAGGAGTGATGTGTTCAGATTTTTTCTTTCTTAGGACCAGTCAGTGATAGTGTGAAGGTACGTGTAAGGGCCATTATTTTCAGGATGAAATAGTGGTGCCATTGGATATCAGTCTGATACAGGATTGCCCTCATGGCAGACGCACTAGGAAACTGATAGCTGTCTGATATGACAAGGTGTGAAGCGGATTCAAAACCACTCAAAGCAAACTGTGCATTCCACCCATAAGTTCCACTACATTGGTTATTTGCTGGACAAGCTGGTTCTATTTTACTTTTATTATGCTTTTATTTCGAGGATAACGGAATAAGCACTCGTGTTTGCATTCAGTCCCCGTGTGAGAACAGTCTTGTGAATTATGTGATTTGTTCCCACTGAAAATAATAGTCCAGAAAAAAACAACCGTCAAGGAAGTTATGATCACATAACTCTTAAAAAATAATGTGTTTTTTGGTAATGTCTCTGGCACAGTCAGCTTGTATTTCACACTGACATTTTCCCACTGCGTTTATCTGTGATACAATTTGACAAACAGGAAATAAAGATGAATGAATGTGAAACTTGCTCGCTCTCTCCTCTCTCCTCTCTCTCTCTCTCTCTCTCTCTCTCTCTCTCCTCTCTCTCTCTCTCTCTCTCTCTCTCTCTCTCTCTCTCTCTCTCTCTCTCTCTCTCTCTCTCTCTCTCTCTCTCTCTCTCTCACTCACACACACACACACACACCACACACACACACACACACACACACATCAGTTACCCCTTCCAGTTTATGAGATCAAACTTTAGGCAAGGAGCGGTCACTCTTCCCTTCCCCCTCCCACACCACCTCTCTCTCCCCCAACTCCGTAGACTACCCATCCCCTCCGCAATCACGTACCCCCTCCCCTCCCACTTCGCAGCTATCCCCCCCTCCCCCTCCCCCCCCCCCCCCCCCCCCCCTCCATCCACAAGAGAGCATCTGTGTGTCAGTTCCATGACTGCTTTTCCGGACAAAATGATCAGTCATCCGTTCTTCTGTCTGTCTCTCTTCTTTCTATAGGCCTTCTTGGTTTCTGGTTAGCCAGTTATCCGTCTGTCTGTCTATTTGTCTGTCTGTCCTGCTTGCTACTTTTCCTGCCTGCTGGTCTGTCTGTTTACAAGATAGCATCTGTGTTTGGGGCGCAGATGTTACCGATAAGTTGTTATTTGTTTATGATTTTGCTCTCTCTGTCTCTCTCTGTCTGTCTGTCTCTGAGTCTCTCTCTGTCTCTGTCTCTGCCTCTCTGTCTCTGTCTGTCTGTCTCTTTCTTTCTCTCTCTCTCTCTCTCTCTCTCTCTCTCTCTCTCTCTCTCTCTCTCTCTCTCTCTCTCTCTCTCTCTCTCTCTCTCTCTCTCTCTCTCCTCTCTCTCACTCTCTCTCTCTCTCTCTCTCCAGCAGTGGTAAATATTGCTGGATTTCAAAAATAAGAGAAATTCTCTCTCTCTCTCTCTCTCTCTCTCTCTCTCTCTCTCTCTCTCTCTCTCTCTCTCTCTCCTCTCTCTCTCTCTCTCTCTCTCTCTCTCTCTCTCTCTCTCTCTCTCTCTCTCTCTCTCTCTCTCTCCTCTCTCTCTCTTAATCTGTGTATGTGTAGCCTATGTGATATCATTGTTATAGTTATGGATTTTTAAAGGATGATGAATGCTTTTGTAAAACATTTGACTATTGAAATTTTATTTCATAGATTTTGTCTGCAGCGCACCATGTTTGTAAATATCTGTTTGTTTAAGCTATTGATTATTTATCATTGATTACATGACTGTGTAAAATTAGGTTGAATGCATGCGTTTGATTTGTCTTTGCAAGATATAGCGCTATATAAGTTCCATTTATTTATTATTATTATTAATATTATTATTATTATTATTATTATTATTATTATCATGATTAACACGTGTGCTTTTTACATTCAGTATATTTTTTACATTTTTACATTCTATTCAATTGGCAGTTTTGCCAATTGTGCCATCATTCCCACTGGCCCACAATGGCCTTCTCTTCTGAAAGGCGAAACGGGTTTTGACGTGTTTGCAAGATGTTCTGCGTGCGTTCGCACAGGGAACCTTGGTTTATAGTCTCATCGGAAACTTTTGTGCGAGTGGAGTCGGCAGGTGGGGGGGGGGGGGGGGGGGGGGGGGGGGGGAGGGGGGGGGGGGATCTCGGTGGTGGCTCGAACCAGGCCGTCGAATTGCCTGTGCATTACTCTAACCACCAGGCTACCCCGTCCCCTGTTTTGGTGGTGTGTGTGTGTGTGTGTGTGTGCGTGGTGTGTGTGAGGTGTGTGTGTGTGTGTGTGTGTGTGTGTGTGTATAAATAGGCTATGGCATGTGTAGGACATTTTATGTAGTATGTATGTAGATGCGTTTGGTTTGCTTTCAGTATTCCTAGTTTTGAAAGGAATGTTTATATACGTTATGTGAGTTCACAATTTGTTCATTTCCAATAGAGTTCAATCGTTGTATTATGTTGGTGTATATGTGTAATGCCATATACTTGCTATGTCCAATATAATCCAGTCTTGTTGTCTATAGCCCCGCCGACTGCAAATGCCATATCAGGACTTTTACGATGTTGTTGTTTTTTTAAAACTCGGGATCAAGCTATTGCAGCTATAAACAGATTTTCTCTCCACTCCCACTCACGCGCGCGGTTTTTTTATCTCTATTTCGCGCTCGCGCAAAGCTACTATCGAGCAGCTTTTAAAAGATTTTAAAAACACGTTTCAAGGCAACTCTCCAGTCTAAAATCCGTCCTGGTGTTTATAGCACACGCTGGCTCCATGACAGTTCCTTCTGATATGGGTTTTTTTCCCCATCATACCCAGACCATGTCTATCATTAGTATTTAAAAATGACTTCTTCATTGCATCATACATGCCATTGATGGTTATAAGTTGAGTCAGCCGGATGATTCCACACTAAGAATTCTTCATACTCACTTGGGGGTCTTCCCCACATAACTTCTCACACCCAAACTTGTGTGTGCTGTGGTTTTTCTGTACAGCAGCATTAAGATGGGTTTCATTCATGCGCGCCGCCTGCGCTCACGCGCAGCTTGAGTAAGTTTCACACTAATAAAGCCAGTATAGTATAGCCTATATGAGAGAGTATGAGTTTGATATTGACAATAAAGCGATCAAACACGTAATCCAAACTAGAGACTTAAGACAATTAATTCATTGTACAAATGAACATGTCACTAACATTTTTTTATCTCTATCATTGATTATTTTTCAACATTATTCAGTATCACCAATTGAAATAGCCCACTAAAGCTTTTATTATTCCTCTATCATTGATTATTTTCTACAGTAGTTCAAATATCACCACCAATGACATAGTCACTAACACTTTTATTATCTCTATCAGGGCAGGATGGAAAAAAAAGTTGTGTAAACTTAATCTCCTACCCTCAATAAAAGTCATTTTGACTGCGCGGTCTTGACTATCAGTGATCATTTTTTCCACCTGTACTCACTGCACCTACCCGCTGACATTATACAGCGACCTTATCAGTGCTGTGTTGTGTGGAGGGTATTGTGTACCCTTTAAGTCACGGCAGATCCTCACAAGGTCTAGAGTACTTACCCTACTGACATGATTTCCATGTCACTGTAAATCGCGTCACGTTCGATATCGTTTTTCCACCGCGCCGCAGCGCTTATATGGCCTTGATTGCTAAATAGCAACAAATGTTGTTCATTGTTTGCTGTGTTCTCTCTCTCTCTCTCTCTCTCTCCTCTCTCTCTCTCTCCTCTCTCTCTCTCTCTCTCCCTCTCACTCTCTCTCTTCTCTCTCTCTCTCTCCTCTCTCTCGCTCTCTCTCTCTCTCTCTCTCTCTCTCTCTCTCTGCGTGGAATTTGGGCTCCTGTCCCTGGGAAGAGCTGCCTTGCCACAAGAGCAGCGCCACCTATTATTATCTTCCCTTACTATCTGCATGGGTACTTGTTTCCCTGTCAGAGTGGCTTTTTTCTACAGAATTTGTCCAGGGACACACAACTCTCTTGTTGAAGGAAGGTGGCAGGATGGTTAGGACGTTTGCCTGCCAACAAGTAAACCGTGAGGTTCTGGTTTCGAATACCAGCCTCGCCCTTTCTTCCAGTTTGACAAAAAAATCAAACTGAATGTCAAAGTCCTTCGGATGAGACTATAAACCGAGGCCCCGTGTGCGAACGCATGCAGAACATCTTGCGCACACGTTAAATCCTGTTCCGCTTTTCGAAAGAGTAGGCCATTGTGTGTCGGTGGGAACTGATGACAACATTTACAAAACCGCATACACACGGGGACTAGATGCAAAAAAAGAGAAAATTTCAAGCACATGAGTGCTTATTCCATTATCCTCGATATATAAAGAAAAAATGTCATCTGAGCACTTTGATTTGTTGCTTTACAAGATTCAGCGCTATATAAATTCCATACATTATTATGTATTATTTGTTACCGTAGGTTCTATTACGTGCGCTATATTTTTGTTACAAACGGGACCTAGGTTTATCGTCTCATGCTTAGCTCCTGTACTGTGGTATAGTGTGATGTGATGTGCTGTGGTGTGGCGAGGAGTGGCGTTGGATGGCGTGATACAATGTTTGAAATTGTCATCTTTGCTGTGATGTGGATTGTTACTTTGGTGTATGGATGGTGGTGCAGTGTGGCATGTTATAATGTGATGTAACACAGCATAGTGAGTGCTCAGAGGTGGTGTGGTTTGATATGGTGTGCTGTGTTGCAATGCGTGACGTAATACGGCTTGGTGTGGATGAAGGAATAATGCAATATGCTGAAGTGTCATCTAATGTGGTTAGGGTGGTGTTGTATGACGTGATGTGTGGTGTAGTTCACACTGCTGTGTTGTGTTGTAGTGTGTTGTGTTGTGTAGAGTGTCACAGTGTGTTGCTGCGGTGCAGTTTGTTTTCATATTGTTTCAAGTTTCTATAATTCTACAGAACATATAATACACACTTTCCTGAGCTCTACTACCCTGCTCTGCTCTATTCAAAAGTACATTCTATGCTACCCTACCCTGCTCTATTCAAAAGTACATTCTATGCTACCCTGCCCTGCTCCATTCAAAAGTACATTCTATGCTACCCTGCCCTGCTCCATTCAAAAGTACATTCTATGCTACCCTGCCCTGCTCCATTCAAAAGTACATTCTATGTCACCCTGCTCTATTCAAAAATTCATTCTATGCTACCCTACCCTGCTCTATTCAAAAGTAAATTCTATGTCACCCTGCTCTGCTCTATTCAAAACTACAGTCGATGCTACCCTACCCTGCTCTATTCAAAAGTACATTCTATGCTACCCTGCTCTGCTCTATTCAAAAGTACATTCTATGTCACCCTGCTCTGCTCTATTCAAAAGTACAGTCGATGCTACCCTACCCTGCTCTATTCAAAAGTACACTTTATGTCTCCCTACCCTGCTCTATTCAAAAGTACATTCTATGCTACCCTACCCTGTTCTAGTCAATTCTACCATATTCCATCTAACTCTACTGTGCCCCTCCATTCTACTCCACTCCATTGCGTGCGAGCATGTGTAACTAATAAGTTCATATGTCTTTCTAGTCAATGCTTTTTATAACATTTTACTCCTACAGTAGTGTGTGTTGTGTGTGTGTGGTGTGTGTGTGTTGTGTGTGTGTAAGCACATGTGTGCGAGTGTGTATGTGTGTGTGTCCCGATAAAGTCAAGTCAAAATTTTTATTTCCAGAGTTGGTACATTGAATGTGCAAATGCATTTGCTTTTTTTTCATCAAGCATTCAATCTAGGAAACAAAAAACATGTGTGAGGAGAGTTTGTGTGTGAATGTGTGTGAGGCACTTGTGTGTGTTTGTGTTGTTTGTGATGTGTGCCGCGCGCGCGCGTGCGTACGTTGCATGTGCGCGTGCGCGGTTGTGTGTATCTTTTGTTTATTTTTATTTTAAGTTATCTTGGAATGTTGAAGCCAATATAAAACGTAGCTTTCTTGTGTCTTTCGAGATTTTCATACGTATCAATGTGCCTGTCAATATAGTAATTTGCCTTCATGGGATGATTAAAGTGTTTTTGACTTGATTTGACCTGATTTGACTTGATTTGACCTGATTTGACTTGACTCCACGTCACTCCACTCCACTCTACTCTACTCTACCCACTGTGCTCTGTTCTCCTGTCTTTACCTAACCGTAGTCTACATTTTTCTTTCAATCTGTTCTTGCCTCAGCTATCCTGACGTGAAATTCGGGGACTGCGCCTGACTGGCTGGCAGCAATGACTCAGCAGCAGCAGTGCAATTGCGCCCACCCCGGCATCTGCCCCTGAAAGTGCATCCTACTTCAGATCATTCTATCATTCCCCCCTCCTCCCCCTCCTCCACCTCTCCTCCCCTCCTCCCCCTTCACTCCTCCTACCCCTCCTCCCCCTCCTCCCCTGGGTGGGGAGGCTGTTCTGTATGGTTGATGGAGGGGCTTTACTTCAGCAAGGTCGTCGTGCATCTGTAAGGTCTTTGACAGACTGACCAGCAACAGAGGAAGCCAAAAGAAATCTATCGCTCTACCCCCCACGAAAAGAGAGAAGCAGAAAGTGGACATCAAGTCATAGTAGACAAAAAATTATGAATGTATACATCTTGAAATCATTAGAGTCAGTCACACATACGTTCAGACGCGCGCACTCACACACACGCACGCGCGCACACACACACTCTCTATACAGTTTTGTAAATTTTGTCATCCGTTCCCATTTCCATTAATTACCTACTCTGCCAAAAGGTGGAACAGGTTTTGACATATACACAAGATATTATGCGTGCTGTTGCGAGAGAGAGAGAGATATTTTGATGATGATGATGATGATGATGATGCTGATGATGATGATGATGATGATGATGATGATGATGATGATGATGATGGTGATGATGATTTTATTATGTGTTGACATTTTGTTTTTATATCGTTTCTTATGTGTTAGAATGTTACTGTTCATACAATGATTACACTTTCCCGTGATTTGCGCACTGCTCTGCCTATTCAAAATTGCATTGTGTGATCCCTTGCCCCTCTTTGAATTCGACCCTATTCACCCAACTCTATTTTACCCCCTATATTTCTACTCCCCTCCACTCCACTCCACTTCTACTCTACTCTACTGCCACTTCACTACGTTCTTCCCTGTTCTGCTCTACTCTATTCTACTTACTTTATTCCGCTCTACTCCGTTATACTCCGCTTACTCCACTCTACTCCAATCTACTCTATATCCTTATTTACTCCGTTCTACCCTGTTCTGCTCCACTCTGCTATACTCTATTCTACTCTACTTCTACTTTATCCGCTCTACTCTGCTCTTCATTATCTGCTCCACTATGACTCTACTCTATTCTACTCTACTCTACTTTAATCCGCTCTTCTCCGCTCTACTCCACTCTACTCTACTTGCTCTTACTCTACTCTACTTGGCACATCACTTCGTTCTACCCTGTTTCTGCTCCCACTCTGATTCTACTTATATTCTACTCTTACTCTTCTTTAATCCACTCTACTCTGCTCTTCCTTATCTGCATCCCCTCTGCTTTACATCGGCTTTTTTCTACCTCTACTCCACTTACTGCACTGTGCTCTGTTCTCCTGTCTTTACTAACGAGTCACACATTTTTTTTCAATCTGTTCTTTTGCCTCAGCTATCTGACGTGAAATTCGGGGATTGCGCCTGACGGCTGGCAGCAATGACTCAGCAAGAGCAGTGCAATGCCGCCCACCCCGGCATCTGCCCTGAAGTGATCCCTACTTCAGATCATTCATCTTTCCCTCCCCCTCCTCCCCCCTTCCTTCACCCTGGGGAGGCTGCCTGATGTTGATGGAGGGCTTTACTTCAGCAAGGTCGCGTGCATTTTGAATTTCTATGATACGACTGACCAGCAACCGGAGGGAGCCAGAAAAAAAATCCTATCGCTCTACCCCCCACGAAAGAGAGAAGCAGTATGTGGGAATCAAGTCATCGTAGAAATTATGTATGTATACATCTTGAAATCATTAGAGTCAGTTCAGACTATACGTTCAGACGCGCACACACACACACACACACGCACGCACACACACACACTCACCCACAACACACACTCACACCACACACACACACACACACACCACACACACATACACACACTGTATACTTCGTCTAATAATCACTAACAGTGAAAAAGACGTTAAATCAAAAAAAAACAACAACACTGTATACAGTTTTGTAAATTTTGTCATCCGTTCCCATTTGCACTAATGGCCTACTCTACCAAAGGTAAAACAGGTTTTGACATATACACAAGATATTCTGCGTGGTGTTCCGAGGGACAGAGAGAGATGATGATGATGATGATGATGATGATGATGATTGATGATGATGTGATGTTGATGTGATGTGATGATGATGATGATGATGATGATGATGATGATGATGATGGATGATAATGATGATGGTGGTGGTGGTGGTGGTTGGTTGGTGGTCGGTGGTGGTGGTGGTGTGGTGGTGGTGGTGGTCGTCGTCGTCGTCGTCGTGGTGGTGGTGGTGGTGGTCGTGGTGATGATGATGATGCATGATGATGATGATGATCGATGATGGTGGTGATGATGATGATGATGATGATGATGATGATGATGATGATGATGATGATGATGATGATGATGATTTTATAGTGTGTTGACATTTGTTTTTATATCGTTTCCTTATGTGTTAGAATTTTACTGTACATACAATAATATACACTTTCCCGTAATTTGCCACACTGCTCTGCCCTATTCAATAGTGCATTCTGTGCTACCCTGCCCCTCTCTTTTTAATTCTACCCTATTCCACCCAACTCTATTTTACCCCGCTATTCTACTCCACACTACTCTGTTCCGCTCAGCGCTATTCTACTCTACAGCACTTCCCCCGTTCTACCCTGTTCTGCTCTACTCTTCTCCACTTATTATACTCTAATCCGCTCTTCTCCGCTCTACTCCACTCTACTCCAATGTACTCTACTCTCCTCTATTTCACTCCGTTCTACCCTGTTCTGCTCCACTTGCTCTACTCTATTCTACTCTATCTACTTTAATCCGCTCTTCTCGCATCTCTACTCCACTTACTCTACTCTGCTCTTACTCTATTTACTGCACTTCACTTCGTTCTACCCTATTCTATCTTATCTACTTTTAATCCGCTCTACTCGGCTATTACCTTATCTGCTCCACTCTGCTTTAACACTGGCGTTATTCTACTCTAACTCACTCTACTCCACTCTTACCCACTGTGCTCTGTTTCTGTCTTTTACCTAACGGTAGTCTACATTTTGCTTTCAATCTGTTCTTGCCTCAGCTATCCTGACCCGTGAAATTCGGGGACTGCGCCTGACTGGCTGGCAGCAATGACTCAGCAGCAGCAGTGCAATGCCGCCCACCCCGGCATCTGCCCTGAAAGTGCATCCCTACTTCCAGATCATTCTATCATTCCCTCCCCCTCCTCCTCCTCCCCCTCCTCCCCCTCCTCCCCTGGGAGGCTGAAAGTGGACATCAAGTCATAGTAGAAAATGTGTATGTATACATCTTGAAATCATTAGAGTCAGTCACATATACGTTCAGGGACGCGCGCACACACACACACACACACATACACATACATACACACTGCATACAGATTTGTAAATTTTGTCATCTATTCCCATTTGCACTAATGGTCTACTATGCCAAAAGGTGGAACAGTTTTGTCATGTGCACAAGATATTCTAGTGCTATGCGAGGATGGAAGAGAGAGGAGAGAGAGAGAGAGAGAGAGAGATGAGAGAGAGAGAGATGATGATGATGATGATGATGATGATGATGGTGATGGTGATGGTGATGATGATTTTATTATGTGTTGACATTTTGTTTTTATATCGTTTCCTTATGTGTTAGAATGTTACTGTTCATACAATGATATACACTTTCCCGAGATTCGCCGCACTGCTCTGCCCTATTCAATATTGCATTGTGTGATCCCTTGCCCCTCTTTTTAATTCTACCCTATTCCACCCAACTCTATTTTACCCCTCTATTCTACTCCCCTCCACTCCACTCCACTCTACTCTACTCTACTGCACTTCACTCCGTTCTACCCTGTTCTGCTCTACTCTATTCTACTCTACTTTAATCCGCTCTACTCCGTTCTACTCCGCTCTACTCCACTCTACTCCAATTACTTACTTCCGCTATTTCACTCCGTTCTACCTGTTTGCTCCACTTGCTCTACTCTATTTACTCTACTTCTACTTTTAATCCGCTCTTCTCCGCTTACTCCGCTCTAACTCTACTCTACTTCTACTGCACTTCACTTCGTTCTACCCTGTTCTGCCTCCACTCTGCTTACTCTATTCTACTCTACTTCTACTTTTAATCGCTCTACTCTGCTTTCCCTTATTGTTCTACACTGCTTTACACTGCTTTTTATACTCTACTCACTCTACTGCCCTCTCTACCCCACTGTGCTCTGTTCTCCTGTCTTTACCTAACCGTAGTCTACATTTTGCTTTCCAATGTGTTCTTGATTCAGCTAATCTGACGGAAATTCGGGGACTTGCGCCTGACTGGCTGGCAGCAATGACTCAGCAGCAGCAGTGCAATGCCGCCCACCCGGCATCTGCCCTGAAAGTGCATCCCTACTTCCGATCATTCTATCATTCCCTCCCCCTCCTCCCCCTCCTCCCCTGGGAGGCTGCTCTGATGTTGATGGAGGTGCTTTACTTCAGCAAGGTCGTCGTGCATCTGTAAGTTCTTTGACAGATGACCAGCAACAGAGGAAGCCAAAAGACATTATCGGCTCTACAAAGAGAGAAGCTGAAAGTGGACATCAAGCATAGTGCCCCCCACCCCCCCCCCCTCCAATATGTATGTATACATCTTGAAATCATTAGAGTCAGTCGCAAATACGTTCAGACGCGCACACACACACACGCACGCGCGCGCGCGCAACACACACACACCACCACTCACACACACACACACACACACACACACACACACACCACACACAACACACCACACATACACACACTGTATACTTCGTCTAATAACACTAAGAGTGAAATGACGTTAAATCAAAAAGAACAACAACATGTATACAGTTTTGTAAAAGTTTGTCATCCGCCCATTTGCACTAATGACTACTCTGACAAGGGGGAACAGGTTTTGACATATACACAAGATATTCTGCGTGGTGTTGCGAGGATGAGAGGAGAGATGTTGATGATGATGATGATGATGGTGGTGGTGGGTGGCGGTGGTGGTGGTGGTGGTGGTGGTTATGATGATGATGATTGATGATGATGATGCTGATGATGATGATGATGATGATGATGATTTTGGAATGATGATGATGCTGATGATGATGATTTTATAGTGTGTTGACTTTGTTTTTGATCGTTTTCCTTATGTGTTAGAATGTTACTGTACATTACAATGATATACACTTTCCCGAGATTTGCCACAACTGCTCTGCCCTATTTCAACTATTGGCATTCTGTGCTACTGCCCTTCATTTTAACTCTAACCCCTATTCCACCCACTGTATTTTTACCTCTATTCTACTCCCTCCACTCCACTCTACTTGCTCGGCTTGCGCTACTCTACTCTACTGCACTTCACTCCGTTTACCTGTTCTGCTCTACTCTTCTCACTCTTTTCTACTCTACTTTACTTGCTCTTCTACGCTCTACTCCACTACACTCTACTCTACTCCACTCTACTATTCCACTTACTTACTCACTCTACTCTACTCTTATCTCCTACACATCACTTCCGTTCTACCCTGTTCCGCCTCTACTTCAATTCTACTCTACTTTTCTTTAATCGATCTACTCTGCTCTTCCTTATCTGATCTACACTGCTTTACACGGCTTTATTCTACTCCACTCCACTCCACATTCCACTCTACTTACTCGACCCACTGTGTCTGTTCTCCTGTCTTTACCTACGGTAGTTACATTTTTCTTTCAATCTGTTCTTGCCTCAGCTATCCTGACGTGAAATTCGGGGACTGCGCCTGACTGGCTGGCAGCAATGACTCAGCAGCAGCAGTGCAATGCCGCCCACCCCGGCATCTGCCCTGAAAGTGCATCCCTACTTCCAGATCATTCTATCATTCCCTCCCCCTCCTCCCCCTCCTCCCCTGGGAGGCTGCTCTGATGTTGATGGAGGGGCTTTACTTCAGCAAGGTCGTCGTGCATTTTGAATTTCTTTGATAGACTGACCAGCAAAAGAGGGAGCCAGAAAAATCCTATCGCTCTACCCCCCACGAAAAGAGAGAAGCAGAAAGTGGACATCAAGTCATAGTAGACAATAATTATGTATGTATACATTTTGAAATCATTAGAGTCAGTCACACATACGTTCAGACTGCGCGCGGCACACACCACACAACACGCACGCGCCGCGCAGCGCGCGCACACAACACACACACACCACACACACACACACACTACACACACACACACACACCACACACCACACACACTGTATACTTAGTCTAATATAACTAAGAGTGAAAAGACGTTAAATCAAAAGAACAACAACACTGTATACAGTTTTGTAATTTTGTCATCCGTTCCCATTTGCACTTATGGCCTATCTAATCTGCCAAAGGTGGAACAGTGTTTGGACATGTGCACAAGATATTCTACGTGCTATTGCGGGAGAGAGAGAGAGATAGAGGAGAGAGAGAAGAGAGAGGAGAGTGAGAGGAAGGAGAGAGTGAGGGAGAGAGAGAGAGAAGAGAGAGAGATGATGATGATGTGATGATGATGATGATGGATGGTGATGATGATTTTAATATGTGTTGACTTTTGTTTTATATCAGTTTCTTATGTGTTAGATTGTTATGTTCATAACAATGATATACACTTTCACGGATTTGCCACACTGCTCTGCCCTATTCAATATTGCATTGTGTGCTCCCTGCCCCTCTCTTTTTAACTCTACACCTATTCCACCAACTCTTATTTTTCCCCGTATTCTACTCCCCTCCACTCCATCTGCTACGCTCTGCGATACTCTACTCTACTGCACTGCACTCCGTTCTACATTGTTCTGCTTTACTCTTTCTACTCTACTTTAATCGCTCTACTCCGTTTCTACTCGATCTACTCCACTCTACTCCAATCTTAATTACTCTCCTCTACTTCACTCCGTTTCTACCCTGTTCGCTCTCTCTATTCTACTATACTATTCTTTATCCGATCTACTCTGCTCTTCCTCCTTATCTCCTCTACACTGCTTTACACGGCTTTATTCTACTCCACTCCACTCCACTCTACTCCGCCCTACTCTACCCACTGTGCTCTGTTCTCCTGTCTTTACCTAACGGTAGTCTACATTTTTGCTTTCAATCTGTTCTTGCCTCAGCTATCCTGACGTGAAATTCGGGGACTGCGCCTGACTGGCTGGCAGCAATGACTCAGCAGCGGCAGTGCAATGCCGCCCACCCCGGCATCTGCCCTGAAAGTGCATCCCTACTTCCAGATCATTCTATCATTCCCTCCCCCTCCTCCTCCTCCCCCTCCTCCCCTGGGAGGCTGTTCTGATGTTGATGGAGGGGCTTTACTTCAGCAAGGTCGTCGTGCATCTGTAAGGTCTTTGACAGACTGACCAGCAACAGAGGAAGCCAAAAGACATCTATCGCTCTACCAAAGAGAGAAGCTGAAAGTGGGTCAAACAAACATACAACACAACCCATCAAGGTCATAGTGGAAAAATATTTATCTTAAATCATTAGAATCAGCCATAACATTTTCACACAAAAAACACACACACACTCTTGCCGCGCGCGTGCGCGCCTAGAATTCAGTCGCACATTTATACACACATACACACACAAACACACACCACACTGCCGCCGCGCACAGCTGCACCGCAGTGCGCGCGCCGCGCAACAAACACACAACACTTTACACACACACACTCACACACTCGCACACACACATACACACACTCACACACACATCCCACACGTACAAGTGGAAGATAAAGGGGAGGAAAAATCCTCTCAGCGGGAGTGTGTACAAATACAAAAATAAGACAGAACTAAACATCGAAACTAAAACGAAAATATTAGATAAATCCACCAACCAAAAACAAAACGATATCAAAGTATCCTAACGATAGGGTTTTTTCTCCCCTGCAGGGATGCCAGGGGCCTGTCAGTATAAATAACATCCCCACCTTCTGGAAATTCTATGCTAGAACTTCCCTCTTTTCTATCCCTCTCTAATGTTTGCCTTGTTCCTATTCTTCCTGTCACCTCCTTACCTATTTTCTGCCTTCTTGGTCCATTACTCCCGCCTGTTTTCCAGAAAGACTTAATGACAACAATTCTCACCCACGCTAGAATCCGATGTGCTGGGCCTGACTTGTCAGGCGCTTAACGGCAGCGCAACGCTGAAACAATAGCTGCTGTTTTAGAGTTCGAAGAAGAAGTTCCTAGTCTACCACAGTCTCCAGTTTTTAAACATAGCTTCCTTGACCGAGTTT
>CM054150.1:55368497-55373497 GCA_028751875.1 Rapana venosa | reverse complement strand
CATTATTTCAGTATCACCAATGAAATAGCCACTAAAGCTTTTATTATCTCTATCATTGATTATTTTCTACAGTAGTTCAATATCACCACCAATGACATAGTCACTAACACTTTTATTATCTCTATCAGGGCAGGATGGAAAAAAAAGTTGTGTAAACTTAATCTCCTACCCTCAATAAAGATCATTTTGACTTGCCTTGACTATCAGTGATCATTTTTCCACCTGTACTCACTGCACCTAACCCGCTGCCATTATACAGACGACCTGCAGAGCCAAGAGCAACAGGGGAGGCAACACGCCATTTTCTGATTCGGGGACATGGTGTAGGAGTTGTCTCACTTTGCCGGGGCTGAAACCCTTCTTTTTCAGTGGAGTGTTACCAGGAGTAGGCCTACCGTCACACAGTCATGCCCGTGCGTGCATGTGCACCTCTCTCTCTCCTCTCCTCCCCTCTCCCCTTTCTCTCTCTCTCTCTTCCTCTCTCTCTCTCTCTCTCTCTCTCTCTCTCTCTCTCTCTTTGCCTATTGTTTTTTTAAATTTGATTTGATTTGTATTGAGTTATACTTTTACATTGTATGACATTCTTTGTCAATTTTCCTTAATGTGTTGAATTGCGGTTAATTGTTATGTGATTTGTGATTGATTAAGTCATCATATTCAATTTTAGCTTCTGTAACTTTTTATATATCCTTATTTTTACCATCATGGTTATCTCATCTAATAACTGGCCAAGTAAAGATGGACTACGCATTGGACACCTGAACGTAAATAGTGTTCTGAGCAAAATATCTGATGTACAAACTCTTTCATGGTTTTGGACTTACTGAATCAAACACTTTATGAATACATATGCCAGAAAACTATTTCTATATGCTTACATTTTATCTTCAATCAACAATTGCTCTACCCTTTTTGACACAGCCAGTGCCAATATTCTAAAAACCTCTCAATAGCACCTGAAGTCCTGGCTGTTATCAGGCAGTGCACAGCATTATGAAGGACTGTTATCAGGCAGTACGATACATTATGAAGGACTGTTATCAGGCAGTGCAGAACATTATGAAGGACTGTTATCAGGCAGTGCACAGCATTATGAAGGACTGTTATCAGACAGTGCACAGCATTATGAAGGACTGTTATCAGACAGTACACAGCATTATGAAGGACTGTTATCAGGATGTGGAGAACATTATGAAGGACTGTTATCAGACAGTACACAGCATTATGAAGGACTGTTATCAGGCAGTGCTCAGCATTATGAAGGACTGTTATCAGGCAGTGCAGAACATTATGAAGGACTGTTATCAGGCAGTGCACAGCATTATGAAATCCTGGCTGTTATCAGGCTGTACAGAATATTATGAAGGACTGTTATCAGACAGTGCACAGCATTATGGAGGACTGTTATCAAGATGTGCAGAACATTATGAAGGACTGTTATCAGGATGTGCACAGCATTATGAAGGACTGTTATCAGGCAGTGCACAGCATTATGAAGGACTGTTATCAGACAGTACACAGCATTATGAAGGACTGTTATCAGGCAGTGCACAGCATTATGAAGGACTGTTATCAGACAGTACACAGCATTATGAAGGACTGTTATCAGGATGTGCACAGCATTATGAAGGACTGTTATCAGGCAGTACGATACATTATAAAGGACTGTTAACAGGCAGTACAGAACATTATGAAGGACTGTTATCAGGCAGTGCACAGCATTATGAAGGACTGTTATCAGGCAGTGCACAGCATTATGAAGGACTGTTATCAGACTGTAAACAGCATTATGAAGGACTGTTATCAGACTGTAAACAGCATTACGAAGGACTGTTATCAGGCAGTGCACAGCATTATGAAGGACTGTTATCAGACTGTAAACAGCATTATGAAGGACTGTTATCAGGCAGTGCACAGCATTATGAAGGACTGTTATCAGGCAGTGCAGAACATTATGAAGGACTGTTATCAGGCAGTGCACAGCATTATGAAGGACTGTTATCAGACAGTGCACAGCATTATGAAGGACTGTTATCAGGCACTGCAGAACATTATGAAGGACTGTTATCAGACAGTGCACAGCATTATGAAGGACTGTTATCAGGCAGTGCAGAACATTATGAAGGACTGTTATCAGACAGTGCACAGCATTATGAAGGACTGTTATCAGGCAGTGCAGAACTTATGAGGACTGTTAGCAGGCAGTGAATAGCACAAGGGGGGGGGGGGGGGGGGGGGGGGGGGGGGGGGGGGGGGGGGGGGGGGGGGGGGGGGGGGGGGGGGGGGGGGGGGGGGGGGGGGGAATGAAGTCTTAATGAAAGAAAAAAAAACGTTGTTGTCAAGAACAGCATAACAAAGAGCAAAACGCCTTTTCTGATGCAAAGGGGGGAAAAAAGAGATTATTCCGCAACACAGCATGATTTTTGTTTTGGTCAGAATGTTTCTACGTGAGAGAGGGGGGGAGGGATAGTTGCATATATATTTAAATGAAATGGGTCACCTGACTGAAAGAGAGAGAGAACTACCTAATGAAATGATTATTTGTGTGTGTGTGTGTGTGTGTGTGTGTGTGTGTGTTTTGTGTGTGTGTGTGTGTGTGTGTGTGTGTGTGTGTGTGTGTGTGTGTTGTGTGCGCGCGCGCGCGCGTGTGTGTGTGTGTGTGTGTGCGTGTTTGTTAGTATATTGCAGCTGAAATGGGTTATCTGAGAGAGAGAGAGGTAGATAATTACATATGTAAATGAAATGGGTTACCAGACTGTGCCAATGTCAGTATAGAAAAGAGAACAGAAAAAGAAATGCTTTCCAGCAGAGCCTTGTGGTCATTGTCACCAGCAGTCAGCTCCAACAATTTATCTTGAAATCTTGTCCTATCTCTCTGGAATCAGGGACTGATACCCCCCCCCCCCTCCCCCTCCCCCCCCCCCCCCCCCCCCCAATGAACAAACCGAAAGAAAAACAAAACAAAACTAACAACATTATCCCAACTGGTGGCTATGCTGAGTTGTTAGTTGTTTTTATTTATTTATTATAAGTTAGTGCTGGAAAGGTAACCCACCCACCCCCCCTTTTTTTTCTCTTCATATTTTCTGCGACACTTTTGATTGTATGTTATTGTATTGTATTTTACCATTATATATGATTTGTGCTTTCTGAAACACTGTGGAGTGTGTGCTGTTGTATTATATTTTACTATGTGTGATTTTTAGTTTCTGAAACACCTTTGAGAGTGTGCTGTTGGGTTGTATTGTACTGTAGATGTTTTGTACTAAGCTGTTGTAGCTACTGCAGTTGCAGCTACCTGTACTTTCGTCAGAACAAAAATGCACAATCTACATTTGTGTGTGTGTGTGTGATTGTAGCTATCATTAGTTGTGTTTGAACAGAAACCACAAGGAACTTACTACTGTGTGTAAATGGAACTACCTGTACTTCCAAGTGTTCAAAGAAAAACTACAACGAACTTGTTACTGTGTGCAATTAATTATAGCTTCCTGTACTTGAGTCTGAACAAAAACTGCAGTGAAGTTTTGACTAAGTGTAACTGTAGCTATGTGTAGTTTTCGTTGGAACAAAAGCCACATGGAACTGTGTAGATGAAGCTACTTGTACTTACAAGTGTTTGAAAAAACACCACAAATAATTGATGCAAAACCCGAAATAACTTTATACAAAACCCGAAATAATTGATGCAAAACCACAAATAACTTGATACAAAACCCCGAATTAATGAATTGATGCAAAACCCCAAATAACTTGATACAAAACCCCAATGTAACATACCTGTATTGTGAAATTGTAGCTCTTTATACTACTAGTGTAAGAACAAAAACTTCAAGTAACTTATTGACTGTGCATAGTTTTCAGTAAATCTATACTGTCAGAATAACAGGGAATTTGACATTTGATAATTTTAATGGTCATGATATATGTCAAGATGACAGTGTGTGGCATATTTGCATGATTTGTGTCAAAGCCAAAGTCAACCATTTATTTTCAGATGGTACATTGAATAAGCAGTGCATTTACTTTTTTTCATCAAGCCATCTCTCTAAAGAAAAAAAGGAGAAAGTGTGTGTGTGTGTGTGTGTGTGTGTGTGTGTGTGTGTGTGTGTGTGTGTGTGTGTGTGTTGTGTGTGTGTGTGTGAGTGTGTGTGTGTGTGTGTGTGTGTGTGTGTGTTGTGTGTGTGTGTGTGTGTGTGAGAGAGAGAAGAGAGAGAGAGAGAGAGAGAGAGAGAGAGAGAGAGAGAGAGAGAATAGATAGATAGATAGATAGATAGATAGATAGATAGATAGATAGATAGATAGATAGATAGATAGATAGATTCTTGATCACATACCCAGCCACAGTATAAAAAATAGTGGTAATAAAATAAAGCTTAACTGACATGCAGCACTAAGGGAGTCTCTCTCTCTCTTTCACTTAGGTAAACCACACCTACTCTTGTTTCTGATTTTTTTAATAATAATAATAATGTTTGGAATTTATATAGCGCTGAATCTTGTAAAGCAACAAATCAAAGCGCTCATGGTTATATCTCTAGAAAACTGCCTTTTTCACCTGTATGACTTGCCGTGTTGCATTATGGTTTAAAAAGGCAGATTGTAACATATGACATTGTTGCAAGGTCTGTATGTTGCATCATGAGAATGTCTACGCTGTTTGATACAAGGGAAGCCATCCATACAGACGCTCAAGTTCATTTGACGCAGTTGTTTCCCTTTACCTGGTCACGGACGCCTTCTTACTTGTAATTCAAAGAGTTGATAGAAGCAGTGACAATTAATGTTGAGGATTCTGCCCAATTCTGCACAATCGATTTGTGATTTTTCAGGCAAAATTTATGACATATACATCCAACATAAAACGCATGAAAAAAGACGAAACTAAGCAAACAGAAACAAACAAAATGAGACTAAAGAAAGAATTATACACATTTCAGGCCAAAGTGGGTTGAAAGCAGCAGCAAAAAAAAAGCCTATCCATAAGAAATAAGACATTC
>CM054150.1:55360997-55363497 GCA_028751875.1 Rapana venosa | reverse complement strand
CGAGATGTAATTCTGGCAGTTGGCTCAGAACAAGCAGTTGTCTCTGTGTGGTTGTCTGCTCCATGTTCTGCTTTTCTCCACATACACTGGTGAAGATGCAAACAGTAACGTTGATGCAGAAAATCCTTTGTGCTGGTGTGATTTTCTATTAAAAAAGTAAGAGTGGGTGGGAGTAAAACATTTAATATGGATTGGGGGTTTTTGCTAGGGTTTAGTGTGGGTTTTTTTGGTTGTTGTTGGTTGCTGTTGTGGCGTTGTTGTTTTTGTTGGGGGGTTTTAAGGGGGGCGGGGGGGGGGGGGGGGGGTTCGCTGCTGTTGGAATTTTTTTTTTTTTTGAGGGGTGGATTTGTTGGGTTTGTTTGTTGTTGTTTGTTTGTTTTGGGGAGGGAAGTTTGGTTTGATTTGGTCTTTTTCTGCTCTTCGGTTAGAGCTCCCAGGTTTACCAATGGTGAGGTTTTGCGTATGCGACCATTTTTTACCACCATGAAGGTAGCCGCATTCCGACTACAGGGATGTATGTTGGGTATGTTTGTGTTTCCGTAACCCACAGAACGCTGACATGAATTACTGGATCTTCAAAGTGCACGTTTGATCTTCTGCAGGCGTGTAAACACGAAGGAAATTAAGGCACTGGCAGGTCTGCGCTTGAAGTTGACCTGGGAGATCGTAAAAATCCCTTCCCTTAATTCATCAGACGCCGCCGGGATTCAAACCCGCGACTTCATGGATCTCAGGGATTAAGGTCGAACGGTCTTATCCACTGGGATGCAGCGTCCGTCATAACTAGCTCAATAAAGACAGTGCAACTGCCATCTTTTACAGCACTCTTCCTCCCTCTTCCACCGTATTGATCACATCTCTGTGATGTCTCCCCTTTCTTGCTACCCCTCCACCCCTTCTCCCGTGATTTCTATACATCCTGCCCCTCTCCCTTCCACCCCCCCCCCCCCCCCCCCCGCCTCCCTCCCCATCTTTCCATTGGCTCTCTGATGACGCAGATTCAGCTGGGAAACCTGCAGACGAGATGTAATTCTGGCAGTTGGCTCAGAACAAACAGTTGTCTCTGTGTGGTTGTCTGCTCCATGGTCTGCTTTTCTCCAGATACATTGTTGAAGATGCAAACAGTAACAGTGATGCAGAGGGTCCTTTGTGCTGGTGTTTTTTCCTTTCCACAAAAAAAGGAGTGGATGAGTGTAAAACAGCTCACAGTATATATATATATATATATATATATATATATATATATATATATATATATATATATATATATATATATATATATATATATATATATAATATATATGTGTGTGTGTGTGTGTGTGTGTGTGTGTGTGTGTGTGTGTGTGTATGTATGTATTGTGCTTGGATGGCAAGTTTAATGTGTAGGCAAGAATTACTAGGGGTCGTATTCTTCTTGTTCCTTGACTAGCGCTCCAAGGTTTTCCAGGGGGGAAATGTTGCGTTTGCGACCGTTTTTGCCTCCTCAGCTGTTTGAGTTGAGTGCAAGCGCTTTGATTTGTCTCTGCAAGATATAGCGCTATATAACTTCCATTTTATTATTATTATTATTATTATTATTATTAGCCGCATTCCGACTTAGGGGATAAACTCGAATATCAATGTGGGATCAGAAGTCAGCAACATCAGCAGACATTGCTGTGCGTCACCCCTGTCTTGCTCTATGTCAGCTCCAGTCCGTGTGTGTGTGTCTGTCTCTCCCCTCTTTTCTATACACACGACCTTTAGCACACCTACAATTGGCTTCCAGTTGTGTCTAGTGAGTTTTACAAGAAAATCGGTCCTAGACCACTGCAAGAAAATGAGTTCATAGAAGCCAAGCGCCGCAAACTGTTTGATCAAAGATGGAACAACTGCAATATTTTACGTCAGTTCACCACCCTCATTCCCCATCTTAGTTTTTTAACCGCTAAGCCACTGACACCGGGGGCAACAGCAGCAAAGCGAGAGGCTGTATGATCAGGGGCTTTCCCATTCATGGAATTCCACTTTACAGCTTAGTCTTTAGCGATCGACTATGACTCTCTGACTAGGAGGCTTGACTTGCACAGTCTTTATGTGCTGCAGCCCTGGGGGCTGGTTGGCCTTTGGAGAACATCTCCAACGCTGACTGTCCTTATGCCCACTTGGCCGAGAGAGTGGGGATGTACTGCGGGCAAGGCATCTCCACTATAACCAACTTTCTGCCCAATTTCCAAAACAGCAGCTGCCTCCTCTGGTGTTTTGGAGGTCATCGTCGAACACGATGGACAAAGAATTTAATGCTAATTCCTCCCTCCCGCTCCACCCCCCACCCCCCACAACTCTCTCCACCTTAAGTGGACAAGTGACCAAACTGCAGACAAATTATAATTTAGCAGCCAATTTACAACAAACAAAACAGTGAAGGGCGCTACAGCCGAGTGGTTAAGACTGCTGGACTTCAATCCCACGGGTCCTTGAAGTCAAAGGTTTGAATTTCGTCGGCGTCTAGTGAATAACG
>CM054150.1:55343230-55358230 GCA_028751875.1 Rapana venosa | reverse complement strand
AGTCTTTAGTGATCGACTATGACTCTCTGACTAGGAGGCTTGACTTGCACAGTCTTTATGTGCTGCAGCCCTGGGGGCTGGTTGGCCTTTGGAGAACATCTCCAACGCTGACTGTCCTTATGCCCACTTGGCCGAGAGAGTGGGGATGTACTGCGGGCAAGGCATCTCCACTATAACCAACTTTCTGCCCAATTTCCAAAACAGCAGCTGCCTCCTCTGGTGTTTTGGAGGTCATCGTCGAACACGATGGACAAATAATTCAATGCTAATTCCTCCCTCCCGCTCCACCCCCCACCCCCCACAACTCTCTCCACCTTAAGTGGACAAGTGACCAAACTGCAGACAAATTATAATTTAGCAGCCAATTTACAACAAACAAAACAGTGAAGGACGCCATAGCCGAGTGGTTAAGACTGCTGGACTTCAATCCCACGGGTCCTTGAAGTCAAAGGTTTGAATTTCGTCGGCGTCTAGTGAATGACGAGAGGAGGATTTTTACCATATCCCAAATGCAGACCTGCCAGTGCCGTAATTCCCTTCGTGTTTATACACATGCAGATGATCAAATATATACATCAAAGATCCCGTAATGCATGGCAGTGTTCGGTGGGTCACGGAAACACGAACATACCCAGCATGCATCCCCAAAGTCGGAATTCGGCTTCTTTCATGAATGGCAAAAACGCTCGCATACGCAGAATCTCACCATTGGCGCACCTTTTTATTTTTATTTTTTAATTTTTTTTATATCGAGGATAATGGAATAAGCTCTCATGTGCTTTTTTTACACCCAGTCCCCGTGTGTATGCGGTTTTGTAAATTTTGTTATCTGTTCCCACCGGCACACAATGGCCTACTCTTTCGAAAAGCGGAACAGGATTTAACATGTGCGCAAGATGTTCTGCATGCGTTCGCACACGGGGCCTCGGTTTATAGTCTCATCCGAAGGACTTTGACATTCAGTCACCTCGGAGTTCCAGCCTAGCAACCTAACAATAGACTTAGACCTCCTAGCTGTCTTCATCCAGTCGTCTGCAGCTTTGTGTTTGGTTTGTTTCATTAGTTGGGTTTTTTTTCGGGAATGTCGGAAGGAGGTGGGGGGTGTGGGGGGGGGGGGGGGGGGGGTTCTTTCTTATTTGTGGTTTGATTGGGGTTTTCTTTGCCGGGGTGGGGTGGGGGTTGGGGTGGGGGCAAAGTTAATGGTAAGGACGAGAATTGTATTCACGCTTTTGTGCAAAGTCAGCATCACCAGCCGACATTGTTCTGCATCATCGAAGATTGTTACTATTTCAGCATCGTTACATTTTCTTCACTTTTTTTCCCCTCTTTCTTTACATTGGGGTGGGGTGGAGGGGGGGGGCATTCTATGCTCAGTGATGCTTTTTTTTTTCCAGTTCTGTAACAAGATTTTCATATTCTGCTTTCACAAAGGGGATTGCTGTGGGAGAATTAGTCCGTTTCAACCGAATGTGACAAAATATTTGAGCAGAAAAGGAGCAACTGCAATCACGAATAACAATCACATGCCCTCTTCTGCCAGCTCGTCTCTTTCACCCCACTTTCCTTCCTGCTTCTCCGATCTCGTAACCACATCGCTATTATGGCTCTCTGTCTCTGTCTCTCTCTGTCTCTCTCTGTCTCTCTCTCTTTATCTGTCTGTCTGTCTGTCTGTCTCTCTCTCTCTCTCTCTCTCTCTCTCTCTCTCTCTCTCTCTCTCTCTCTCTCTCTCTCTCTCTCTCATGCTTTTCTTTCCTTTCTTTTTATTTTTTTATGGGGGGGGGGGTTACACTGATTGCTATACTGTCGAGGTATGTTATTACCATGTGAGTGATTTTCTTTTAGATCTGTACTTGCTTGTTGTTTGTTTTTGTTATCATAAATGTTCCTTAACATAGGGCTAGATAAAAAAAAAAAAGGCAAAAACAACAACAAAACCAACAAAAAACGCCCCATCATTATGTGCTTTAAAAAAACAAATGTTCTCAATAAAAACAGTTTCAACGTCAAAGTTCTAAGTTAGAATTCTCTCTCTCTCTCTCTCTCTCTCTCTCTCTCTCTCTCTCTCTCTCTCTCTCTCTCTCTCTCTCTCTCTCTTATCATTAAGTGGACCAGTTGTAAAACTGCAGGCGAAGTATACAATTGTAAACTAGCTGCTGCTTCAGAACAAACAGCTGTCTCTTGTTGGCCTTCTGCGTAATGAGTCTTCTTGTTCGAGGTTTCTATCAATGTATTAGGCCACTGGTTTGTTGGTCATATTTCTCTTTTATGATGCTGTCTGCTTCTCTGCAAACAGTTGACGGGTGATGGAAACACTGATGTGTTCAGTGAGGCGGCCAGGTTTTGCATCTTTTTGTCTGCCCCTGATGTAAGCAAGAACTTGAATGTACAACAATTTTCACGGGAAGCAGAATAGTCATACATCCTTTGCAAGATCCAGCGCTGTATCATTGCATCATTATGATTATCATTATTATTATTATTATCACATCCTCATAAATATTCACATAGTGAGACTGATGACACTTGTGATATCTCAGCATGGCTACTCTCACGCCACGGGCATGATTTCATTCACAGAAATCCTATTTTATTTTAAAGTTTCAATCTACCTTCCAAAGTATCAGGCAGAGGCAGACCAAGCTGTTGAGTGACTGTACCTTTCTAGACACAACTTTGACAGATTGAGAACATCGGTTTGCACACTGTCGACACAACAGCAGCCATACTGAAAACCCCTGACCTGCGCTAGGCATACCTTGGCAAAACTACACTACAACCACACTCTCTAGTGGTACAAATCAATCCCTACTTCTGTGTGGAGCTGGGGGTCTGCTGCCAGTTTGCCTTCTTCCTCTCTTGTCCAGGATCACACTTGGTGAACTGGCGGTGAGAAAACTGTCTTCATTCTGAACACGTGTCCATGACGTATCAGAACACACAGCGCCATCTGTGTGTCCTCTGGTGAAGGGAGAGCACTGCAGAGTGCATTGATGCTGCACTGTGGGGTTCTGTAGTTATCTGTGGTGTGCACTGAAGGGAAAAGGGGGGGGGGTGGGGGGGGGGGGGGGTCAGACGATGATTTGCTTCACTGTTTTCGCTGGTGGCCATTCCCAAGGATGAATTGGAGATCTTAGTTGTCAAATAGTCAGTTCTTGTGATTATTTCGGATGAATCAATAATGAGTATCACCGTTAGTGATTTCTATTAATGTATTAGACTACTGGTCTGTTTGTCATATTTCACTTATGAGGCTGTTTAGTTTAAATAAATAGCCATCATCATTGATGGAGATATGGGATCTCTCTCCGTGAAAAAGTCTAATACGCTTACTATTCATGAATGTTTACGTTTTGTTTCTTTGATTTATTTAAGAGGACGCAATGTTTATATAGACGAGTTGTTGGCTTAGAAGAACACAGATCCATTCAGAAATTAAAAGGTTTGTGGCTTGAATGTGATCAAATGCCAGGTCTATCTATCTGTCTGTCTATCACACCGTCATTGCACTAACAGGCCTCTGACTATCTCTGAAGGTTGCTGGTCTGGATTTGTCCCTAACACCTATGGAGGGTTTATTACCTTGAGCACACGCCATTATCATAATTATGCCATTGATCAGGAATGACTCAGTGTCTGGTGAGCTGACACCTGCTGTCACCAACACTCCGTCTCCTGGTGAGATGGGGCTTGTTTGGTCATCACTTTGATGAAGACTGGGGAAAAATAAAACCCTGGACATTATTTTTTCAACCTAAACATATCCGCTTCAAGGAACTGGAAAAGACTATAGACACCTGTGTGAAATAGTTTGAACTATTTCCTTGAGCTTGAGTTGTAGTTCCTATTATTGGAAACCGATCAATGAACAGGCCTCAAGAGAGAGAGAGAGAGAGAGAGAGAGAGAGAGAGAGAGAGAGAGAGAGAGAGAGAGAGAGAGAGAGAGAGAGAGAGAGAGAGAGAGAGAGAGAGAGAGACGCTTTGACCAGTTTATTGTCATTGCCCAATGTGGCCTGTTGACAAGGGGGATTACACACGACTTTCTTTTGTAAATACAAATAAATACAAGAAAAATTACATGATGCATTTAACGTTTTAAAAAAACAAACAAGCGCTCTCTATGAATGGATACAACTTTAGGCTCTGGTGTAAACTCAGCTTCAAACTGAACACAAAGTAATGTCAAGGATAAACAACAGGAACCAATAAACAATAACTAAAATAATAACAAGAACATTCTAGAATACTATATTAGACAATTCAATGAAATTCTATGTGAAATTTTCAATGAATATTCTTGCTGGAGATTACAGCGTAATTATAAATGTTTCTTTATTTTTGTCACAAAATATTGCTGGAGATTACAGAATATAAATGTTTCTTTAGTTTAGTCACAAAAGTTGAATTAAAATTGGCGTTTAGCTGTGATTGTCGTGAGAGAGAGAGAGAGAGAGAGAGAGAGAGAGAGAGAGAGAGAGAGAGAGAGAGAGAGAGGAGAGCATTGTACATGTGCTAACTCTTGCTCGGCTGAGTCTGAAGTTCCAGTTCAGTCTCTACCTACTTTCAGAAACTCAGGCTCTTCTGGTTATCTTCCCTCTGAGGTACAAGCCCGACAAACAAATCGTTTGGTTAATTCGGTGTGAAAAAAACCTTTATCAAGGATATATATCTAGAGGTACACAGAGGACGGGATAGCTCAATGGTCAGAGTAAAACTCAACTAAATAATTTGTACTCTTCTGCACTCATGTTAGATCTCAAAGTTAATATGGATAAAACAAATGTAATAGTCTTTGGAAAGGGTGGATATCTAGCTTCACGCGAAAGATGGTTTTATGGAAATTCAAACATTTCTGTAGTAAATGCCTATAAGTATTTAGGTTTATATTTCTCAACGAGACTGAGCTTTACATTTACATGTCAAGTTCTTGTCAGCAAAGGTAGATGTGCTATTATGAACATATTACATTTTCTGTATAGGTTTGATGAAAGTAATTGTGCAAAATTATTCTTAAAATTATTTGATGCCCATGTACAACCCATAGCTCAATACGGTGCTGAAATTTGGGGTCTAGAATATGGAAATGAAAATTGAAAAGGTACATCTGTTTGCCCTGAAGTGATTTTTACATGTTGATCGTCGTACACCAAATGACCTGGTTTATAGTGAACTTGGTCGATTTCCAATTTATTTGAATTCCTATATTAAATGTATGAAGTACTGGCTTAAGTTAGTTTTTATGAATGACCACAGATTACCTAAGAAAGCTTATAAGACATTATGTGAACTTGATGCGAAAGGTAAACCAACTTGGGTAACAAAGGTACGTGACTGTTTATGTAGATGTGGTTTTTCGTGTGTATGGATTAATCAAGGAGTTGGGTGTGTACACAGTTTTTGGGGGTGTTTCAAACAACGCATGGTAGATTGTAGATGGCAAGAGTGGGATTCGCATGTCCAAGAAAGTGAAAGATTTTCATTCTTTAGACTTCTTCAAGTAAATCATTTGATTGAACCATATATAGTGTTAAATATGAACCGATTTGTTAGAAATGCATTAAGTAAGTTTCGATTGGGGGGTATCTGATATTGCTGTGCACAGTCAAAGATTTAAATCTCTTTCTGTAAGAAATGATGATTGTCTACTATGTAGATTTGAAGGAAGACGAAATTTACTTTGTATTGTGTTGCCCAGTATTAGATTATCTGAGAGAGAAATAGGTTCCTTTGAAATATTATAGAAGACCTATGTTTCATGGGTTAGTTTTGCTTTTGACGTCGTCAAATCAGACTGTGATGCATAATCTTGTTATGTTTCTTTATAAATATTTCAAAAGACGAAGTTGTTTAATTGGATAAAGTAAACAGTTGAGACCCACATTATGTTTGATTATAATCATGCTGTGTGTGTGCGTGTGCGTGTGTGTGTGTGTGTGTGAGTGTGAGTGTGTATGTGTGTGTGTGTAATGAACTATTATGTTGCACATGATGATCTGTAATTACCCCCTTCCAATGGGTCTATGGCCTTATAGAATAAATCTTCATTGTCGTTATAGCTATCGCTCTCTGCGCGCGCGCGCACGCGCGTGTGTGTGTGTGTGTGTTCATGGCAAAAATTCTGGTCCAGCTTTCACAGTTAAGATCAAAGCTCAGTAAACGTAACCAGGCTGTGCTTGTGTCATCACAAAATGCCCCTAGCTTCAGCGCAATGACAGTTTGCCTCTGTCTTTCTCTCTCCCTGGAAAACACCCACTCCATGTTTTCGGATACAGTTCCAACCTTTTTTTCTTGTTGTTCAAAGAGTGTTGCGAGAATGTTTGCTGTAAAACAGAAAAAAAGTTCTTTCAGCAAAGTGTGAAAAAGTATTTGCGCAGCGATGGACCAACTGCTATCATTACTGCAATCACACCACATGCCCTCCTCCGCTGCCTTCCCAATATCATCTGCCGCTTCCCCCACCCCACCCCCCTTCTGTGTGTGTGTGTGTGTGTGTGTGTGACATTTCTGAACTAGATGTAAAATTGCACGCCGACCATAATTTAGCGGCTGATTCAGAACAGCGCGTTGTCTCTTTGTGGTCCTCTGCACATTTTTTTCCCCTTCCTTTTTTTCTTCCTTTTTTTTTCTTCCTTTTTGTCTCCCTTTTTCCCCCTGCAAACACGTGACTGACTGTGGCGACATCAGCACATGGAACAAGATATTCAAACGATATGTCGGACGCTATAGCCGAGTGGTTAAGACCTCTCGACTTCAATCCAATGTGTTCGTGAAGTCGTGGGTTTGAATCTCGGCGGCGTCTGGTAAACAAAAAGTGGAAACTTCAACGATCTCCCAGGTCAACTTCAAGTGCAGACCTGCCAGTGCCTTCATTCCTTTCGTGTATAATTATTCACAAGCAGATGATCAAGCATGCCCGCTCAAGATCCTGTAATTTATGTCAGCGCTCGGTGAGTTGCAGGAAAACGAACATACCCAGCATAAATCCCGAAGTCGGAATGCGGCTAACTTCATGGTGAGCAAAAACGGTGGCATACGCAACATCTCACCATTGGTGAAGCTGGGAGGTGTAGCCGAGGAAGGAAACAAAGAAAAGAAAAAAGACCCTATGGACCATTTGCAGGTGGTCTATGTGACGGAGGACTGTAGCATCCCAACACCAACAGCCAGCCCATGCAACTCCTCCTGGCTCTCCTGTCCATAGTGACTCTAAGCTAAGATTCCCAAAATGTTACCCGTTAATTCTTTTCCATCTGATTCAGCGCATCTGGAAGTGACGGTTTCGTTTATTGATCACCCGTTTAGTGATTCTTTTAACATGACCATATCTAGAAGTGGTTGTTATGTTAAACTTACTTTTCATCAATCTCACTTTTGCCGATGACGGTTCCAAGCCCTATCATATTGTGTTGATACTTCTGGTGTTGTTGTTGTTGTTGTAACCTCTCCTGTTAGCGCTACCCCTTGTGGCACCACAGGGAGGTAGAAAGAGGAGCAGTGTCGACACCCATGAACATTTACCAACAAACAGAACCACACAGACCAATCTGATGGCGACAGTTCTAGAAGGTTAAATAATTAGGGGCAGAAGAAAAAGAGGCAGACCACCAACATCCTACATTGCCAACATCACTGAGATCAGTGGTCTGGGAGGACTACAGGAGATCATAGAACGAGAGAGAGAGAGAGAGGAGAGAGAGAGAGAGAGAGAGAGAGAGAGAGAGAGAGAGAGAGAGAGAGAGAGAGTGAGAGAGAGAGAGAGAGAGAGAGAGAGAGAATGCCCATTACAATGACAATTACAAAAGTTTATTGTTATAAGCAAGATGCCCATTCACAAGGGGACAGTGGGAGTGGGGCTGGGCACAATGTCATATACTGTGAATTTAAATAATTTCAGCCCAAATAGTCTTCATGGCATAGATTCCACAACATGGTCACAGGAGAGATTCCGATCCTTATTCATAAGCTTTGGTTAGCCCTTACAATGGGAATGGGTAAAAGAGAGAGAGAGAGAGAGAGAGGAGAGAGAGAGAGAGAGAGAGAGAGAGAGAGAGAGAGAGAGAGGAGAGAGAGAGAGAGAGAAAGAGAGAGAGAAAGAGAGAGAGAGAGAGAGACAGAGAGAGAGAGAGACAGAGAGAGAGAGAGAGAGAGAGAGATGGCGAACCTAGGTGGCACTATGAGGATCTCCTACGGACGACAGCAGCGATAGTGACAGTTGAGTTGAGTCGAGTTGAGTTTCATAATGATGGTCCATGGTAAATTCAGCTGTAATCTGGAGACAGCTGAAGCCGCTAATACCAGGGTATAGGGCCCTCATCTGCCTTTATGACTGTCAGTCCTTCACAACAATCTCTGCTGGCCAGCTCGTTCTTGTTTGTCCAAGATATCAGTTTCCATAACTGTACTGACTGTCACAAACATCTGGATCAGCACATTTTCGATTCTTTTTTTGTAATACGATCTGCTATTGATTTTTTCCTATGTTAGGGCATGTGTTGCTTTCTTAGGAAGATCAATTTATTATGTAAACAGTTCTTATATTTCTATTCATTTAAAACATAATAACTTTATTCAGTGGTTATAGTTGTTTTTATTGTTATATATTCATGTGGGGGGGGGGGGGGGGGGGGGGGGGGGGACGGGATAGCTCAGTTGTCAGAGCACTCCCTTTCCCCAGCTAAGGTTAAGCAGCATCGAGCGTGGTTACCACTTGGATGGGTGACCGTTTGTGCGCCTTGCTTCAGTACAGTCCCCAAGTTCACCCAACTGTAAATGGGTACCTGGCTCTTTAGGGTCAGGGAAGGTAAAGCAGCGAGGGAGAGGAGATGGGCGCCGCCTTCAATATGCTGGCCCCTAGAGAAGTTGGTCACTCATGCCTCACTCCTCTACGACCACATAGCTTATGGGACAGCTTTACCTTCACCTTGTTGATGGATGAATCTAAATGTATATGCAATCAAAATTAAAACATTTCTTACTTGTTAGCAATATCCTCTACTGATATCATTGCACAGACCTCTATGAAATACTAATCAAAACTGATGTATGCCTTTTAATCATTCAAGAAAACAATCACTCTTCTGGTATGTGACATGAACCCTAAGTATACCATCGTTTTAAGCTTACAGTCGAATAATTGCGTGGTTTGGGACAAAGTAGCATTACCCCATAGAAACGGACCAACCTCACTATCTATTTATCTATTTATCCACCCCCAAAAGTCCTTCGGATGAGACGTTAAACCGAGGCCCCGTGTGCGCGAACGCATGCACATCATCTTGCGCACACGTTACAGATCTGTTCCCCTTTTTAGCAGTGCAGGCGGCTGTGGTTTGAGCAATGACAACATTTACGAAACCGCTCACACACAGGGACTGAATGTAAAAAGCACATAAGAGCTTATTTTTTATTATCCTCGAAGTGAATGAATAGAAGAAATACATAGATAAATGAATAAATAAATGGGAAAAAAACGAAAAAAAGAAAGAAAGAAAGAAAGAATCTCTGTTCCTGACGTTGATTAAGGTCCCGAATTCTACGTAAACAATTCATAGCCAATGCCACATTGTCCATGTCTGAACAAGTCAATAATACCCTACTGCTGCTGTTCACAGCTCTGTGATGTATCTGCCTGCAGAGTCTGGGCAGTTAGATCCATGTGGATTAGAACAGGGGCATACCCTGCAAAAAGCAAACACCTTTATCACTGGCTTCGCACACTCTCCAGCCCCCCCCCCCCCCCCCCCCCCCCCCCGCCCCCTCCCCCTCCTCCCAAATCAATCAGTCCTGTTTGAAGCTGGGGTCTGCTGCAAGTTTACCACCTTCCTCTATTATCCAGGATCCCACTTGGTGAACTGGCGGTGAGAAAACTGTCTTCATACTGAGAACGTGTTAGCAAAACCCAATACTGTATTGTCTCAATAAAAAGAGAAGTGTGTATGGATGACGAATCAGTACGTACACGAACAGTGCCATCACTGGAGAAGGGTAAGAAAGGGAGTCTTGTGACCTTGCAGGATGAACTCCTGGTCCTTTGTGTTGACGATGCTCATGATGATGCAGTCATTCAGTCACTGACTCAGGGCATCTGCTGGCGGCCACAGAAAGTCATTAATTAATCTGAATGATTGTGAAATGTATAAGTCTCAACTGAACATCATTAATGACGTTTTTCACGATCCCTTAATGGTGTTAAAGTAAGAGAGATAAAGGCATCTTTGAGGCTTTAGATTGACTATAGTGTTGGGGGTTTTTACAAATAGTTTTGTGTTAAAATTATGATATATTATTCATTGTCTTTTTTTTAATGACATATAGGTTTATGATATGCTAGAAACATAAATATTTGCTAGAGGAAAAGAGATACACTTTATGGTAGCTTCATTTATATTTTTCTCAGCTTTTTTTAGCCTCAAATATTTTTTGCAGAGAGGAAAGGGATGGAGAGTGTACATTTTTGGTTTGCTGTACAACAATAACAAATGAAAAAAAAAAGAAACATCTCTCTGTTTGGTTCTTTCTCTCTTATGTGTCAATTCAAAAGAAGATGACAGGAATTCTGACCCACTTTTCAAAATAGGGACAGAGTTTAGCAATGCAGAATGAACCTTCTGTTTTACGGGGGACGGGATAGCCTGGTGGTTAGAGTCTTGTGCTAGCGCTCTGACGGCCCAGATTCGAGCTCAGGTTTCAACCACCACCAAGACACCCCTTCGGATGAGACTATAAACCGAGGCCCCGTGTTCGAACGCATGCAGAACATCTTGTGCACACGTTAAATCCTGTTCCGCTTTTCGGAAGAGTAGGCCATTGTGTGCCGGTGGAAACAGATGACAACATTTACAAAACCGCATACACACGGGGACTGGATGTAAAAAAGCACATGAGTGCTTATTCCATTATCCTCGATGTAAAAGAATAAATTAAATATAATTAAAATTACATTAAAAATTAAAGGGAGTTTTCCCTGTGGAGTTAACATCAGTACCGACTCCACTTCCCCCGAAGTTCTTTGGATGAGACTATAAACCGAGATCCCGTGCACAAAACTGACACAGAACATCTTGCTCCCAGGTCAAAACCCGCTCCGCCTTTCGGAAGTGTACGCCATTGTGTGCTGGTGGGAACGGGTGACAACATGTAGAAATAACGCGTGCTCACTTGTGTCGTGTTTAGCCATCATTCCCGAAGTCGGAGTGCGGCTAACTTAATGGTGGGCAAGGACGGTCGCATGTGCAAAATCTCACCTGTAATGAACTTCGGAATTCTAGCTAAGGAACAACAAAAGAACCTGTTTTGCAATAAACTATACAGTGGTTTTGCTCTTTCACTGTGGGTGCGGCTATTCTCTTTGTTCCCTTTCCCTCCACACAGTGGTATCTTTGATTGGTACCATCTTCATCCTGATCAAAAGAATGTTGCTGAATGATTAAGAAAACATCACTGTTTAAAGAAAAAGACGAGGTTCATTTTCAGTCACGTGTGACCTGGGTATTTGCTCAGAGACAAAGCAACTGTGATTATTGCAGCAATTACACGCCCTCCATCTCTGCATCCTCGGTATCATCACTGCATCCTGCTATTCTACCATCCTCTGTGTGTGTATGTGTGTGAGCTAATTGTGAAACTGCAAGCAGACGATAATTTAGCGCCTGGTTAAAGACAAACAGACGTCTCTTTGTGGTGGTCTGTGTCTGTTCTCTGCTTTTGCAAACACGTGACTGAAAGTGGCAGCATCAGCCTTCTGACCAAGAGGAAGCTGCCCCTGCAGTATAATTGTGATGAACTATTGACGGCCAGGCAATGCTGCACCCTCGCACTTTGTCATGATTCCTCATAAAGATCCATTTGACGACTCTTCAAGCTGTATGTACTGAGTCTGCTACACATAGGTAAAGGTGCCCCATAACCTATGTAGTCGTTGGGGAGCGAGGTATTAAAGACCTCAGTTTCTGTAGGGGCCAGCATATTGAAGGCGATAGCCATAATATCCTCTCCATCACTGCTTTACCTTCCCCTACCCCAAAGAAGGTAGGTACTCATCTTACTGCTGGGTGAACTGGGGGATTGTACTGAAGCCAAGGCGCGCAAACAGTCACCCATCCGAGAGGTGACTGCTCAATGCTGCTTTACCTTAGCTTGGAAAGAGCGAGTACTTTGACCACTGAGCTTCCTTGTAGCTTTTTGAGTTTCTAAGGAGGTACTCTGTTTTTCCTAGTGAAGGTTATTAGTAGATCGTGACAAGTTGATATAATTTTGTTCCAAACTTCTGCGAAAAGAAATTTATATCCCGGTTAAATATAAGTATATGAAACACAGTTTATATCAAAATTGAATTCTCGAAATGTTTTTCTGCAATGAATGAGCCAATTCGTATTTTATATCTTTGTATCAATTGATATCGATATCTAATCATTTTCGAAATTTATTCAGTCTTTATTTTAGAATTTACTCCGTGAAGATTAGCGTAAGGAGAGAAACCAGCATTGCCTAGTTCAAATCCAAACTTTTGCAACGATTTTTAGTCCAAAAATGTTTTAGGTCGATTTGGGTTCCCAAATCTTCTTTCAAATAGTCTAGAACTAGTTCCAAGTGTTCATCACTGAACAAGTGGATAAAGCTTCCTATTAGCCACATCGAAACATCCCAATTCTATCTGCCTGCAAATTCTGAGTGGTTCCATGCTGACCCAGGCAGACAGTACCCTGTAAAACCAGACACGAACACTCACTCTCTCCCTCTCCCTCTCTCTCTCTCTCTCTCTCTCTCTCTCTCTCTCTCTCTCTCTCTCTCTCTCTCTTTATAGTCCTTAATCAGGGCAAGGGCCCGATGAAAAAAAAAGTATGCGCATGCTTTAACTATTACCCTTGAAAAATAAAGATTCATTCAAAGATTCATTCATTCTCTCTCTCTGTCTCTCTCTCTGTCTCTCTGTCTCTCTCTCTGTCTCTCTCTCTGTCTCTCTTTCTGTCTCTCTGTCTGTCTCTCTGTCTCTGTCTCTGTCTCTGTCTCTCTCTCTCTCTCTCTCTCTCTCTCTCTCTCTCTCTCTCTCTCTCTCTCCTCTCCCTCTCTCTGGCCGCCAGTCTCAGTTGGTAGTCCTGTTTGGGGGCTGGTCTCTGCAAATTTGGTTTTTCTCTCCTGTCTGGGGTCTGTTCTTAAATCAAGATAAGAAAATTGTCTCAAAACTAACTGTAAGAGGACATGTTGATAATACGTTGTTGTTGTTGTGATTGTGTTTATGTTTCAGCGGAAATGTCCAGTGTCGGACTGTTGGTGACATATCAGCACACACCTAGCACTACTATAGCCATGGAGGGAGACAACTGGGGGCGTTGTGATGATGGCTGCGCAGTGAAACCTTTGTGTTGACAATGTGAGTGTGTCAGTGTGTGTGTTTGTGTGTGTGAGTGTGTGTGTGTCAGTGTGTGTGTGTGTGTGTGTGGTGTGTGTGTGGTGTGTGTGTGTGTGTGTGTGTGTGTGTGTGTGTGTGTTGTCACTTACCCTGCGGGTCTATAGCGGCTACTGCAGGGCTGTCATCGTTGTAATTGATTCTGATTGACCATGATGCGTCAAGGTATAAACTAATCGTAACAATGATTGATTTTATGATCTATTTACGTCATCACAATCAGAGAGGTGTATGTGTGTTTGAACTTACTGTGCTGTTTATCTTTTCGTCAAATTCCTCATAAACAGCTCTATGAATCTTTTCTCTGAAAACCCCAAATTTTTCAGGGGACGGGATAGCTCAGTGGTCGGAGCACTCGCTTTCCACCTAGCTAAGGTTAAGCAGCATCCAGCGTGGCTTCCACTTGGATGGGTGACCGTTTGCGCGCCTTGGCTTCAGTACAGTCCCAAGTTCACCCAGCTGTCAATGGGTACCTGCCTCTTTTGGGTCAGGGAAGGTAAAGCAGCGAGGGAGAGGAGATGGGCGCCGCCCTCAATATGCTGGCCCCTAGAGAAGTTGAGGTGTCTGATGCCTCGCTCCCTATGACCATGTAGGTTATGGGACACCTTTACCTTTATTCTTTGGCTGTAAATGAACTCATTCTTGTTTGGTGTTATTGCATAAATATGAGCCAAATTATGGATGGCGCCCTCAATATGCTGGTCCCTGGAGAAGCTGAGGTCTCTGACATCTCGCTCCCCAATGACTGCATAGGTCATGGGAACACCTGTACCTTTTAGCACCTTTATCTCGCATCAGCGGATATTCTGGGTAATTCTTCTTTGTCATTGTAGAACGCTCAGACAGCAGCTATTCCTGTCTGTCATATGAGCAAAAATGCTTTGCGCTGCCATGAAGTGCCTGACAAGTCACGCCAATTGCGTCTGACTTCGGCGAGAGAATTGCTATCTGTTCAGGGTATTTTCTGGAGAAAAAAGGCAAGAGAATGGACCACGAAAACAGACAATAGACAAGAAGGGGTGAAAGGAAGAAAATGAACAAGGCTGAAACAAAGAGAGGGATAGAAAAGATGGAATTCCTAGCACAGAATTTCCAGAAGGTGGGGATGCTATTTATACTGACAGCCCGCCCCCTTACATTTTCCCCCCCCCCACCCACCACCACCACCACCACACACCACCACGCCAGGGATGGATTCTGGATGATTGGAACTGAAACATCTAAGTGCCATATAAAACTTTATGATGATTTTTAATAACTTCAAAATATTTTACATGCACAGTGATTTCCATGCACGGCGAAAAATGAATGGTATGTGTCTTTTTTATACAGAAATTGTGACATTTTCTCGGATATCAGTGAATCTGAAACTTATTTCTTTCTTTTATAGTTTTTTGTTTGCTTCGGTGCTTTTGTTTGTTTGTTGTTGTTGTTGTTTTTCACGGGACGAGGAGAGTCCATGGTTGTATCTCTCAGGCCCGGTTGACACCGGGATAGATTATCATAGGAAGCGCAAAATACAGCCCTGCCAAATAGTCATAGAACAGTTGCTCTTCCATAGTAGCAGTATTTGCATCATCATCCTCATCCTTTGAACA
>CM054150.1:55335730-55338230 GCA_028751875.1 Rapana venosa | reverse complement strand
GGTAGGAGGGAGCTGTTTTGTGGAGACACTTGTAACAGAGGGTACTGATCTTCTAGCTTACTCTCTGTGGCACAGGCAGCCAGTGAAGAGATTGCAAGAGAGGAGTTATGTGCTCAGATTTCTTTCTTTGTGAGGACTAGTCGAGCTGCAGAGTTTTGTATACGTTGAAGGGAGTGGATTGATGATGCAGATGATGGCGGACCAGCCAGAAGAGAATTGAAATAGTCCACAGTGAAAGAATGAGAGATGCTACAAGTGTGGATGTTGTATCAGTGGACAGGTACTTTCGAATTGCACTAATTCGCCGTAATTGATAGTAGCACGACTGGCATCTCTAGACCACGGCCACACAATCTTCCTCAGGTCGCTGTACAGCATGCATCTTTGAAGGTTTTGTTTTCCAGCCACTTTGGCCTTTCAGTCAAATCAAGTCAAGTCAAAAGCACTTTAATCACCCCATGAAGGACAATGACAATACTTATAGGCACATAAATACGTATAATTATCTCGAAAGATACAAGAAAAATACATTTCAAATTGTTATTCAGTTTCGGTTTCCCGTACACTTCTGTAGCTGTCATGGATTCGTGTCAAGTTTTTAAGCCTTGGAGTTTTTGGGAGATGGTTGATTGAAGTGAAGCACTCATGCAGTCTGGCTCCACAACGGTGTCTGAGGTGTGCCGACAATGGCTTACAGGCTGTCCTGGATCAAAACAAACAACACTGAGCACCACCGAAATGACCCAGCAGCTGTGCAGAGCTCCTCTGGCTGCTGACCTCACGGCCGCCTGACATTGGGAAGGTCCCTAAGAACTCATTGATCTGGATAGGACAGGAAGAAGTTGGTAAGGCTAAGAGTGATGACACAGCCCTGAATGAATGACAGGGGCCAGGTAGATACCCCAGAGAAGGATGGGCAGACAGACAAATACTACAGGCAAACAGCTATAACAATAATAATGAGGATCAACATTTTTTGAGATCTTTATGCTGGCAAACATGAAAATTTTTACTTTACTTTTTTCTTCCGCTTGTACTCTGTGGCGTCGCGGGGAGATATAACTGTCTGTCTGCTGCAAGGCGGGTAGCTTGGAGGAGGGACAATCCATGGACTTTCAGTGTTTCTGCCACGGAATCACTCCAGCGTCGCCTGGGTCTACCTCTGGCCCTCGTGCCAGAGTACCTCAAGTTGTAAGCACGCAAGGCTGGCTGGTTTGGCGGCATCCGTGTGAGGTGCCCGAACCACTTGGTTCGTTGTTGTTCAATATGGTGTAGGACGGGTGTGGCTCCTACCATGTCTCTGATCACCTCGTTTCTTATCTTGTCTCTCCTGGTCTTGTTGACGGCTTTCCTCAAGCACTTCATCTCGCACGCTACCAGTTTCTGCTCCAGGGCTCAATACATGCTGTGAAACCTACGGCATGAAAATCAGCGTAAGCAAGACCGAAGCCATGAGAGTCAGTAGAACTCCAGAAAAGCTCAAAATCAACATCAACGGAGCCCAACTAAAGCGGATGACTGAATTCAAATAATTAGGCAGTTTATTCACAGAAGATGGAAAACTGGATAGAGAAATAGAAACACGCTGTCAAAAAGCAAACGCAGTCAGCTATCAAGTTGTCCCACTTCTGCGACATCCGAACATCCCTATGAGCACCAAGGCAAAGCTGATCAACGCCATCTTCCTGCCAACTCTCACTTACCAGAGCCAGACATATGTAAATACAGAGAAATATTTCATGACAGCAAAACACACACACACACACACACACACACACACACACACACACACACACAACTGTTTATACGATACAATACAAGCTACACCACACCATATGACACCACGCCGTACCACATTAAAACAACAAAATGCAAGATAATAGAATACAATATTCTGAGATAATCAATCGTTGGCACTGGTATTGGCATAGGTAATAACTCGAAATGTGTGTATATATATACTGATGTTTGTATACTATGTTGTGGTATTTTTCTATAATAAGTATTTTTCCTGTTTACTTTTCAGGTATGGTTTATGTTTCACATGAATTTTTGTTTGTGAGAGTATTTGAATTTTAAAAATTGACCGTTTTAGACGATGTATCACGATTAAATAGACTACAGTTCCGGTTTATCAAAGATGAATCTTGAGTCAGTAATCTGTCTCAAGTTATAGGGAGCAGAACACAGTCAGCATCCATGCCCTCCTCCGTTCCTCATTTTCCCCCACATGCTGCTTTGTTTTATCTGACTGATTTTTTAAATCAAGATTATTCCAACTATCTTATTGTATTTTTTCTTTCGCTTTTCATTTTTAGGCCTACTTATTCAGAATGTACTATCATGAAAAAGGCTATAACCTTACACACACACACACACACACACACACACACACTTACTCACACTTTCTCTCTCGCGCACTATGGTTACGGACTAGGGTAACAAACAACACACACGGGTTTCCCCACACATGATGAACACAGAAAACTGTTGTTACGTG
>CM054150.1:55323230-55330730 GCA_028751875.1 Rapana venosa | reverse complement strand
TGATGATGATGATGATGATGATGGTGGTGGTGGTGGTGGTGGTGATGATGATGGTGATGATGATGATGATGATGAAACCCAAACTTATGTTCAGATCTTTTCTTTTTTTTCTTTTTTTTGGGTGGGTGGGTGGGTGGGGTTTATTGCTTTCCTGTCCAAGTCCAATTCAATGACACTGTTTTATAGCCCTGCCGACCACAAAGGACATAATTATCAGGGATGTCTGTCATCTCGTCAGCAGTTGCAGCTCAGACCCTGTCCGGTTTGTCGACTGGTTCGAAGCAAACATCTTTTCAGACCTGTTTATTGCACAAGCGTTTGTCAGCGTGTTGACGTGTGCAGCACACGTTTCAAGATCTAAAAGTCTGGATCAAAACCGAGCATTCAGCAGGTAGCATGCAGACTGCACCAGTCAGGTGCAGACAGAGGTAGAGCACAGGTAGGTGTTTCTCGTGCCTCCTATCAGAGGCCATGTCACACTGAGCCGCCACTTGCCCACTTCGACTTCACTCAACCTATCCAGTAATCTAGTAAGCCGTTGGGGGTACAGCTGAAGATGTTGCAACCAGCTTCCTCCACTCCTCGTAGTTTTCAGCTTTCCGGAGCACGTCGTTCCACTCAAGGCCAGTCCACTCTCTGATGTTGTCTGTCTGCCTCTTCTCAAGGCCAGTCCACTCTCTGATGTTGTCTGTCTGCCTCTTCTCAAGGACAGTCCACTCTCTGATGTTGTCTGTCTGCCTCTTCTCAAGGCCAGTCCACTCTCTGGTGTTGCCTGTCTGCCTCTTCTCAAGGCCAGTCCACTCTCTGGTGTTGCCTGTCTGCCTCTTCTCTAGGCCAGTCCACTCTCTGGTGTTGTCTGTCTGCCTCTTCTCAAGGCCAGTCCACTCTCTGATGTTGCCTGTCTGCCTCTTCTCAAGGCCAGTCCACTCTCTGATGTTGCCTGTCTGCCTCTTCTCTAGGCCAGTCCACTCTCTGGTGTTGTCTGTCTGCCTCTTCTCAAGGCCAGTCCACTCTCTGATGTTGTCTGTCTGCCTCTTCTCAAGGCCAGTCCACTCTCTGATGTTGTCTGTCTGCCTCTTCTCAAGGCCAGTCCCCTCTCTGATGTTGTCTGTCTGCCTCTTCTCAAGGCCAGTCCCCTCTCTGATGTTGCCTGTCTGCCTCTTCTCAAGGCCAGTTCCCTCTCTGGTGTTGCCTGTCTGCCTCTTCTCAAGGCCAGTCCACTCTCTGATGTTGCCTGTCTGCCTCTTCTCAAGGCCAGTCCACTCTCTGATGTTGCCTGTCTGCCTCTTCTCAAGGCCAGTCCACTCTCTGATGTTGCCTGTCTGCCTCTTCTCAAGGACAGTCCACTCTCTGATGTTGCCTGTCTGCCTCTTCTCAAGGACAGTCCACTCTCTGATGTTGCCTGTCTGCCTCTTCTCAAGGACAGTCCACTCTCTGATGTTGCCTGTCTGCCTCTTCTCAAGGACAGTCCACTCTCTGGTGTTGTCTGTCTGCCTCTTCTCAAGGCCAGTCCACTCTCTGGTGTTGTCTGTCTGCCTCTTCTCAAGGCCAGTCCACTCTCTGGTGTTGTCTGTCTGCCTCTTCTCAAGGCCAGTCCACTCTCTGGTGTTGTCTGTCTGCCTCTTCTCTAGGCCAGTCCACTCTCTGATGTTCTCTGTCTGCCTCTTCTCTAGGCCAGTCCACTCTCTGGTGTTGTCTGTCTGCCTCTTCGTCTCCCTCTTTGAACTGTTCCCTGCAGGACAGTCTTAGCTAGTCCCCATGCTCGTGTGACGTGCCTGTAACTCTTTAGTTTGCCTTTTTTACACTGAAGTCAGGAGTCATGAACGTTTTTAGTTCTGGTTTTTATTTCCTGGTTAGTTTTGTGAACTCTGTATGAGATACCAGGAAGTTCGACATAAAACCCTGAAAGATAAGAGCAATTTGCTGCTCGAATGATAAACTGAAGTCAGATGTCACATTTTGGTGGTGAACATGTGCTGAAAAAAAATCATATCAGATCTGTTTAACGTCTGGGGTTGAGGAAGTGATAGTGTTCAGCAGAAGCTCCTGGGGGTGAGATGAACCCCCAGAGCGAAGGAGATCAGGAAGAAGGAGATCAGCAAGAAGGAGATCAGGCAGAAGGAGATCAGGCAGAAGGAGATCAGGAAGAAGGAGATCAGCAAGAAGGAGATCTCAGAAGGATCGTTTGCCGCTGTAAATGCATGTTTTCAATGATCAGTCATGGCATGCGACTTCGTTCAGGACATGAGTGTGGTTGTGTTTCTTATGGAATTGAAAAGACAACAACAACAACAACAGCAACACACACACGCGCGCACGCGCACACACACACACACATATTCACACACACACACGCGCACACATACACACGCGCGCGCACACACACACGCACGCACACACGCACCACCACCACCACCAACAACAATAACAACAATAACAAAATCTGTATAGATTTGGGGGGACTGATTGTAAAAATCGTCATAGAGTTACTTTTTGTAAGATAATTTTGCACAATAACAATTACCCATCCAATATCAAGAAGTTCTTAACATTTTGTGGGAGCAACATGCCTACTAAAAAAACTGATCGAGAGAGAGAGAGACTGGACAGACACATTTGTGATAATTATAGTTAGGCCTATAATTATGTAATCGAGTGGAAGTGAGCGCAGCGAGTGGTTACGAAAATCTGAAAACCATGAGGAGCGGAAGAAGCTGGTTGCAATGTCTTCAGAGGTACCCCAACAGTCTACTAGACTATGGGATAGGTGAAGTTGCGTCTTATAAAAAAAAAAGTAAACCGAAGCACTATAATTAGAGACAGTCTATTATTCCCATTGCAAAAATAAAATAATACCCTACCCGTACATCTAGAGATTGTCTCTTGTGCCGCTTGCAATAATAATAAGATAAAACCTAACCTCTCTCTTATTTACTTTTTCAACGCTCCACATCACCCTACACCCCACACATACAAACCCTTCTCTAATTGGCAGTCTGCTCCCAGAAAAGACCCAATCAGCGGTCTCGACACAGCGAGGCGGCTGACACTGGCGTTTCCCGCCGCCACCTGCTATAGAAAACCCGGAGTGTTTTCCAAGTAGCAGACGACCACAGCGGAGGCGGCCATTGTGACAGATCATTGAGGGTAGGGGCCACACTTAGCGGCTGTTTGTTGCTGGGTTTAATGAAGCGAGGAGTGCCACGCTGCTGAGTTTCCGCCTCACTGGATTCCAGGGACCTGTTCAAGAGTTGGGGACACCATGTTGAGAGTGTAGTCAGACATGGCTGCAGTTGGGTCAGCCTGTCAGTGATTGGCGCTGCTTGTCAACTGCTGTTTGGCTTTGTTTTTGGGGGAGGTTGGGTTTTTTTATAGGGGTTTTGGGTTTTCAATTAAAAGTTATGAGCCTGCTTGTTGTTTTAGTTCCATTGGAATTGATTTTAGCTTGTATGCACATACGCACACTATACAGTACAACATTAACACTTTATTATCCAAAAATCACGAGGAACTCATGTGGGTTATATCTATTACATCAAGAAATACATACCAGCATCACAGTTTCAGGCAAACAATGTCGGTACAGATGAAAAGCATTCATACATCAATGTCATCCATCCATATAATTATGTGTGCTTGAAATGCACAAGCACTGGTAATTTTGCACACTCCTGCCCCTAACACACACACATACACACACAAAACTAAAAACAAACAGCGAGAGAGAGAGAGGAGGGGGGGGGGGGGTATTCATTTGGCCACTGTCTCCAATGAAGAAAGTAGATCTCTTCGGGATAGGCAGAAGGTAAAACAAAACAAAAAAGCCAAAGTGGAGCAAAAAGCAAAACGCTGACCAAACGTATTCGAATGACAATTCATGAAACAACTTTCCCCTAGGCTTTAAGGCATTCATACAAACTTGATACAATGATAAACTACATACATATGTTTTTAATCTTTAAACTTAACAAAATAAACACATTCTCGTGAGTGTTTCTGGAATACCTGTACGGTACTAAGAAAGGGAACTAAGATAATTATCATGCAGCCCATGGGCTAGGAAACCAAGATCTACGGACCTCATGAAGACTGTTTTTCAAGGCAAGACCGAGGGGAAAAAGAAACAAAGGCAGACCACCAGCTTCTCTCAGTGACAACATCACCGAATCCTGTGGCATGAGAATCCATGAAGTCAGCAGCAGGGCAGTACAGCCAAGACCGGAGGAGCACATGGAGAAGGAAGGAAGGAGGATCATGCTGGTGTCAATGGGTGCGGCAGATAACGCCGAACTCGATGCAAACAGGTGAGACTGGTGAGTATAGGTGAGACTGGTGAGTATAGGTGAGACTGGTGAGTATAGGTGAGTATAGGTGAGACTGGTGAGTATAAGTGAGGCTGGTGAGTATAGGTGAGACTGGTGAGTATAGGTGAGACTGGTGAGTATAGGTAGGTGAAACTGGTGAGTATAGGTGAGACTGCTGAATATAGGCGAGACTGGTGAGTATAGGTGAGACTGGTGAGTATAGGTGAGACTGGTGAGTATAGGTGAGACTGGTGAGTATAGGTGAGACTGGTGAGTATAGGTGAGACTGGTGAGTATAGGTGAGACTGGTGAGTATAGGTGAGACTGGTGAGTATAGGTGAGTATAGGTGAGACTGGTGAGTATAGGTGAGACTGGTGAGTATAGGTGAGTATAGGTGAGACTGGTGAGTATAGGTGAGACTGGTGAGTCTAGCTGAGACTGGTGAGTCTAGCTGAGACCGGTGAGTATATGTGAGACTGGTGAGTATATGTGAGACTGGTGAGCATATATGAGACTGGTGAGTGTAGGTAAGACTGGTGAGTATAGGTGAGACTGGTGAGTTTAGGTGAGACTGGTGAGTTTAGGTGAGACTGGTGAGTATAGGTGAGACTGGTGAGTATAGGTGAGGCTGGTGAGTATAGCTGAGGCTGGTGAGTATAGCTGAGACTGGTGAGTATAGGTGAGACAGGTGAGTATAGGTGAATATAGGTGAGACTGGTAAGTATAGGATACTCAGCAACCAAAAGCAATATGAACGTTGTTTTGCTTGATTTTCTCACAGGAAATACAGTACACAGACGCTATTGAGGAGCGGTTAAGACCGTTTGACTTCAATCCTCTAAGTCCAGGAAGTCGTCGGCTCAAATCTCGGCGTCAGCGTCTGGTGAATAAGGATGGAGATTATTTTGATGATCTCCCCATCAGCTTCAAGTGCAGACCTGCCAGTGCTTTCATTCCCTTCGTGTACATGCACATGCAGAAGATCAAACATGCACGTCCAAAACCCCATAGTTCATGTCAGTATCCGGTAGGTTACGGAAACACGAACATACCCAGCATGCAACCTGTGCAATGAAATGAGCTGCTCTGAAGTCGGAATGTGTCGGCTGGGGCCAGCGGGCAGACCTCCTGCAAAGTCCAAGCACAGTATAGTAGGCCTAGAAGAAGAACAGACACTATGCACACCATCCAGTAAGGGAACGCAGAGAGGGGGGTGGGGGGCACGTTTGGGCCCGAAACTTTTCCCCCATCCATTATACCATGAGTGGTGGTCTGGGCGCTAGTCTTTCGGATGTGACGATAAACCGAGGTCCCGTGTGTTGCACAAAATTATTCAGCGCACGTAAAAGAACCCACGGCAACAAGGGAGTTGTCCCTGGCAAAATTCTTAGAAAAAGCCACTCTGATAGGGAAACAAATACAGATCGGAAAAAAAAGAAAGGAAGGGTGGCGCTGCTCTTGTGGCGACGCGCTCTCCCCGGGGAGAGTAGCCCAAATTTCACGCAGAGAAATCTCGTGACTTAAAGTGGTATAAATGAAATAGGGTAAGGTGCAAGAGAATGAACCAGAAAATGGCCGAATACATAAACAAATGAATGAATGATCTGTAACACGCTAGGACGAAGATTTTAGCCCAAGCCTAATATTACAATTTATTTTGGTAAATATACATATCATCATATACATCAAAACCATGGGCAACATGTGTTGGCGGTGGTGGGAGATGGGGAGCATTATGTTGGAGAGAATGAGAGGAAGAGAAAACAAGAGTGACAAGAGAGGGACGGGAGTAGAAATAGATGAAGCCTCTCTCTCTCTCTCTCTCTCTCTCTCTCTCTCTCTCTCTCTCTCTCTTTCTCTCCCTCTCTCTCATGGAAAATAATTATTATCCCAAAAAAAAGTAGGCAGGGTTGATAGTAAATAGATTGGCCCCTACCCCACACACCAACCAACACGCGGATTAAGCGGGGAGGTGAGTTTTCACACGAGCGGGGGTCAACATTGACACGAGCTTGTTTCCTTTCAGCCACCCCAAGTCAAAGCAATGGCTGGCCAGCGCTGGACAAACACCGGCCACTGTTCCGCTGTCCCAAGGCGACCCCACGGGCACTGGGGGCACCAGAGCGTGCCCGGTGAAGGGGCTTGTCCTACCTGCCACTCCACACAGCTTCACTGGATCCCTATTACAGGTGGAATACCTTTCAAGTGGTCCCAGTAGTGGCAGGCAGCAAGACTAAGGGTTTTGGGGCTGCTACGAAGAACGCCAGAGTAGAGCGCGGAAGGTTCCTTTCCAAGTTGGCAAGGATGAATGTTGTCATCGTGACAAAAAGTGGTTGGTGGGGTGAGCGTTTGGGATTCTTGGTGTTAGAAGTGTTGATTTGGGGGTCTAATTCTTAGTATAATTATTATGAAAGGAGAAAATTCTTAGTATAATTATTATGAAAGGAGAAAAGGTCTATTTTTTTGGGTCAGAAAACCCCACATTGCAAAGTTTTGCTTGTTTAAAATTATCTTTTCGGCTAAAATCTCTCTCTCTCTCTCTCTCTCCCCTCTCTCTCTCTCTCTCTCTCTCTCTCTCTCATACATGCATATTTTCTACCCTTGTTCATTTTTTAGGGCTGGATGTAACAAGAAAATGTAATGCTTAATCTATTACCGTCTGAAAAAAAGTCGTTCGAAATTTTCTCTCTCTCTCTCTCTCTCTCTCTCTCTCTCTCTCTCTCTTCTCTCTCTCCTTCTCTCTCTCTCTCTCTTACACACACACAACACACACACACACACACACACACACACACACACACACACAAACTACATTTTAACATAGGGTCACCGTAGGCAGGCAAAGACTTCATCTTGTTCGAGAGAGTTGAGTTGCGATTCCTGTCAAAACATCTTGTCCACCCCACAGAATCTGACACAAACCCATTGTCCACCCTATACCGTTCCTCCTTCACACACCTTCCCTCCTGGTAAAATAATGTCCTTCTCTTACTTTCTCCTTCGTTTCCTCAAGTAGCCTCCCCTGAATTGAGTTGACACACCTTCTTACGTTGCCCACAACCTGACGTCAAAGTCGGCTTCGCCAATGTCGGAAGGTACAGCTTCCAGGTGTGACTGTAAGTCTTTAACGAAGTCTTTGTCTCCATGTCTGTTTATTGATGAGGTGTGGTCAGTTGTGTTGTTGTTGCCTGGGGA
>CM054150.1:55310730-55318230 GCA_028751875.1 Rapana venosa | reverse complement strand
AGCCATCAGCTCTCTCAAGAATGGAAAAGCCCCTGGCCAGGACAACCTCAGCGCAGAACTTTTCAAGGCAGATCCAGAGTTTGCATCTAAAGTTCTACAGCCACTCTTTGCAGCTATATGGGAGGAGAAACAGCTACCAGCAGATTGGACAGAAGGAGTCATCGTGAAGATCCCAAAGAAAGGAGCCCTGAACAATTGTAACAACTGGAGAGGAATCACTCTGCTATCTGTTCCCAGCAAGATTCTGGCAAAGATCATCATCGGACGAATCTCAGAGGCAGTGGACCAACAACTCAGAAAAGAACAGGCAGGTTTTCGACCAGGAAGAAGATGCATAGACCAGATCTTCACCCTGTGCAACATCATCGAACAGTGCACGGAATGGCAGAGACAGCTGTATATCAACTTCGTAGATTTTGAAAAAGCCTTTGACAGCATTCATCGAGAAAGTATATGGCGCATACTCCGAGCATATGGAATCCCACAGGAGATTATCCAAGTCATTAAGAGCTTCTAAAACAACTTCACGTGCAGAGTAGGAAACAGCAAAACCAGTTTCAGTGTACAAACCGGCGTCAGACAAGGCTGCCCCATGTCAGCACTACTCTTCAACCTGACAATTGATTGGGTGATGAGACAAACAACAGCTGACCAGTCACGGGGCATCAGCTGGACCCCCTTCTCAACGCCTGAAGACCTAGATTTTGCCGACGATCTGGCACTGCTCTCACATACCCACCATCACATTCAAGAGAAGACATCCCGTCTCAGCACTTTCGCACAGCAAGTAGGCCTGAAAATCAGTCAGAAGAAGACAGAGGTGATGACCCTGAACGTTCAGAACCCCGCACCAGTCACAGTGAATGGAGAAGAATTACCAACAACTGAAGAGTTCACGTACCTCGGGAGCACTGTTAGGCATGACGGCGGAGCAGGCAGCGACATCAAGAACCGGATTAGCAAAGCAAGAAATGCTTTTACAAATCTGAACAATGTGTGGAAATCGTCCCAGTACAGCACCAGAACCAAACTAATACTATACCAGAGCTGTGTACTTTCCACCCTTTTGTACGGCTCGGAGTGCTGGAGGATGACTGAGAGTGACCTCGACAAACTATCCACATTCCACACGAAGAATCTCAGAAGAATCTTGCGCATCTTCTGGCCTGAGACCATCTCCAACCAAGAACTTTTTGCCCGTTGCAACCAAGAAAGCATGGACAACATCATCATGCATAGGCGATGGGGATGGATAGGGCATATCTGCCGTCGGGAACAAGGAAACATCGCCCGAACAGCCCTCCACTGGACACCAGAGGGAAAACGCAAACGAGGACGACCCAAGAACACTTGGCGTCGGACTGTCGAAACAGAGCTGAAGACCTTCCAACATACCTGGGGAACCATCCGGAAGCTGGCCCAGGACAGACAGGAGTGGAGAACATTTGTTGCTGCCCTACGTGCCAATAAGGCACAAAGGCATTGATGATGATGATGATGATGATTAAACCAAGAGTGGTGGTCTGGGCGCTAGTCTTTCGAATGAGACGATAAACCGTGGTCCCGTGTGTTACACAAAATTTCAACGCACTTAAAAGAACCCGCGGCAACAAGAGAGTTGTCCCTGGCAAAATTCTTAGAAAAAAGCCACTCTGGTAGGGAAACAAATACAGTTGCAGACCAAAAAAAAGGGTGGCGCTGCTCTTGTGGCGACGCGCTCTTCCCGGGGAGAGCAGCCCGAATATCACGAAGAGAAATCTCGTGACTTAAAGTGGTATAAGAAATAAAATAAAATATAAATATAAAAATGCGAAAATCCCAACCTTTCCTTGTAGAAGAACAGGCCGCGCCGGTAGAGCCTGCGGGAAGGATGATAACGAGCCATGTCCAGTATGTAACAGTCTGCAGTCTGGACAGGAATAGCCCCTACCAGGTTCCACTTATCTAAGACACACTAGCACAGTCTGAAGGTTTCAATACGGTGTCCCAATGAATCCTCAAGGAGAATCGGTAGGAAGAAATGAAGCAGTCAGTCAGATCATTCAGTCATGCTAAATGACAGGTCAACCACACGAAAGAGGAAAACGATAGAAATTGTTTATCAAAATGTGGATACTGCTTCTTAAGCCCAGTTTTCTATGTCTTTGTTTCTGTCCGTCTGTCTGTGTGTGTGTCATTCTCTCTCTGCCCGTCTGTCTGTCTGTCTCCCTAACTTACAAACGCACACATACACACCCTGCCACCCTCCTCCCCCTCCCCCCACACACACAACCTACCACTCACCCACCCTCTCACCCTCATCTTCCCTTCAGTCTAGTCGTCTTCAAACTCATCAAAACGCCAATACAGTTTTCAAACAGAAACACTTTCAACTCTGTTGTCTCCTTTCTTCCTTAAAGCAAACAAACTGATGATGTCCCTACACCCCATTATTGTCCTTATCTCCCAGAACCAACACACACTGCTGGGCAAATGAGTGAAAAATCAGAAATCAATAGGAATCCCACAGGAACCTAGTATAACAGGAGAGCGAAATATTATAAAAACAAAAGGATAATTTTGCCAGACGAAACGTTTACTTTTCTGTGTATTGGGCATTGATCTGGGGGGGGCTATTGTGGAGCCCAACAATGCTGCCATGATAAATATTTGATGGAGTGTGCGGGCTCAATTTTCCTCTTCTTGTGGTCAAAATCAGCAGGAATTTGTGCGATCTGGTTTTTTTCTATTATTTTTATCTGTGACTGGCTTGCTGTATAAATCTCTCTATGTGTTGTTTATGTGTGTGGGGTGTGTGTGTGTGTGTGTGTGTGTGTGTGTGTGTGTGTGTGTGCGTGCGTGCGTGCATGCATGCACGCGTATGTGTACTGCTATACTATCCAAAAGTCGCTGGTGACACTAATTGATTTATCCAACGATGGAAAACAAGCAAATGGGAAGGGGCAACATGCGGTGACCAGCAGCGTGACACAGCACGGTGATCCGGTGCCAGGGGCCGGCATAGCTCAGTAGTCAGAGCACTCCTTTCCCCCAGCTAAGGTTAAGCAGCATCGAGCGTGGCTACCAATTAGATGGGTGACCGTTTGCGTCCCTTGGCTTCAGTACAATTCCCCATTTCACCCAGCTGTAAATGGATACCTGCCCTCTTTAGGGTCAGGGAAGGTAAAGCAGCGAGGGAGAGGAGATGGGCGCCGCTCTCCATATGCTGGTTCCTAGAGAAGCTGAGGTTTCTGATGCCTTGCTTCCCTACGACCAGACAGGTTATGGGACTCCTTTACCTTTACGTACACCTTTTTGTCAGCGCCTACCAGCTTCTTCATGCTGCTTGCAGCAATGCTAAGGAACGTCTTCAATGATCGCAACAAATACATGTACACACCAGCAATGGGAAGAAGCACTTCAATTCGCAACAGCTCCAAGCTCAGCACAGATGCTATCCTATGTTAGTTTCATTCTATGTTGCTTAAACTTGTACTTGGTCTCACATTTAAACGGGATAGCCTAGAGGTTAGGACATTGCTCTCGCAATCTGACAACCCGGGTTCGAATCCCGTTCAAGGGGATTTTTCCCCTGGAGTTAACATTAGTGCAGACTCCACTCTCCCCAAAAGTCCTTCGGTTGAGACTATAAACCGAAGCCCCGTGTGCCAACGCACGCAGAACGTAATAATAATAATAATAATAATAATAATGATTGGAATTTATATAGCGCTGAATCTTGTAAAGCAACAAATCAAAGCGCTCAGATTTTATTTCATACCACTTTAAGTCACGGCAGATTTCTCTCCGTGAAATTCGGGCTGCTCTCCCCGGGGAGAGCGGGAGAACGCGTCGCCACTTAGCGCTGCGCCACCCTTTCACCCTTTTTTTTTCTTTTTTTTTTCTGCAGCTGTATTTGTTTCCCTATCAGAGTGGCTTTTTTCTAAGAATTTTGCCAGGGACAACTCTCTTGTTGCCGTGGGTTTTTTACGTGCGCTAAATAATTACGTGTAACACACGGGACCTCGGTTTATCGTCTCATCCGAAAGACTAGCGCCCAGACCACCACTCATGGTCTAATGGATGGGGGAAAAATTTCCGGTCCAAACGGGGTACGAACCGCCGCACACTTCACACCCGGACTTTTCGCTTTCTAGACAGGCGCGTTACCTCTAGACCACCGATCCACTAGAACATCTTGGGCACACGTTAAAACCCGTTCTGCTTTTCGAAAGAGTAGGCCATTGTGACTGGAGGGAACAGATGACAAAATTTACAAAACCGCATACACACAGGGACTGGATGTTTAAAAAGCACATGCGTGCTTACTCTATTATCCTCAATATAAAAGAATAAACAAATAACATACATGATAAACATTCATCTTTAGTAGCATCTCCACACAGGCGTGTGGTACAGGCGAATTGCCCTGGTAGGAGGAACACAGACTTTCTTTTGTTCTTACATATGAGTCAGTAAGGAACTGCAGTGAACAGCGGTAAATGAACAGAGGAGAAAGAGAGAAAGACACGGTAACTTGTGTTCGTTTTAACAGGGACAAAGTGCGCACTGCCAAATGAATCATTCTTGCGCCACCCATCCACTTCTATGCCCGTCAATACAGTGAAACGAACGGTAAACTGATACAGGCGAAAAAGTAATAAACAAAACACAACAACAAAAAAGGCAAAACTGACTACACGAAACAAAGCAAAAACCAAATCGACAAACAAAAACTTCAAACTGAAAAAGAAACCTTCACAAAAGAAAAAGCTTTTAGAATTGAAGAGTGAAGTACGTCCCAGTATGACAGTACATTCCTGTGATGATGAGGATGATGGTGAAGATGATGCTGATACTGATGATGATGATGGCCGGTTCCTCATATGCAAGAATCAGATCACAGGAAGAACACAGATGGTTTTAATTATTACAAGCCCTTTTATAATTATTCCTTTTTTCACATAAAATAATCTGAACAGTCTTTTGAACTGTAACTTAGTGTCTGGTCAAAAACTGTCATAGCGATTTTCTGCAAGTTCTGACCACTTCCATCCCCCTGTTCCCGATCACAAAACAGCGCAAACGGTAAACACACCACGACCAAACAACCCTGTTGACACGCACGCGCTCAACTCTCTTGCCGCCATTGATTTGTGCATATCATTAACGACCGACTGTGGCGGGAACAGCGCGAAATGTTGATTTGCATAAAACTCCACTCACTTGTCGGGGCTTGTGCCTCGACTCATATTTTGATAAACCGCAGAGGAGTGCTGCTTCTGACTACTCAGACGTAGGGTTTAACAGGTTTATGTTAGCTTGGGGATGCAAGATGTTTTGCAGCAGACGACACAAACATGAAACGGGAGTTTGGTCACCGACACGAACTGTGTACAAACAAGATGGCAGGAACTCTTCAGGAGGCGATAGCAAGGCTTCAACTGTTGTTGAATGGGTCTCGAAGATCAGTGAACTTGGGGCTCAACCCGATTTCTTTCTCCTACGTAAAGAAAGAGAAAACTTTGCGGGAGAATGTGGAGAAGGACGATGAAAAACAGTACAAAAATCGTTTTGGGTGAACTTAGAAACTTGATGTTTGTGTGTGTGTGTGTGTGTGTGTGTTGGGGGGAGGGGGGGGGGGGGTGTTACTATTGCCTGTTGTAAGGGATGGGAGTTGGGATAGATTATTATATAATGTCGTCTCTATGACTTAGACACTTTTTACCATCTCACCAAAAAGAACAATGATTTTAAATGAATAACTAAATAAATAAACTTCCGTTGATTTGTAAGCAAATAAGCCTTGTCGCCTAACGAAATAAGCAAAAAGAATCCAATGACGACAACAATAAAACAAAACAAGAAAAAGCGAATTGATACAAACAAAAACAAACCAACCTTACCAGCTTAAGAAAAGCAATGCGACACACACACACACACACACACACACACCAAAATCAAAAACAATCCTCAAAAACACCACAACAACGCCGAGCAAAACAAACAAAAAAAGAAAAATATTGCAAATCAAAAACAAAACGTACCCCTTCCAGACCCTCCCCAGCCTTTTCCACCGACCCTGAAAAAAACAACATATTTAAACGGTGCATCACACAGTTCTGGAAAGGTTGGCGACATTAACCCGTAACGCTATTTGCGTAGCTGTGGCTAGATCTAAACCTAGAAAAAAATACCCCCTAAAAGATTAGAGTCTAAAACTAAAGTTAAAAAAACGGTACCACAATTCCGTGAGATAAAAAAAAAAATCACTTTGTGGAGCAATTCACTGTAGAAAACAAGAAGAAGAAGAAGAAGAACATGGAAATTATAGAGCACTATATCTAGCAAAAAAAAAACAAATCAAAGCGCTTTCATTCATCCCACTCATTCACATGCAGCCAGTTAGATTGATAGTTTTTACAAATTGATAGTTTTTACAAATTCAAATGTACATACACACACACACACACACACACACCAAAACTATGACCAAAACACTGTGACGACCGACCTTTGTTTGCTTTTTTTTCTGCTTTTGATTTGAACAATGGAGTAGCTTAGCACCGAGGCAGAAAGTCTTGGAGAACCTAACTTCTTAAATGTAAAGCCGCCCGTTGTGTAGTGTGCCTTACCTGTGCCTGCAAACACATAGTCACCAATTGTCCTGAACCCTTACCTCTTGAGAAAGCAAAAGAAAGTATGTTGGAGTCATCATTGTTTATTTACAAGATACCGCTACATCCTAACAATTTAGGCTAGTGTCAGTCAGCCAGCCAGCTGGCCCAAGTATGTTAGTCCGTCGTGTCCGACGATGACCTCCAAAACAGCAGAGGAGGCAGCTGCTGTTTCGGAAACTGGGCAGAAATTTGATTATAGTGGAGATGCCTTGCCCACAGTGCATCCCCACTCTCTCGGCCAAGTGGGCATAAGGGCAGTCAGCGTTGGAGATGTTCTCCAAAGGCCAACTAGCCCCCAGGGCTGCAGCACATAAGGACTGTGCGAGTCAAGCCTCCTAGTCAGAGAGTCATAGTCGATCACTAAAGACTAAGCTGTAAAGTGGAATTCCATGGGTGGGAAAGAAAGCCACTGGTCATACAGCCTCTCACTTTGCTGTTGCCCCCAGCGTCAATGGTTTAATCAAGAACTGTGATAAACCCCAGGCGCTGACGCAATGGGCCCACGTATTTGCACATAGCCCCCATGTGTCACAAAATCTGTGAGAGTTGGTGTTTTCCTCAGAGCAGCAGGCTCATGTGGGCTTTCTCAAATGGTGGATTGGTGGTCTAAAGGTAATGCACCTGCATAGGAAGTGAAAAGTTTGGTCCGGGTCCAGATTCAAGCCCCGTTTGTGCCCAAAATTTTACCTCCACCGTGAGTGGGGGTCTAGATGCTAGTCTTTCTTTAGTGCACGTAAAATAACCCAGGGCAACAAGAGAGTTGTTCCTGGCAAAATGATGTGGGAAAAAGCCACTAAGATAGGGAAAATATACACATGTAGTCAGGAAAAGTTAAACAAAA
>CM054150.1:55285730-55308230 GCA_028751875.1 Rapana venosa | reverse complement strand
GTCTACAGGAGCGAGGCGTCAGAGACCTCACTTCTCTAGGGCCAGCATATTGAGGGCTGCGCCCATCTCCTTTCCCTCGCTGCTTTACCTTCCCTGACCCTAAAGAGGCAGGTACCCATTTACAGCTGGGTGAACTGGGAGACTGTACTGAAGCCAAGGCCTGCAAACGGTCACCCATCAAGAGGTAACCACGCTCGACACTGCTTAACTTGGCTGAGGGAAAGCGAGTGCTCCGCCCACTGAGCTATCCCGTTCCTTGGGTGCTAATTGAACGCAGTTTAGTGGAGAGAAAGAGGAGGGGTGTGGCTGTATTGCTGAGTTGTATGTCTGCGATGGTGTGTAGTCTTGTAGACAAAGTCGATGTACGTTTCTTTTACACAGTACAGTGTGTTTTGTTTTTAAATTTATCTATTTAATCTTTTTAAAAATGTGATATAGTGCATCATATCAATTGATGGTGCTCTTGTTATCATCATTTGTGCATTGGCATGTGTCTTTGTATACGTGCTGTGTGTGTGTGTGTGTGTGTGTGTGTGTGTGGTGTGTGTGTGTGTGTGTGTGTGTGTGTGATTTTTAAGATTGAATATTATCAATTCTGTGATCAATGTTTCTGTTTATCATGTTTATGTAGATATGGCTTGTGACCACTTGAATTCCTTTTTATTGAGCAGATAAAAGGCTGGTAGTGGTGTAGAAACTGTGAGGTTCTGGGCGATTCCCAGCCTCGCCCTTTCTTCCCAGTTTGACAAAAAATCGAACTGAGTGTCAAAGTCCTTCGGATGAGACTATAAACCGAGGCCCCATGTTCGAACGCCTGCAGAACATCTTGCGCACACGTTAAATCCTGTTCTGCTTTCCGAAAGAGTAGGCCATTGTGTGCTAGTGGAAACAGATGACAAAATTGACAAAACTGCATACACACGGTGACTGGGTGTAAAAAAGCACATGAGTGCTTATTCCATTATCCTCAATATAAACGAATAAATAAAAATAAATAAAATAAATAGGGTATTATCTTGCAATTTGGTCGAGGTGATAGTCGTATACTGAGCTGTGTTATTCTTCTGTGATAATTTTTTTTTATACGTACGGCTTGTAACGCACATGAATTTCTCTGTGTGTGAGATAATATAAAGTGTTTGAATTGAATTGGGGCAAAACCTTCAGTGGTGCTCCAACGGTCTACAAAACCACGTGGAGATTTGAAGGTGGGGCATTGTGATGATGTCGTTCATTAACTGACTGCTCAAAGAGGCCATGAATAAGGAGCCCTCTTGTGCCTATGGATTTCCCCCCAAAAAGTGTTGTGTGTGTGCGTATTCGCTTTGATGCATGCATGATGTACATTGTGTGTATGTGGGCACGCTTACATACGTATACACTCAAACGCTCGCGCGCGCGCGCGCGCGCGCACACACACACACACACACATCGGAGAGAGAGACAACCCATGCAACGTATTAAGTAAAATATGATATCACACTCAAAATAATAGCTACAATTTTTTAAACGGACTCTCTATTCTGTCTCTCCTCCCCCCCCCCCCCTTCCACGGAGAACGCGTCGCCACAAGAGCAGCGCCACCCATTATTTTTTTCTTTTCCTGTCTGCAACTGTATTTGGTTTCCCTATCAGATTGGCTTTTTTTCTACAGAATTTTGCCATGGACAACTCTCTTGTTGCCGTGGGTTCTTTTACGTGCGGGAATACTGTGTAACACACGGGACTTCGGTTTATCGTCTCATCCACCAGACTAGCACCCAGACCACCACTCGTGGTCTAATGGATGGGGGAAAAGTTTCTGGCCCAAACGGGTATCAAACCACCGCACAGACTTTTTAGCTTTCGTTACCTCTGAGACCACTGATCCACGTTAAACTGACATCATTCAGCCATCACTGCAGTAAAAAAATAAATAAATAAATAAAAAATAAAAAAAATATTTTTCATCTATGCTTATTTTTAAGTCAGTCATGAAGAGATAAGTTTGTGAAAGGTTTTTGTTGTTGATGTTGTTGTTACTATTATCATTTTTAGATTCACTCTTTTCTTTCATAGGTCTCAAAACTTTTCAAGACAGGACGGAAGAAAAAAGAGAGAAGCAGGATTTATAATAATGGGCCTTTGGTTTCAATAGGGTTTATTCATTCCATAAGCATGGAACAAATATAACGCGAAGAACATAATCAGAATAGCAACAAGAAGACAGTAACTACATAGTAATCATGCACAACAACATTCACATGTCGGATAACAATCCCTATAATAACCAAAGAAAAAGACGGGGGGGGGGGGGGGGGGGGGGCATTCACAAAAACGAATGATTAGAATGATGATAGCATTAACATTCACAAATAATGAACTAATTGACAATTTTCCCAAAAGACGTCTTTCGAATAAATAAGCAAAACGTTTGGGCGAAAAAATGTCAGTATCCTTTGCTACTCTACGCTGTGCTTTCGCAACACAGGCAAAGGCTTCAGCTACTGTATTCTTTCTTTCTTTCTTCCCTTCTTTCTAAAGATTAGTAAGACTGCGTCGTAGATCTACCATCCACTTTATTCTTTCAATACCTGGCTGAAGTTTGGGAGGATGCCTGTGGTAGTTGATTGCATTGCGTAGTGACTGCTGACCCCGGTTCGAAACTACGTTCAAGAGGATTTTTTTTTTTGTGCCTCTGGAGTCACGCAAGATTTCTCTGGATAAAATTTGAGCTGCTTCCCCGGGGTCAGCGCGTAGGCACAAGAGCAGCGCCACAAGAAATAGTCATGTAAAATACTTTGAAAAAAAATGTACATTAATATTTTAGTTAACATCGGTGCTGACTCCACTCCACCCAAAAGTCTTTCAGATAAGACTATAAACCGAGGTCCCGTGTGCGAACGCACGCAGAACATGTTGCGCACACGTTAAGACCCGTTCCGCTTTTTGGAAGAGTAGGCCATTGTGTGCCGGTGAGAACGGATGACACAATTTTACAAAACTGCATACACACGGGGACTGGGTGTAAAAAAAAGCACACGGGCGCTTATTCCATTATTTTCGAAATAAAAGAATAAAAATAAAGACATAAAAATTTTTATATATATATATATATATATATATAAGTAATATTGCTTGCTACCGTTCTTTTAACGTAAATATAATCACAACAAACATCAAAGATGCTGGTCTTTGTATACTCGTTTTATTACATGCATTTTTTTGGTGCTTAACTTTCCATTACAATAATAATTCTTGAAATAACTGCTTATTTCTTTCAAAACTAACAAGACGTCACACACACACACACACACACACACACACACACACACACACAGGTTTTATTTTCTGAGGGTAAGAGAATAAATACAAGACTGTTTTACATCTAGCCAGAGAGGAGAGAGAGAGAGAGAGAGAGAGAGAGAGAGAGAGAGAGAATACAGGAGAAATATCTACAGCGGATTGGAAGAACAGGGAAATGCCTCACGTCAACAGTGCCATGTCAGTTTCCTGTCGTCTGCATCGTCATTACATTGACTGACAGCTCAGTGACAGCTCAGAGCTGACACTTGATTGCTTTGATCTATGTCACTGATCAAGTCAGTTTCTCTGTGTGTGTGTGTGTGTGTGTGCGCGCGCGCGCGTGCGTGTGTGTGTGTGTGACAATGTGCGTGTGTGAGACAATGTGTGTGAGTGAGTGTGTGTGACAGTGGGTGTGTTTGTGCGCGCGCGCGTGTGTGTGTGTGAATAGGTGTGAGTGTGTGCGTGCGTGCGTGTGTGTGTGTGTGTGTGTGTGTGAGAGAGAGAGAGAATGTGTGTGAGTGAGTGTGTGAATGACAATGTGAGTGTGTGTGTCAATGTGTGTGTGGCAATGTGTGTGTGTGTGTGTGTGTGTGTGTGACAATGGGCGCCTTGCTTAGAGGTCTCTCACCTGGCGTGCCAAAACAAGGAACATGCAGATAAGTAAGGAGACATTCATTGCATTGCAGATTTACCAGTGACGTTAGTTAACACATACAAGCCATTGTTGGAGTAGTAAAAACCGCCTAGTCATTTGCATCTAGGTTTGGTAGTAGTAGTAGTAGTAGTAGTATCATCTTGTCATCATCGTCATTATTATCATTATTATTATTATTATTATCAATAGCAGCAGCAGTATCAGCATCATTATTTTTTTTATTATTATTATTTCTATTATTATTATTATTTCTATTATTATTATGTATTATCATTCATCGTCGTCATGCATTCGTGAAACTCAAACAGAAACTATAATGTCTGTCATGAGCACTGCTGCGTTAACGCCTGACAGTCAGCCCAGCACATCCTCCTCGGCATGATAAATTACTTGAAGCTTCTGTGGGATAAAACCCCCATTGAATGGACAAGAAGGCAGAAAATACCCCAATAAAACAGCGAAGGATTAGAAAAGGAAAAAAAACCAAGAGAGGAAGAAAAGACATGTATGACCGAAGAGTCTAGAAGATGCATTAACATAAACAGGCGACTCAGGGAACGAAAGCCCCAACCCACACAGCAGGCTAAAACGAATCTTCACGTGACAAATGTCACAAGGGTTGATCTTTCTCACCTCTCCTCTCCCTCCCCCTCCCCTCCCCCTCCCACTCCCTCACTCCCATCCATCTTCACTCTGCTCCACTTCGATCTCTCTCCTCTCTCTCTTCTCTCTCCTCTCTCTTCTCCTCTCTCTCTCTCTGGTTGTTACCCTCACCATTTCCCCATTTGCACTGGGCGAAAGTGTTAGGCACCAATTCATCTGAATCGTAATGTAAAACACTTCACCATGTCGTGGAATCCATGCCATGTCGACCATTTGGGCTGTAGAAATGATACATCTGTATTTCTGAAAATACGTGTTTTGTGCCCAGTCCCCTTCCCACTGTCCCCTTGTAAATGGGCTTTAACAGCTTATTGCAATAAAATATTGTCAATATTGTCATTGTCTCTTTCACGTTCTCTTTTACTCCCATGCTATAGTGGATAACAAAAAACATTGATTTTTACCATTCTGTGCATAGTAGTTTGGCCACATGCACATTGTTAAAATGTTATACTATGATCATTCATAAGACAAATGCTGATTTATATTCATGTTAGCCTGACGTCAAAGAGAGAGTGAGAGAGAGAGAGAGAGGAGAGGGAGAGAGGGAGATAGGGAGATAGAGGGAGAGAGGGGGAGAGAGAGAGTATTATCCAACTAGATGAACAACAACAACAAAAATCCTAAGGTCAACAAAGCCGTGTCAATTTCCTGTCATAGGCATTGTCATTTCAGTTGACTGACAGATCACTGACACCTCGAAACTGACACTTAATGGTTTTGATCTTAGTCATCAAGTCAGTTCCTTTTGTGTGACAAAGTGGGTGTGTGGGTGAGAGGTCTTGCTTCTGCTGGCATTGGCAGGCAATAGGCTAGTGTTTAAATTATCATTACTTAATAATAATGATACCCACAGAGAGGAGAGAGAGAGAGAGAGAGAGAGAGAGAGAGAGGAGAGAGAGAGAGAGAGAGAGAGAGAGAGAGAGAGAGAGAGAGGAGTCTTGAATCATCATTGTCAGGTTGAAAAGAACAATGGAATCCCTTACATCAACACAGCCTAGCCAATTCCGTGTCAAGTGCATCTTCATTCCATTTGACTGACTGAACTGACTGACAGCTCATTGACGCCTGGAAACTGACATGCTGTGACTGTTGATCTCCCCGATCATGTCAGTTTCCGATAGGTGTGACTTGGAGAAAATGGAATAATTAAGGTTGCAATCAGGAATAAGACAGCCACGTTAGCCCGACTGATAACTCAGTGGATGACAGCGGGAAAAAAATCCAATCATTTGCGTTTATGTTTGCTGCAAGGTCGGACGCACGTGGAGAGATACGTTTGTGAATGTTGTGTTTTAGGTTGGTTTTGGTGTTTTGGGGGTTTTCTCTGTTTTCAAAACTTGTTTAACAGGAGTGGACAAAAAGTAAGAGAGAAGATTTATTGGGATTTTTGGAGCTGTGCGTTTACCATACCTCCGTGGATTGTCAAGTTACTTGGTAAGTTAAAATGGATTATTGATCGTTGTGTGTGTGTATGGTGTGTGTGTGTGTGTGTGTGTGTGTGTGTGTGTGTGTGTGTTGTTGGTTGTTTCGATTTCAATTTTTACATCTCTTTACAAGTTGTGATATTAGACCAAAAAGGGCGGGGGAGGGGGTGAGAGTTGGTAGTGTCTGGGAGAAGGAATATCAACTTGTCTATAGATTCTATTGACTGATAGATAAAAAGAAATTGTGTGTGTGTGTGTGCGTGTGTGTGTGTGTGTGTGTGTGTGTGTGTGTGTGTGCGTGTGTGTGTTTGTGTGTGTGTGCCTTTTTTGTAGGGGTGGGAGGGGGGGGGTGATGTCTTTGTTTTTCTTTTTGTTGTTCTTTCTCGTTATTATTCTGTTGTTTTACTTTTTATTTTATATCAAACAAAAAATGAATGTTTATGCTTAGCTGTTGCTTCTGACTGTTTTTTGTATTCCAGATAATTATGCAACAATACTGTCTTGATGTTGCTTCCACTTTTGTTGTGGGATTTGTTTGTTTGTTCTTTTGCAATCAACGATTTTTCTCTCTTTTGAATGAATGCTAATTTGCGATAAACCAAATCACCACGCGCGTGCGTTTATACATTTGGAAGGATTCTTTTATTTTTTAAACAGAAGCTATCCGTGAGGCTTTCACGAGTACCCTGTGTGTGCATCAGAGAGAGAGAGAGAGAGAGAGAGAGAGAGAGAGAGAGAGAGAGAGAGAGAGAGAGAGAGCGATAACGATAACAATAGCAAGAACAATAACAATAACGATAAAGAAAATGTATCTACTAAGAGTTATCATAATAGAGTACAATGACTCTTTTTCATCCAGCCTAAAAAAAGGAAAAGATAAACACGTAAGCACATGCAGGTGGGGGGTTTTCGAAAAAAAACTTTCTTTAAAAAGAAAAAAGAACAAGAACAAGAAAAAGAACAAAGAAAAAGAAAACAAGATCAAAATGATGAGAACAGAGAGAGAAGCAACAGGAAGAAGAAACCCACCAGACAGAAGACAGACAGACAGACAAACAGAGGCAGACAGACAGACAGACAGTTACACACACACACACACACACACACACACACACACACACACACACACACACACACACACACACACACACACAGATCGAGAGAGAGAGAGAGAGAGAGAGAGAGAGAGAGAGAGAGAGACAGAGAGAGACAGAGAGAGACAGAGACAGATAGAGAGACAGAGAGAGGAGAGAGTATACTGCCAATGTGTGCTCACACACGCTCCAACAATCGAAAACATTTTCTCAAACCCTCCAGCCCGATACCTCCCACAGATCTTGAAACTTCAACCACACTCGCCTCCCCCCACACTAAACTAACCATCTCAGTTCTATAGAGCATGACTGTCATCTCGCCACCCCCACCCCCACCCCCACCCCCACATCCAAAGCTGGTTCTTCGCAGCAGACGACACTGGCTTCAAAGAATGGAACCAACTTGGCGATGGAATTAGCGGATAAGGCAAAGACAGCGGGGCAAGACACTGTCTTCCTCTTCTTCCAAACCGCGAACCATTTCTTTTGATTTGAAGTGTGAGCAAAACGGCATCAACAGAATGCCAGAATTGTTCGAAACCTTGCCACTGTGCGAAAATCGCTATTGGGGTGAGAGAAAAAGAAGAGAAGAGAAGAAGAGAGAGGAAGAGAAAAAAAAAAGTAAGAGAGAGAAGAGAAAAAAGACGAGCGAGCGCGAGCGCAAACAACACCAGCGCGCTCCACTCGTCTTCTGTCTTCTGTCTTTCTGTCTTCTGTCCTTGTGTCTCTCTGCCTCTGTCTCTTCTTCTCTGTCCTGTTCTGTCTGTCTCTGTCCTCTCTGTCTCTGTCTCTGTCTCTCTCTCTTCCTCTCTCTCCTCTCTCTCCTCTCTCTCTCTCTCTTGGGAAATAAAGCAGTTGCTTGCTTATTGATTGTACCATCTGAAAATAAAGTTTGACTTTACGCTTTCATTCACACACACACACAACACACACACACACACACACACACACACACCCACAACCACACACACACACACACACACGCCAGGCACGTCGCACACACCAACATCATACACACACCACAACACAAACACACACACACACTTGATGGAGGAGGGAAAAGCAATCGCACTTCATATTGGATTACCATCTGAAAATAAAAGTTTGACTTTGACTTTCTCACACACACACACACACACACCACACACACCACACACACACACACACACACACACACACACACACACACATCACACAACCAACAAACACAACACACACCACACACACACACACACACACACACACACACACCAACACTTGATGGAGAGGGAAAAGCAATCGCGCTACATATTGGCTGTACCATCTGAAAATAAAAGTTTGACTTTGACTTTCTCACACACACCACACACACACACACGCCACACACACAACGCACACACACACACACACACACACACACACACACACACACACACACACACACACACACACAACACTTGATGGAGAGGGAAAAGCAATCGCGCTACATATTGGCTGTACCATCTGAAAATAAAAGTTTGACTTTGACTTTCACACACACACACGCCACGTACGCACACACACACACACACACACACACACACACACACACACACACACACACACACACACACACACACAAAGATGACAGAGAGACAGAGAGAGAGAAGTTTTGACTGAGCCAGTCCTGTGTCCTGTTGCCTGTTTGAAGTTGTGCAAACAGCTTGGGTAGCAAACGGGGCGCTGGACCAGCGGCGGTTAGAATGGATAAGGAGGAGAAGAGAGGGGTTGAGGGTTTGATGCTAATGTCTGTGACAGAGAACTGATAAGGAGGTGATCTCTCGCCTCCCCCGCAGTGGCGGTAACTGCTCATCAAACGGATTCGGAGCACAACACGGTGGGTCTATAGTTAACATCAGTGCCGACTCCGCTCCCCACTAAAGTCCTTCGGATGAGACTATACACCGAGGTCCCGTGTGCGAAAGCACACATAATATCTTGCTCAGCACACGTTAAAACCAGTTCCGCTTTTCGGAGGAGGAGTAGGCCATTGTGTGCCGGTGGGAATGAATGACAACATTGACAAAACTGCATACACACGGTGACTGAATGTAAAAACTAAAAAGCATATAAGTGCTTATTTCATTATCCTCGAAATAAAAGGGGGGAAAAATATATATATACATATAGTTAACCTCAGTACCGACTCCACTCCCCACAAAAGTCCTTCAGATGAGACTATAAACCGAGGTCCCGTATTCGAACGAACGCAGAACATCTTGCTCAACACCCGTTCCGCCTTTCGGAAGAGTAGGCCATCGTGTGCCGTTGGATGGGATGACAATTTTTTTTAATTTTAAACTCTATACACACGGGGATTAGATGTTAAAAAAGCACATGGGCGCTTATTGTATTATCCTCGAAATAAAACAATAAATAAATATAGTTTGGTTCATCTTATGGTACTGGGTTTTGTTTGTGTGGCGGGAGTACAACTACTACAAGTGTGTGTGTGAGTTTCCCTGGTCTGATTTTTTCGTTCTGTTCCGTCTTTCTGGGCCTCTGTGTCTGTCTGTCTGTCAGCGTCTCTCTGTCTGACTATCGGTCTGTGTCTGTCTGTCTGTCTGTCTGTCTGTCTGTCTGTCTCTGTCTCTCTCTCTCTCAAACCTAGTTTTCATTATGATTTTCTTTTATTGAGGGCTGGGTGTAAAAAAAAAACAAGTCGTTGTGTATGCTTATTCTTTTCCCTCGATATAAAGTTTCAAAAGCCTGTCTGTCTCTGTCTGTTTGTCTCTGACTCTCTCTCGGCCTCTGTCTTTCTCTGCCTGTCTCTCTGTCTGTCGGTCTCTGTCTGTCTGTTTGTCTGTCGCTCTCTCTCTCTCTCTCCCTCTTTCAAACCTAGTTTTCATTATGATTTTCTTTAATTGAGGGCTGGATGTAAAAAAAAAAGTCATGTATGCTTATTCTTTTCCCTCAATATAAAGTTTTCAAAAACTCTCTCTCTCTCTCTCAAACTCTTTCTCTTAGCCTGTTTCTTCCATTGTTATTTTCTTTCTATTCTTCCCCCCCCCCCCCCAACCCCCCCCCCCCCCCCCCACTTTCTTCTCCCCCTTTCTTCTGTCGATTGTTCTTACCTTGTTTCTTTCGCTTTCTTTCTTTCTTTCTTTCTTTCCCTGCAGTGGTACTTTCCTCTATTGGGCTTTTTCTTTTGGATCTCTACTGGGGTGTCTAGTCATACATTAAGCAAGGAGCAAATATAAACATGAAGAACTTGATCTGCAAAGCAAGAAACTCCAAGCTTTCTTCGTGCTCAAGTAAATCATCAACATTTAAGAAGAAGAATGTTTGGAATTTATATAGCCCTGAATCTTGTAAAGCAACAAATCAAAGCGCTCAGTTGACATTAAAATTTTTTTATATCGAGGATAATGGAATAAGCACTCATTTGCTTTTTTACATCCAGTTCTCATGTGTATGCGGTTTTATAAATTTTGTCATCTGTTCCCACCGGCACACAAGCGGAACAGGATTTAACGTGTGCGCAAGATGTTCTGCGTGCGTTCGCACACGGGCCTCGGTTTATAGTCTCATCCGAAGGATAATGAATGGAATGTATATAGCGCTATATTTTGCAGACAAATCATACCGCTTGTACTCAACTCATTCTTACACAGTCATGCAACCAATACCAATTAATAGTTCTAACAAGTCCAAATTTGCGCGAGCGCGCGCGCGCGTACACGCACGCACGCATGCACACACACACATAAAGGTTATACACTTTGGCAGGGTGATGGCGCACACACACACTACACACACACAAACACACACATACACACACAAACACACATACACACACACAACACACACACACACACACACACACACACAAAGGTTATACACTTTGGCAAGGTGATGGGATTTCGTTTGTTGAAGGCAGGTATAGGTATGAGATGAAACAGGAGAGGAAAATCTTAGATTTGAAATAAATATGCCTTGACGGCTGGATTAAAAGGTGTCATAAGAAGGTTTTGGCGAAGAGAGAGAGGGAGGTCATTTCAGATCAACGGACCAGAAATAGAGAAAGAGCACCGGACATTTACATGGCGACTAGTGATCTGATAATGACCAAAGAAGGGAAAACCGGACTTATCAGTAAGTCACTGACAACCCCATCAGCTCTCACAAATGATAAAACGACATAATTATACCCCCCTCCCCCCAAATAAAAAGACATGTCTATTTAAAACAAAAGTTTAACAAGCCTTTTAGAAGTTGTATCATCCTTTTCTCCGCTACCGATCCCCAGAAGTTCAGAAGAGGTCCTTCGGATGAGACTGTAAACCGAGGCCCCGTGTGCGAACGCACACAGAACATCTTGCATACACATTAAATCCTGTTCCACTTTTCGTAAGAGTAGGTTATTGTGTGCTGGTGGGAACAAATGACAGAATTTGAAAAACCGCATACACACGGGGACTGGAGGTAAAAAAGCACAAAAGTGCTTATTCCATTATCCTCGATATAAAAGAATAAAATAAATTAATTAATTAAAGAGAACAAACAAACAAACAAAACCCAAACAACAACAAAACCGACATAAAAAGGAAAGAAATTAAAGATAAAAATCAACAACAAACCTCCCCCCCCCCCCCCCCACCACCACTACCACACCACCAAACCAACCAAACAAATACAATAGTTACAAACAAACCAGTAAATGGAGCAGATGGTCAAAAAGCATCAAACAAACAAATCAAACAAACTAAAGGGAAACCAACCAATCAAAAGAAGGGACAAAGACCCAAGAGAATAGTGAGGACATAAAGAAACGTAAGGCCATTCAACAGCCACAGTAAAACAATGAGCATGCTAAGATCAAACAGAGCTTGCTAGTGACCATTGAACACACATCTCTTTACTAGTCACCTATTCCAAGATGCAGCCAACAATGAATCACTTACTCCCTCTATCGTCAGCTGTTATATAGCATTTAGCTGCCTTGTTACTGTTGTTTTTGTATATATAATCTGGTAAAGAATCCCACGAGCTGAGCAAGAAAGGAGACATTTTCGATATAGCCAGGTATTACATGTTGGTACATTGCCCTCTAGGGGTCTTTGTTTGTGGCAAGGATTTCTTTGAGAAAGGAGACCTGGATCAGATGAGGTAGACAGATAAGTAGGATACAACTGTTTGCCAAATACAAAATTATTTTGTGTCTAATTCTCCTGTCTTTTTAAACAGCAGAAGCCAGACTCATGTAATTTTTAGTGGCTCGGCCCACAAAGGGTCAGGTCAGGTGATCATTTTTTAATGCTTCAACTTCTAATGAATTAGATAGTGTTTCAGTGCAGCTATTAGTTACACAACACAAAGTGTTGGCATAATGGAAATATGGCAATAGGAAGGGTTTATGCATTCTTCAAGAGCTTTTCTACTACAACTATATTAATCAATCTAATTAATTTGTTGCCTGTAAGATTCGGTCCTGCTGCTTTATTGGTTTTAAGTCAAGAATAAAACATCTTTAGAATCAGAACATGTCAGAATGCTTTTGTTCATCTCCATATCAGCAAAAGAAATGCTGAACATTTTCGCCTTTTTTCCTGGTTTCTTTATATCATTGTTTTCTTTGTTTTATTTTTGCTTCTTTTGTTCTTTCCAGATCCTCTCTTTTTTCTTAACAACCTCTCACACACACAGAGAGAGAGAGAGAGAGAGAGAGAGAGAGAGAGAGAGAGAGAGAGAGATCTTGCTTACAGGTCTGTCTCAATATCTGCTGTTGCCTGCTTATATGTTTATCTGTGTGTCATCAGTGGGTCTGTCTATCCTCTCTGTCTGCCTGGTCTATCTGTCTGTCTGTCTCAAGTCCTTCGGATGAGACTATAAACCGAGGCCCCGTGTGCGAACGCATGCAGAACATCTTGCGCACACGTTAAATCCTGTTCCGCTTTTCGAAAGAGTAGGCCATTGTGTGCCAGTGGGAACAGATGACAAAATTTACAAAACCGCATACACACGGGATTCAATGTAAAAAAAAAAAAAAAGGTCATCTGAGCGCTTTGATTTGTTGCTTTACAAGATTCAGCCCTATATAAATTCCATACATTATTATTATTATTATATGTCTATTGGTTGGTCTATCCATCTGTCTGCCTGGTCTCTGTTTCTGAGTCTGTATGTCTGTCTGTCTCTGCCTGGTCTGTCTGTCTGTTTGTCTGTCTGTCTCTCTCTCTCACCCCCCTTCACCTAGATTCTCCCCCTCCCCCCTTACAACTACTATTGAAAAACCTGGTATCTTCTCTCCCCCTCGTAACTGGTGCCGTTCCCCCTCATCGCCCTGCTATCAAGACCCTAGCTGCAAACACAGGGAGTGGACACAACAGCGACCCCATACTGTCGTAAATTGTCCAGAACGTTGACCATAGCTTTGACTGACCACCAACTACCTTGGCTATCAGTTCTTATCACCCCACTGACCGGCACACACTGGTGTGGGCAATATTGGCTCTGGCTTGTGTGTGAACAAGAGGTGGAGGGTGAGAGGAGGGTCCTCACTGATGGTGATATAGGGCCCCCCTAACCTGTCATAATAGTCATGATGTACTGTGTGCTTCGGGAAGAATGGGGATGGTTTGGGGGGGGGGGGGGGGGGGGAGGGGGGGGGGGATCTAGGTCTGAGTCAAGTCTGATTTTGTTAAACCTGGTGGGCAGAAAGACCAGGTGAATTTTTAGAGGCAGGAAAAATAAGGGCAGTGGTGGTGTTTTGTTAAGTTTTGGTTTGTGTTTTTGCATCCAGCTCTCACTAAAAAATAAATGAACCAATCAAAAAATAAATGAACCAATCAATCTACTAATCAAAATGACTATTGTAAAAAAAAAAAATCAATAGCATAATCAAACAATATGAGAGAGAGAAAGAGGTAGGAGGGGGGAGATGGAGAGAAAGAGAGAGAGGGACAGAGACAGACAGATAGACAAGACAGACCCAGGTCCAAATCCTAAACTCTTGTGCACATGAACAGTCAACCAGGCTTTGTGTATACCTGGATGACCACATCCCTTCAGAAATTCATACTGATTCAAGACCCAATAAAATAGCATGTTCTCTCTCTCATATGTTGCAATCTTTCTCCCACAGCCACAAGCATGTGCACACAATATATTGGAAACTTCACTGAGATTTTCCACATACAATCAGAAAGAAACCATCAAATATTCAACATACACAATCATGTTACATTCACACACTGGATTTTGATAGTTAACAACAATTCATATCAATCTTACTACCCTTTTTCCCAACAGCATAACATAATATCAGAGCTTCACTAGCTACTCAAAGCCCTTTGATTTGTTCCTTTGCAAGATTCAGTGCTATATAAATCCCATACAGTATTATTATTATTATTATGATTATTATTATTATTATTATTATTATTATTATTATTACTCTCAGTATTGGCTTTATTGACACACAGGCTTTGCCAGAAGAAAAAGTTCACAATTCTGAGCACTAGAATCCCATGCCCCAGGCCAACCTGGAGATAATTTATCTGGACCATCTAACTCCAGACCCCTTACTGCCCACACTGTCGGCTATTCAACACATTATTGTACACCCGCTTAAAAAAACAAACTATCAATATTCAGTATCTCCAGTAACCTTCTGTCAAGTTACAACAGAACTGTGAACATTTGGATTCTCTATTATATGGGTGGATCGGTGGTCTAGAGGTAACGCGCCTGTCTAGAAAGCGAAAAGTCCGGGTCTGAAGTGTGCGGCGGTTCGTACCCCGTTTGGACCGGAAATTTTTCCCCCATCCATTACACCATGAGTGGTGGTCTGGGCGCTAGTCTTTCGGATGAGACGATAAACCGAGGTCCCGTGTGTTACACGTAATTATTTAGCGCACGTAAAAAAACCCACGGCAACAAGAGAGTTGTCCCTGGCAAAATTCTTAGAAAAAAGCCACTCTGATAGGGAAACAAATACAGCTGCAGAAAAAAGAAAAAAAAAAAAAAAAAAAGGGTGAAAGGGTGGCGCAGCGCTAAGTGGCGACGCGTTCTCCGCTCTCCCCGGGGAGAGCAGCCCGAATTTCACGGAGAGAAATCTGCCGTGACTTAAAGTGGTATGAAATAAAATCTGAGCGCTTTGATTTGTTGCTTTACAAGATTCAGCGCTATATAAATTCCATACATTATTATTATTATTATTATTATTATTATTATTATTATTATTATTATTATTATTATTATCATCATCATCATCATCATCATCATCATCATTACTATTATTATTATCATCATCATCATCATTATCATTATCATTATTATAAATATTGCTAGCTTTTACTTTAGTTCATAGCTTTTATATTAGTTCCTTTCTTCTTTTACTAGGTTTTCTTTATAAACCATCATGTAGATATTTTGTCACATTCAGTCATTAAAGAGTTGGTTATACACAAGTCTCCATTTTAGATCAAAGAGAACAAAATCTGTAGATCTATCTTTCAACACATCTGTTCACTGACCTCCTTTGCTCGATTAAAATCAACTAGTTTCTTTTGTTTCACAAACTTTAAAACTGTTAAAGTCAGTTAGTAGTTTGCTACAGTCCAGTCATGTCAGAGTACAGTCAAAATACACAAAAGAACAAGCAAAGTTTTTACTCTCGACTTGGAGTCAGCTTCAACCTACAACAGAAATAAAATTGCAGCTGCCCTTAAAACTTCAGAAAATCAGCAGCAACCAAAACAGTAAATCTATCATCCAACTAACCTGCTCAACCAGCAGCCAGAGAGATAATGTCATCTCCCCTTCACCCAAGGGACCACCAACCAGCGACCTGTCTTGCTGTTAGTCCTAGCTCTGACCACAAACAATCTACCTCTGAGGTATTTGTTTCAAAAATGCAACCTCACTTCTCGCTTTTGGAGGCCGGCCAGCTCTGCCCCCAGTGAGTGTGCTGTGAGCTCAGTGGGAAGACTGGGACCCCACAGTGGAGCCTCATCCACTTTATGGATGTGATTTTGTGGGTGTTGTTCAAATTACCTGACCAACGCTGCAGGTGTCTGTATTCTATCTCTGGGTCAGCACACACTTCCTACCCAGACTTGTCGCTCTGTAGGCAGGCGCTTTACCTCTAGACCCCCGATCCACAAGTCAGACCATTTGATCTGAAGATTGGGCCACTGCAACTCACCATATTAGGACACACCCTTACTCCAGGACTACTGCCAACAGCGCTGACTAACAAAAACTACACTTTACCAAAAAAAACCTTTCCTGTGATAATCAACACATCACATGATCAAATCTGGCTCACCCCAAGGACATACAATAAAATCGACAATCATGCTGACTAAGGAAAAATGAACAAAGGGACAAAAACTTGGTGACAAACATTCCCCCAAATAAATACCAACTCCAGGGGAGGGCAATAATGGTGTACATGTTTCCATCTCAGTGGGTAAAAATAAAGAAATTCACCAAGGCACTGATCTGTCCATCAAAACAATAGCCACTACCTCCAGCAACCTTGGCCTGCTGAACTTCAATGGACCTGTTATGGAACCACCTCCTGACTGCAGCCTTCACCTGCTGACGTCACATTGATCCATCACAAGAAACACTTTTTTTTTCCAAAACACACCAAAGGAGTCATAATCCCCATAACAAGCACATGCACTTCCACAGCCATAATTGCATCATCCTCATCATCATTCATCCTCCAGCCATGAATGAAAATTGTTTCTGAATTGGTGACCTTTGTTGCTCTTGTCTGGTGTTGACCTCAGTTTCAGTTTCCTGATACACTTCTGTTTCTGTTGTGCGTTTGTATCAAAGCCTTTGGGGTCGAGGTTAACGAGAAGAGGTCGTTGGAGGAATGTTGTGGTGATGGCCACCCTGTGAGGGCATTTGGGTCACTCTAGCTTCGCCACTGAGCTATCACTGTCTCTTAGTAGGTTGCTAATGTTAGCTCAGAACAAGCGCCATCTACCCTCTTGACCCCCTTACGACAGCGTGACAGCGCCGACAGTGACCTCACAGCGCCGACAGTGACCTCACAGCGCCGACAGTGACCTCACAGCGCCGACAGTGACCTCAGCGCCGACAGTGAGGTCACTAATGGAGGTTTCAGCCAGATTTTGATATGGCCGAACTTTCATCTGGCGGCGGCCGATATGGCGCCGATATGGCCCCGGCAGGGGCTGCGTCACCTTCACCTTCATATGACCCGCAGCGACTGTCCTCGCCAGTATTTTTCCATTACAGGCGGCGGCATATCTGGCATATCTCTCGTGGTTTTCGCACAATGTATCTGAAACTTGGAAGGAGGATGCAGGGAGTGTTTCAAGGATGCTAGTAATAAATTCAGACCACTCTCAGGCGGTAGTAGGGAGGGAAGGAAGGAAACACAGCCAGTGACCAAAGGCTTTTCAATGGTAAACAGCACAGCATCTTCTTTAGTAGCAGCCAATTCATCTCTTTAACTAGGTGATGAATTGAATGTTATTGTACTGGAAGAAGAAAAATTTGAACAAGAAATATTAAGTGAGTCAGATATCAAAAGCTGAGGAGGAAGGAAATGCTGCAGTTAGGAAGAAGAGGGACCCTGAAAATAATGTTCTACATTCCTGCCAGGTGGTAACCTAACACCTGTGCTTGGCACAGGGACTGTGGAGAAATTTGACCTCCTGGTGGGTGGGGCGGGCATATAGGCATAATAACCTGACACCTTTTGAGGATTTTCTCATTATTACCACACTTTTTCTTTGAAACAACAATGGCTGAAACAAACAGATATGCTGATAAGGAAAACAGCAAGAATGAAAAGAAAATAGGTCTCCAGTCTGCTAAGATTCAACAGGTGACAGCAATGGGAATATCCCGACACATCCACAGTTTGTGCTTTCCCTGATGTGATGTTTCCCTGTGCTATCACTATGACAACTTTAGAGACTACCAAGATTAAAATTTGTAGGATTTCAGAAGTTCTGTGTTCTTTTGTATTTGTCACACATGTGTGGTGACAATGTTACACTTGGGTACTGTAATACACTTCTTTGCACTTAATAAACATGTGGTAGCACATGCAGATATGAACTGCAGTATACAGGTCATATATTGATTGAATATGACTTGTTTTCAAAAGAAAATAACAGTTAAGCAAAACTTCTGTCTCTTCCAAACATATCATAAAACAACAGTTGTTATGGGAACATTGTGTAACACATCCTTGAAGTACTATTGCACATAACCATTGGTAAACACATCAGCTAGACAGCAGTTTCTTATTCAACACTAACATGCATGAACCATTACCATATCTATGCATGTTTTGCTGGTTTATCATATATACTATACTTTTACCTGTGATTGGTGACAATTAAGGTGACAATGACAAGACATCTAGTAACCAGACATGTAAACTTGCGTGAAAATGCAAGTACAAAGACATATCTAGCTTGTGACAACATTTCAGCTTGACAGCTTGTCATGCACACTTATTGTCTTAGGAGTAAAGTAAGTCAAGTGAAGTATAAAACTTTCAATGAATTCAAAATCTACAGGCAGTTTAGCTCTATAGAATTCAGCAAAAAGAGTGTTTTAACTCTACCAAAATGACCCAGCAGCAGTGCAGAACCTCAATGGCAGTGAAAATAAAGGTTTCTGTTGTAACAAGCTGGATATTGGTGTGATTCTGAAATTCACAGAACCTGAGTGTACAAACAAAAGCAATGTAAAAAAACAACGGATATTGAAGATACTATGTAGTGATGAAAGGAGGTTAGACAACTTTCACAGCAGCAGAAGGAGAAGACCGTGAAATGTGGTTGTTATCCTAATACATTATTTCTGGAGTTCTGCAACCCACTCAAATCTTTCTTATCAAAGTCCTTGAAATCTGTACAAGTATAAAAAATATCTAAAACCTCAGTTGACACACCCAGAAGTAAACCCCTCCTCAGCAGAGAAATTTGACATTATATATGACACTACCTGGCACAATGCTAACAATGATAAGACAAAGTCATAATGGGACAAAGTCTTACTGGGGACAAAGTCTTGCTGGGGACAAAGTCGTGATGGGGGCAAAGTCATGATGGGGACAAGATCATGAGAAGGTCAAGCTTTAGGAGTGATTTAGACTTAAATACTGCCGTTGATATCTGTGTGGAATGTTTGGAGATCTCACAGACAGGGCACTGAGCAACCAAAGATATCTATACCAATGACACTTTGGAGTGGAGGTTGGAAGAAAATAAACAGAGGTATCAGGACATTTCATGGTGAAATGGGGGTGTGGGTTCTTGACTTTCGAATGAGACAACAATGGCAAACAAGGCCCCAAGTACATTATGTTTTTATACTCATAGGAAATTAACAAAAAACAACAATCCTCTAAGAAAGAAAAAAGACAACCAACAAACAAACAAACACAAAATGAAGGAACATAAACAAACAAGAGACAACATAGGATGTTTTTCTTTGCTGGCTATGCTCGTGTTTCTGTAGCCCACCGAACACTGGCATGAATTACATGATCTTTAACGCGCATATTTGATCTTCTGCATATGTATATACTCGAAGGGAATTAAGGCACTGGCAGTTGACATGAGAGATCATAAAAACCACCCTTAATTCAGCATTCCCACCTTCTGGAAAATCTTTACTAGGAATTCCTGCACAAAAAGAGCCTACGCATGTGCGTGGGTGCACCCAGAGAGACGCTTTGACAAATTTATTGTCATTGCCCGATGTGGCCTATTGACGAGGGGGGTTACACGGACTTTTTTTTGTAAATACAAGAAAAATTACATGATGCATTTAACGTAATGAAAACAACACAACAAAAAACCCCAAGAGCTCTCTATGAACGGATACGACTTTAAACTCTGGCGTAAACTCAGTTTCAAACTGAACACAAAGTAATGTCAAGGATAAACAACAGGAACCAATAAACAATAAGTAAAATAATAACAAGAACATTTTAGAATGCTATATTAAACCATCCGTCAAACTCTATGTGAAATTTTAATTAATATTCTTGCTGGAGATTACAGCCTAGTTATAAATGTTTCTTTAGGTGTGTCACAAAATATTGCTGGAGATTACAGAATATAAATGTTTCTCTAGTTTAGACGCAAAAGTTAAAACTAATTGGTTTCGACCTGAGTCGTCCACACAGTTCCCATGCCTTATGTGTGGTCATATTCTTGATGATAAAGTACATTTCCTGTTTCAGTGTCAAGTACATGTTTCCATACGTGAAAATTGAAGTGTTCTCAATCTAGAGGCTTTCTGAAGGCAAGATATTTTTTCTATCTTTTGGTCTGATGACGATATTGTGGTCAAATCTGTTGCAAATTGTATTGCTAAAGCACTGAAATTACGAAAATCACAGCGCACAGAGAGAAAGAGAGAGAGAGAGAGAGAGAGAGAGAGAGAGAGAGAGAGAGAGAGAGAGAGAGAGGGTGCACTTTGCTACGCTCACACACCACAGAGATAGACAGAGAGACGGAGACAGACAAGTCACTAAAACGGACAGAGAGACAAGCAAAATGGAGGGGGAAAGGTTTAAGGGGGAAAGGCCAGGATTGTTGTCACCACAAGCACTACAAAACAGCAGTAAAGAACACTCATGACTACGAATGCACTCTCGTCCCTGCTGACAATTGTCTGCTTTAGACGTTGAAATGTAATGCCAGAAAACTCATTCGTCTTTTCAATTCTCTCTCTCTCTGTGGAGTAGTAGACAGGAGCAGCAACAATCACACGGCCATCCTTCACACTACAGACAAAAGCCACGCTGCTCCCAGTATCACGTGCAATGGTGTCTCTTCAGGTCAACCTGACCCGAGTTGTACTTTTTTAGAGCCAGGACGAATATGGGAGATTGTGTTTGGTCTAGATACAGTTTGACATTCATTTTCACCAGAAAGAGACATTTCTTCTTCTTCTTCTTCTTCTTCTTCTTCTTCTTTGTCGTCGTCGTCGTCGTCGTCGTTGTCGTCGTTGAACGCTCAGACAGCAACTTACGTTCTCTGTCATATGAGCGAAAAATGCGTTGCCCTGCGGAGACAGGTTTGAGTTACATGCTGCATGGGAATGTAGCAGGCCTATATCGTAGAACTCAAATTAATAATAATAATAATAAATTGAATTTATATAGCGCCATATCTTTCAAAAAGAAATCAAAGCGCTTGCATTCAACACACCCCTACACATACAACCAATAACAACAGAGTTAAATTCAAATGTACATACACATACGCGCGCGCGCGCGGCGCAACACCAACACACACACACACACCACACACACACACGCACACACACACACACACACACACACACACACACACACAAAGGTTATACACTTTGACAGGGTGAAGGGGATTTCGGCTGTTTAAGGCAGGGACAGATTTGAGATGAAACAAGACGGGGAAAATCTTAGGTTTGGAATAAATGTCTTGAGGCTGGATTTAAAAGTGTCATCAGTAGGGCTTTGGCGAAGGGAGAGAGGGAGGTCATTCCAGATAACCGGATCAGAAACAAAGAAAGAGCGATGGCCAACAGTGGACTGGTTGAATCTCGGTATTCGTAAGCACAAGGTATCTGCAGCAGAGCGGAGGGAACGAGAAGGAGTGTATAGGTGAAGGCAGTCACAGAGGTGGGAGGGAGCTGTTTTGTGGATACATTTGTTAACAGAGAGTACTGATCTTATAGTTTATTCTTTGTGGCACAGGCAGCCAGTGGAGAGATTGCAAGAGAGGAGTTATGTGCTCAGATTTTCTCTTTCTGAGGACAAGTCGAGCTGCAGAGTTTTGTATATGTTGAATTGAGTGGAGTGATGATGCTGGCAGACCAGCCAGAAGAGAATTGCAATGGTGCAGACCTAAAAGAATGAGAGACGCAACTAGTTTGGATGTTGCATCAGTGGACAAGTACTTTCGAAATGCACTAATACGCTGTAATTGATAGTAGCATGATTGGCAGGTCTGGGTAACGAATTTTTGCATGGAGCGTGTGTTGTCCATAACAACCCCAAGATACTTCACAGCAGTGGATAGAGGAATTGACGTATTGCCGAATTCTATTGAAGCTGTTGTGATGGGAGAGAGTTTGTGTTTGGTCCCTACAAGCATGGCTTCGGTTTTGACTGGATTTGGCTGTAACTTGTTCTGTATCATCCAGTTTTGGTTACCTTGAAGGCAGTAGTCCATAATTTTGTCAAGAGAGAAGGCAGGTTTTCAGATGTATCACTGCTAAGAATTTGAGAGTCATCTGCATAACAATGATGGTTGACCTGATGACGGTTTATTATAATTATTATGTGAAAGTGGAGAGCGAAAAGAACAGGGCTGAGAACCGACCCCCGTGGGACTCCACACTCCAGCCCGGCAGGCGA
>CM054150.1:55278230-55280730 GCA_028751875.1 Rapana venosa | reverse complement strand
GAGAGAGAGAGGGAGAGGGAGTTTGCTGGTGGGATTTGGGATTGTGAGCGGTCAGTCCTCTGTTCCCACTGGGACTTCTGAAGAAAAAGTACTCTTGTTTTTGTTTTGTTTTTGTATGTGTTTGTGTGACGTTTCCAACACGCAGCCGGCATCATTTTTAGGCTTGCAGTCAGCTGAAGTTTTGGTTCACTTTTTTTTTTGTTATTTGAAACCCAGGAAAGAAGACACATAGCTATTGTGCTGATTCTGTAGAAAAAAAGGGTTTGTTTTTAATAAATGGAAAAGAAACCAAACCAAAATAAAATGATTGGGTGAAAAACAGTGAATGGCAGCTTATGAAAATTTGGATTCCCTGAACATTTTAGTCCTGTGATTAAAAATTCTTTCTGGTTGTTTACAAAACTGTCTTTTTAAGTGTAAGCAGTGAAGGACAGTGCTGTATTCAATATACAGCTGACCAACAGAGGTGTGTATCGGTTTGTCCTGTGATGCTAGTGCGGCCAGCTACAACAGTGATGATGACTATGGGCACTACAGGGCTGCAGGCTACTCGTAGCTACACAATGTGATCGTGCTACATGCATACATACATAAATACAGCGTGTCCTTGACGTTTAGCTACAGACCTCATTGTCCAAGGTAAGGCCTAAATTCATCATTGCTTTCTATGTTTAGTCACTAACAAGCATTGAAAACTAACAGCATTTTGAAAGTCATAGCAACAACAACAAGCTTGTAGCTAGCTTACGGTGTGTGTGCTCAATTCAACAATGACAATTAACCTGAATATGACACTGCTGAGCTGCTGAGTGTAAACCAATATTTTGGGGTTTTTTAATGCATCTATCGCAATCTTTGCTGTCTTTTTTTCCTAGGGACATCACCTTCAAGGGTAAAACCTAAATTCATCCCTATTTGAAGGGTAGGGAGTCGTATTTTGTGGGAACCTTGACATCTGAGGTTTAACTGTAATGAGGTCTGTTTTGGCCTATAAGTATAATAATAATTATTATTATGACCTTCCGAGGTTCCCATTAAGGTCACCACATTCTGTCTTCGGTAATAATGTCTAATATATGCTTGCGGGGAGGGGAGGGGGTATTTTGTTTATTTGTTTGGGGCAGGCTTTGTTATGTTTATTTCGTAGGATTGTTTTCCCCCAATCAATGTCTATCAGCGCGTGACATCCTACCCTTTGTCCAAAAGCCGAACGAAGTAATAACCCACACGATGTTCTATGCATGTACGAAGCATTCAGGGGTAATGGGAATGAGAGTCTCACCCAAAGGAGAGAGAGAGAGAGAGAGAGAGAGAGAGAGAGAGAGAGAGAGAGAGAGAATTATGTGTGGGGCTACTGTCTCTGCCCATCTAGCTGTTAACAAACCAGCTTTCAGACCCCTGGCCTTGGCCTGCCCAGACCTTTTATGTGTAGTCAGTGTTAACTGAGCTGGATAGGATGATCAGCTAACACTTCTGTCTGTCTGTCTGTAGTTTGTTAACTGGGGTGGATCTGTGAGCTAAACACTTCTTTCTGTCTATCTGTAGTTTGTTAACTGGGGTGGATCTGTGAGCTAGACTTCTTTCCGTCTATCTGTATGATGATCAGCTAAACACTTCTTTCTGTCTATCTCTAGTTTGTTAACTGGGGTGGATCTGTGAGCTAAACACTTCTTTCTGTCTATCTACAGTTTGTTAACTGGGGTAGATCTGTGAGCTAAAGACGTCCCTCTACATTTTAGCCTGAGTTAACTGAGGCGGATATAATATATCAGCTAAAGATTTTCATGCATATGTATTCGTATGTTAACTGAGGTATATAATAATATGAGCTAAAAACTTCCAACTGTTCTGTTAAGAGGGTTAATGAGCTAAAGACTGCCATCTGTTTATAGTCTGATAACTGAAATGGATAAAAGCAAGATATAAACCTCCATTTTTCTATTCCTCAGCTAGAACTCCAGGGTTTACCAATGGTGAGATTTTACGTTGGAACCGGTTTTGCCCACTATGAAGGTAGCCGGCATTCTGATTTCAGGGATACACTGCATTTTATGTGTAGTCTATATTGATATATATAATAGATATATATATATAATATATATATATATTATATATTATATTATATATATTAATATAAATTTATATAAGTTTTTTTCACTGAGTTGGACAAAAGCTAGATATAAACATACTTCGATTATAAGCCAACTATATTTACTGAATATAAGTGATTAAAGATATATATATATATATATATATATATATATATATATATATATATATATATATCTATATATATATATATGTATGTATATATATATACCCCCGACATCTATTTATAGTCTGTATTATGTACGGTTTTATACTAAGGACCGACATTTATGTGTATTATCTGTACATGAGATGAATATAATAAGCTGGACATCTGTCCAAAGTGTATACCTTACATCTGAGATGGATGTAACCTTGCTATAGACCTACATCTATTTGATAGTCTAAGTCA
>CM054150.1:55253230-55268230 GCA_028751875.1 Rapana venosa | reverse complement strand
GTAGCAACAGCATCAGCACTGGTAGTAGTAGAAGTAGTAGCAGCAGCTGTAGCAGTAGTGGTAGAAGCTCCAGCAGCAGCAGTAGCAGTAGTAGTAGTAGTAGTAGTAGTAGTAGTAGTAGTAGCAACATCAGCAGCAGCAGCAGCAGAAGTAGCAGCAGTAGTAGAAGTAGTAGTAGTAGTGGTGGTGTTAGTACTAGTGTGGATCGGTGGTCTAGAGGTAACGCGTCTGTCTAGAATGCGAAAAGTCCGGGTCGGGTGTGTGCGTGGTTCGTACCCCGTTTGGGCCCGAAATTTTTCCCCATCCATTAGACCATGAGTGGTGGTCTGGGCGCTAGTCTTTCGGATGAGACGATAAACCGAGGTCCCGTGTGTTCCACAAAATTTTCAGCGCACGTTAAAGAACCCACGGCAACAAGAGAGTTGTCCCTGGCAAAATTCTTAGAAAAAAGTCACTCTGATAGGGGAACAAATACAGTTGCAGACCAAAAGAAAAAAAAAAGAATAATGGGTGGCGCTGCTCTTGTGGCGATGCGCTCTCCCCGGGGAGAGCAGCCCGAATTTCACGCAGAGAAATCTCGTGACTTAAAGTGGTATCAAATCAAATCAAACTAGTAGGAGTAGCAGCAGCACCAGCAGTAATAGTAATAGCAGCAGCAGCAGCAGCAGTAGCAGCAGCAGCAGCAGTAGTAGCAGCAGTAGCAGCAGCAGTAGCAGCAGCAGTAGTAGTTGTAATAAGAGTAAAACTTTGAAGCAGTCAATCAGAAGATGGAGGGGAGGAGTAGCTAGTCGTAAGGGCAAATGGATAATCACTAGTTGGGGGCAAGAAGAAAAAAGATGGTCTGGGGGATGAGAGTGTTAAACGGCATTTTTCGTCACAGGGGGGTCTGGGAAAGGTGGGGAAGATGGAGGGCGGGGAGGGGAAGGGAGGGGAAGGGATGGACGAGGGAAAGGAGATAGAGGAGCTGGAGGGGGAGACGAGGGGAGGGGGAGGGGTGGTTGGGCGGAGGGTACTAAAGTTGCCTTCTCTGTCTCTTTGGTTTCTGCGGGCAGAAAAAATCTGCCGGCACAGATATCTTAGGCCCCCCCCCGTGGGGATGCGGGGGGTGGGGGTGGGGGATGGTTGACAGTATAAATAGCATCCCCACCTTCTGGAAATTCTGTGCTAGAAACTCCCTCTTTTCTATCCCCCTCTTTGTTTCTGCCTTCTTTTTCTTCCTGTCATTTTCTTTCTTGTCTACTTTCTACCTTCTTCGTCCATTCTCCTGCCTTTTGTCCCCCATCCCCTCCCCGAAATACTTTTTAAAAAAAAGAGCAATTCTCTCTCATGCCAAAGTCGGATACTCTGGGCCTAACTTGTCTTATACCCTTAACGGCAGCGCAACGCATTTTGGCTCATATAACAGACAATAGCTGCTGTCTGAGCGTTCGACGAAGACGAAGAAGAAGAAATCTTAGCGGAGACTGGAACCCGGGGCTTCTGTTAACATCAGGTCCTATGTTCCGTAGGAGGCACCGTGGTCGAGTGGTTTAGGCTGTCAACTCGTGATCCAGAGGTCGCGGGTTCGATCCCCGCTCGGCTCGGTGTTGTGTCCTTGGGAAAGACACTTTACTCTTATTTTCCTCACTCCACCCAGGTGTACAAGTGGGTACCAGCTCTGCTGGGGAAGTATCTGGCGACAGACTAGCGTCCTGTCACAGGGGTGGTGAAAAACCATCAGTTCGCTTAACGCTACAGAAACCGGGATAAGCTCCGGCTCTATGGGCCTTCTGGCTCGAAAGAACATACCTATGTTCCGTGCTCTAGCTGCCAGGCTATTCCCCCCCCCCCCCCCCCCCCCCCCCCTCCTCCTTTTGTTGTTTATTTGTTTTTTGTTTGCTTTTTGTTTGTTTGTTTTTATGTTTGTTTGTTTGTTTGCTTTTTAGGGGGTTTTGTTGTTTTTGTTTGTTTTGGGTTGTTTTGTTGTTGTTTGTTTGTTGTGGTTTTTTGGGGGAGGAGGGGGTTGAAGTTCATGTTTCTCTCGTTGACTTGACGTTTTACATACAATCTACTACAGTGATTGGACTTTGTCTTTTAGACACTACTTCTTAAATCTTTTGATTTGGTGTGTCAAACACTCTCTTTATCATAGTTATTATCACCAACCTTCATATTTTTTCTCATTTCTATTAATCTTAAAGACAATCTACGCTTTCTTCTGAATTTACGTTAAAAGACACCCTGCATTCTTCTAAATTTGCCTCTTCCAGTTTTTATTTTGTGTTTACGTAATATCCGCCCCCCCCCCCCCCCCCCCCCCCCCCCCCCCCCCTCCCCAACCACCTCTCTCTCTCTCTGTCTCTGTTTTTAATTAATCTATTTGTTTATTTGTCAATTTATTTATTTACGGTGTAGTATTTTTAGCCGCATTCCTTCCTTTTTCAAACAGCAGCGAAAAACTAGATAATGTGTTTACCAGTGCCTTTGTTCATTCTGAATGTTTTGCAGGGCGTATTTTGGCAGTCTTGTGAGTTTGTAGATCTAACCACCTCTATCGGCACACGTACGTAAGTTAAAAGCATGCTTTGTCGCCATCATCATCATCATCATCAACAAAGGTAGTAGTAAAAGTAGTAGTAGTAGAAGTAAAAGTAGTAGTAGTAGTAGTAGTAGTAGTAGTAGTAGTAGTAGTAGTAGAAGTAGTAGAAGTAGTATGGTAGAAGAAGAAGAAGAAGAAGAAGAAGTAACAGTTGTAGTAGTTGTTCTTGAAGTAGTAGTAATAGTAGTAGTAGCAGCAGCAGCAGCAGCAGCAGCAGCAGCAGCAGCAGCAGTAGCAGCAGCAGCAGCAGCAGTAACAGCAGCAGTAGCAGCAGCAGCAGCGGCAGCGGCGGTAGTAGTAGTGTCGTTATTACTTTCCGCACTAATATTAAAGGCACCGCGGTAATCGATAAAATTCCCCGTGGGGATCCTGGGAGGCTGTCAGTATAAAGAGCATCGCCTCCTTCTTGACATTCTGTGCTAGGAATTCCCTCTTTTCTGTCCCTCTCTTTGTTACTACCCTCCTCCTTTTCTACCTGTCACCTCCTTCTTGTCTATGTTCTGCCTTCAAATTAGCATTTCACCTCAAACTGTGTTGTTGTTGTTGTTTTTCTTTCTGGTCCATTCTCTTGCCTTTCTTTCCCCAAGAAAGATTTCAAAGATAATGATTCTCTCCCACGCTGAAGTCAGATGTGCTGGGCCTGACTTGTCAGGTGCTTGACGGCAGCGCAACGCATTAAAATTTCGCTCATAATTATGACAGACAACGCTAGTTGCTGTCTGAGTGCTCGAGGAAGAAGAATTAGCCTAGAAACCTTGACCATCCCCTAGAACAGCAAGCAAGCAGTTGGCCAGGCTTGTTGGTAGGTAGCTTGTTGGATTGAAACGGTTGTTTTTCGTACACTTGTAGAAATTAGTTATTTAACAAACATATACATACAATAGTTGAGAATAGTATTAAATTTTTTTTAGTCATCTGTTGCTTTACAAGATTCAGCGCTATATAAATTCCATACATTATTATCATTATTATTATTATTATTATTATTATTATTTTCTCTTAAACTTGTGAAATTATTTACTCAACAAGCATATACAATAGTTAGAATAGTATTTGAATCAGTCATCTGTGGTTAAATCATATGTGGTTTATTCATTGAAGTCATCCGACACCGTGTGTGTGTGTATGTGTGTGTGTGTGTGTGTGTGCGCGCGCGCGCGCGTGCGTGCGTGCGTGTGTGTGTCAATTATGACAGAACTATCATAGGTTTCCTTGTTGTCCTGTCCAAGTAATGCTTGCATAGTTCTTTTTACACCTTTTTAGAAATAAACATTCTGTTAAAACCAGTAAACTTTTTACTTCATGTTCAAATTTCAGTCACTAAATAATATAACGGTATCCTGCTCCTTACTTGCAATATGCCAGATTCTCTTAAATTAATCTTTTGGTACTATTGCAATGCTGAATTTTGTTGCATAAGGTTTCAGTTCTGATAGGCTTTTTTAGGAGAATACTTTGACAACCTCCACCCCCTCCCCCCCCTAAAAAAAGAAAGAAAAAAAGAGAAAACCACACTCACACACAAATACAACAAAGAGAAAAAGGAGCTTAATGAAAACAAAACGAAAAGAAGAAGAGATAAAACACAGTGCAATGCAATTACAGCCCAATGCAAAAGCCGATGCCTGTCGTCGGCACTTAACTATTCACGTTGGGCTTTAATTTTTTTTTTCGATGCTCTGCCCAATAAAAAAAAAAGGTGACCCATTAGTATTTGCTGTGTTTTTTTTGGGTTTTTTTTTTCTTTGTTTGTTTATTCGTTTTTCAGAAAGCCTAGCTAGTGATTGCCGTTGTTTATATTGTTGGTGTTGTTGTTGTTGTGCGTTCCCGCAGCTTTACACTCTGGGGGTCAGCCAGAATGTGCACTCTGACTTAGTCATCATCCCACCTGGGAATCTCTGTGAGAGTGAAATTGCAACACTGATGAGAAATTTGCGTGTACGACTGTTTTTAAGTACCTCGCCGTATAGGCAGCCATACTCCGACTTCAGAGGATTTTATAAAAAAATCTCCTTTAACAAATGAGAGTGCAGGTTGTTATGTTAAGAGCTTGTCATGGCTGAAGGCAATCTCAACACATTTTAAGAAAATAACAACATTTTAGTGTAGGCTTTGGCAATTAACTGACATCAATAACTGACACGGCTTGGACCTTTTCTTTTTTTTTAAGAGGGAAAATTTTTGTGAAAGCATGTTTTGTTAGTTGCTTTTGTTGTTGTTTTTTTTGTGTTTTGTTTGTGTTTTGGTTTTGTTTGTTTTTTGTTGTTTGAGGGTTTTTTTTGGTTTTTGTTGTTTTGTAGTTTTTTGTTGATTGCTTGGGATTTTGGGGGTGGTTATTTTCTTTCGGTGGGTGGGGTGGATTGTGGGGTTGGTGTGTTGTGGGTGTTTTTTTTTGGTGTTTTTTTGTTTGGTGGGGGGAAGGGGGGATTCTTGGTTGTTTTGGGTTTGGGTTTTGTTTTTGTGTGTTTTGGGGTTGTTTGTTGTGTTGTTTGTTTTGTTTTGTTTTTGGGAGAGTTTTTTCCCGTTCCTCAGCTAGAGCTCTTAGGTTCACCAATGCATTTTTTTTAAAGTGCCATCCCTTCTGACCAGTACGAAATGGCCTACTTTTCCAAAACTTGAAACGGGGTTTAACGTGTGGGCAAGATGCTCCTTGTGCGTTCGCACACAGTAATTCCGGTTTAGAGTTTCATCCGAAGGGCCTTCGAGGGAGTGCGGTCGGTATTTGTAAAAACTCCCAGAGAAAAAACGAAAAAACAACAACAAACAAACAAACAAAAAATCTGTATTGGGCGCCTCAGGCGGCGGTGGCTCGAACCTGGGGCCGTCAGACCACTAGACTAGCGCAAGACTCTAACCACTAGGCTACCCTGTGCCCCGGTGCTGTGTCTGGTTTCCTTCAGCAATGCTTACCACAGATCAAATTGGCACACCTTACGTGTGTGAGTGTGTGTGTGTGTGTGTGTGTGTGTGTGTGTGTGTGTGTGTGTGTGTGTGTTTTGTTGTTGTTGTTGTTGTTGTTGTTGTTCGCTTTAACGCCCTTCCACGTTAAGTGATATTAGACGATAGGCGAAAAAAAGAAGGGGGGGGGGGGGGGGGGGGAGGGGGGAGTGAGTGGTGATGTGTGTGTGAGTGTGGTGTGTGTGTGTGTGTGTGTGTGTGTGTGTGTGTGTGTGTGTGTGTGTGTGTGTGGAGAGAAAGATAGAGAGAGGAGGGGGGGGGGGGGGGGGGGGGGATCTTAGTCTGTACTTTTAAAGATGTGCACCGCCTTAGAGCAATCTCTCTCTCTCTCTCTCTCTCTCTTCTCTCTCTCTCTCTCTCTCTCTCTCTCTCTCTCTCTCTATCTCTCTCTCTCTCTCTCTCTTTTTCTTCTCTCTCTCTCTCTCTCTCTCTGTATGAGAGAGAGTGTGTGTGAGAGAGAGACTGTGTGTGTGAGTGAGTGTGTGTGTGGTGTGTGTGTGTGTGTGTTCAAACAATTGGAGTGTTTGCCAAATAGATATAATAATGCGACATCATTGTGCACAGAGTCTATTGTGAAGACCAAATCCCATTACCTGTCAAAGACTGAACAAGCTTGTGTACACACACCCGGGGATCGACACGCAAACACGCTCCCTCCGAAACAATCCCTGTATCTGTTTCTGTCTTGTTTCTTCTTTCTTCCTATTGTTTTTTCTTTCGTTCTTTTCTGTCTTTGTTTCTCCCTTTTCTGTCTGTCTTCTTACTTTTTCGTGTGAACATTTTCATGGAAAAAAAATGTAAGGTGACTGCGTGCAAGTTTATCAGGTACATATTTATACAGGTGCATCCGTTGCTGCGGCTACTGCTGTTGCTGCTGCTGCTGCTGCTGCTGCAGCTAAGATTATGTGGATGAGCATGCTTGTATGTGTATATAATGGATGCGTTAATCATAGGCATTAATGTGGAAATGTGAATATATATACTCTGCGAGCTTGATCTGGATACTGCGTCAGGAAATTGCACAGATGGTTTGGGGCTTTTTTTGTTTTGTTTTGTTTTGTTTTGTTTTGTTTCTTTTTATTTGGTTTTCATGTCTATTGCGTTTTAATGTCATTTTCTATTTTATTGTTGTTTTGGGGGCTTTAAGAAAAAAAGAACAAATGCACAAAGAAAAGAAGTGGAGGTAAGCGATTGTGGTAAAAGTGTATGAAATTGTCGAAAACTTGCGATTATTTTTCCAGATGATGTGAATGTTGAAACGTGTGTGTGTGTGTGTGTGTGGGGGGGGGGGGGGGGGGGGGTGGGGGGGGGGGGGGGTATTTCTAAAAGTATTTCTGGGTTTCTTGTTTGGGGGAAAAAATGGATAGGGGGCTGACGGGCGAGGTACGGAAATGCACTCCGTGAACTCCTAAGGAGTTTTTGCCATCATTTTTCTTTAAGTCAAAACATTCATGCAGCGCCGCATCTGTTTGTCTGTCCGTCTGTCTGCCTGCCCGTCTGCCTGCCTGACTGTCTGCCTGTCTGTCATCTCGCGCGCGCGCGCGTACCAGGTACGCTTGCAAGACAGGAAACACTTTAATGAGTTAATAAAAGAAATAGATAACCCCCCCCCAAAAAAAAAAAATAATAATAATAATAATAATAAAGAAAAGAAAAAAAACATGTACTGAAAACAGTCTGGAAAAATCTTGACCGTTATTGATGAGAGACAGTGAGACGGAGATAGAGAGAGACAGAGACTCAGAGAAACGCAGAGAGAAACGGAGAGAGAGAGACAGAGAGAGCGACAGAGACAGAGAGAAACACAGAGAGAAACGGAGAGACAATGACAATGACAAATTCTTTTATTTCGAGGATAATGAATAAGCACTCATGCGCTTTTTTACATCCAGTCCCCGTCCGTAGGGATACACAGAGAGAGAGGGAGAGAGAGAGAGAGAGAGAGAGAGAGAGAGGAGAGAGAGAGAGAGAGAGAGAGAGAGAGAGAGAGAGAGGAGAGAGAGAGAGAGAGAGAGAGAGAGAGAGAGAGAGAGAGAGAGAGGAGAGAGAGAGAGAGAGAGAGCGTGCGAGCGAGCGTGCGCACAGGCAATTTTGCGTCACCTCTAGAGAAGAAGTGAAATGACGTCATGACTACCGTGTTGTAATGACACGTAATACAGCCCTTTGTTAGTTTTCGTCTTCTTGCCTTGTGCGTACGGGCGCACGCTCTCTCTCTCTCTCTCTCTCTCTCTCTCTCTCTCTCTCTCTCTCCTCTCTCTCTCTCTCTCTCTCTCTCTCTCTCTCTCTCATGAGAGACTATGAACCGAGGCCTCGTGTGCGAACGCACGCAGAACATCTTGCGCACATGTTAAACCCTGTTCCGCTTCTTGTAAGAGTAGGTCATTGTGTGCCGGTGGGAACAGATGACAGAATTTACAAGACCGCATACACACAGGGACTGGATGTAAAAAAAAAAAAAAAGCACATGACTGCTTATTCCATTATCCTCGATATAAAAAATAAAATTAAAATAAATAAATAAATAAAATATACACAAACGCGCAAGCTATGTATTCATTATAACTTACCACCACAGACAACTTCTCTATGACATTCGGCCTGCTCTTTCCAGGGCATGTGTTGTCGGGGATTTATTTTATTTATTATATTTATTTTTATGTATTTACTTATACCACTTAAAGTCACGGCAAATTTCTCTGCGTGAAATTCGGGCTGCTCTCCACGGAAGAGCACGTCGCTACAAGAGCAGCACCACCCATTATTTTTTTTTCTTTTCCTGTCTGCAACTGTATTCGTTTCCCTTCTAAGAAGTTTGCCAGGGACAACTCTCCTGTTGCCGTGGGGTTGTTATTTTTTTTTTTTTTACATGGACTAAATAATTATGTGTAACACATGGGACCTCGGTTTATCGTCTCACCTGAAAGACTAGCACCCAGACCACCACTCATGGTCTAAAAGATGGGGGGAAAGTTTCGGGCCCAAACGGGATTTAGCTCTTTGTTTTGGCGTTGTTTCGTTTTCTTACCAGGTAGGGTAATATTTGATACATGCCCATGGGAAAAGTGTTCAGAGGAGAGAGACAGTTCAGTGTGCCACTAGCACTCTTGACATTCGGCTTGTCACATATGTGAATGTGTCAATGTCAAAACGCTTTGTTTCCCTGCAAGTTTACTGGGCAGGACAAGAAAATAATGTTTGCATGGATTGTTATCATTATTATTATAAGAAGTAGTGGTGGCAGTAGTAGTAGTAGTAGTAGTAGTAATAGTAGTAGTAGTAGTAGTAGTAGTAGTAGTAGTAGTAGTAGTAGTAGTAGTTTTGTTGTTGTTGTTGTTATTAATAATATTATTATTATTGTTATTATCATCATCATCATCATCATCATCATTATTATTATTATTATTATTATTATTATCATAATCATTATCACCACTATTATTATTATTATTATTATTATTATTATTATTATTATTATTATCATTATCATTATTATTATAATCATTATTATTATAATCATTATTATTATTATTAGACTTGTATGTTTATTTATTTCAGAGTTAGGCATGTTAACTTGTTTCATATTTTCAAGGAAAATCTTAATCATAAGTACACACCTGTCTTTCTTTGTGTGTGTGTAGGACTGAGTACATAATTATGTTTGTTTGTTTGTCAGTTTGCTTGCTTTGGGCTCCGGATGTGTTTGACATATATCTGACAGAAATGTTGTTTTGTGCAAATAGTTTCTTGCTGCTTCCCCTTAAAGAGTTGCCGAATAAAATCGCGTGGGCAAAGCTGGGTTTGGTTATACTACCTGGTTTGATGTTGATTTTGCTTGGGGGGTTTCCCTTTTCTGCCCTCCAATATGTTACAAGTCAGAGTAAAGGGAGTCTTCAGGTTCAAAAATGGCGATACAACCTTTGACTCTTCATCTAAATTGAAGACAACGTGCAGCTTTTAAAATTGATGACACGTACTCTTTCTTTCATGAAGTAGGAATCCTTTTGAATGTTATCCCCCCCCCCCTTCCCCCCAAAAAACCCCACAACAACACCAACAAACAAAAACAAAACACACATTCATACACAAAAATAAAACCCCCAAAACCCTGGACAATTTGAATTGAACTAACCATAAGCAGTACATCAAGATTTAAACAGATTCGAAAGTTACTATTAAGCCAACACTTATAACTTGTATCTAAATTATAATTTTCCCCGAAGAAATAAGTACATTTTCTCGACAAATATTTTCATATCATTTCAGATATGTGAACATTTTGTTAATAACTGGTAGTCAAGTCCAGTTTTATAAAAACATGAGACCATGTGATGATTTTCGTGGAATCTCTATCTACAAATTTCAGAATGTTAACGTAATCTGTGATTTCAACTTGCACAAAGAAAGAGATTTGATAAATAATCAGGAGACAAACAGAATAAAACAAGCAAAACAAAAACAAACAAACACCCCCCCCCCAAAAAAAAAACACCCAAAAAAACAAACAAAAAACTTACCCTGCCACCCCAGCCCCTCCAAAATAAAAAAAACCCAACAAAACAACAACACAACACCAAAAACAAAACAAAAACAAAAACCACTTATCAAGTTAATATGTTACGGATGATAATTTCCTCCTCAAAATGTGGTTAGTAGATATGAAATTATCAAATTAATATTTTTGATAGTTATATCAACAGTTTGCATGCTACTGTTATAAAATGGAACTCTTAATCAAGTCATTATGTTTTTATCAACCGCAGACAATACAATTTGTTTAGTACTCTTAGAACTGGCTACTAGCAGAAGTGAAATGGTCATTTAATACAGCACGGTATTCACAATACCCAAAAGCGCACGCAATATGAACATAATTATGATAAAGGTAAAAGGGTAAATGTGTCCCATAACCTATGTGATTGTAGGGGGATTGAGGCATCAGAGACCTCAATTTATCTAGGGGCCAGCATATTGAGGGCGGCGCCCATCTCCTCTCCCTCGTTGCTTTACCTTCACTGACCCTAAAGAGGCAGGAACCCATTTGCAGCTGGGTGAACTTGGGACTGTACTGGAGCCAAGGCGGGCAAACGGTCACCCATCTAAGTGGTAGCCACGCTCGACGCTGCTTAACGTTGGCTGGGGGAAAGCGAGTGCTCTGACCACTGAGCTGTCCCGTTTCCATACTTAAAGATAGCATTGAGAGGTTACATCAGCAGGAAACTAGAAACTTAAGGAAGGGTGTGTGTGTGTGTGTGTGTGTGTGTGTGCCTTTCCACTAAAATTGTCAAACAAATATGATTTTGTACTTTGTTGTTGTTGATGCTGTTGTTTTTGTTCTTAGCTTTTTATGTTTCTGTTTGTTTGGGGTTTTTTGTTTTGTTTTGTTTCTCGGCTAGGAGTTCATCAATAGCAAGATTTTGCGTATGTGACAGTTTACAACTATAAAGGTAGCCGCTTTCCGACTTCGGATATATTTTCAGCTGATGAATCTCATGCTTTCTTTCAACAAGAGTGATTGATAGTTTACGAAGGAATACTTATGTAATTGCCGTTTAATGGTGTTTCTTTATGTCGTTTGTTAAGCCAGTTGGTAAAAAAACCGCTTTGATTTGAAATTGTTTCCCTGTCAATTTAAGTAGGAATAAAATTAATGTGAACTCTTCTCTGAGAATCTATTAAACGGCTTTAGTTAATCATTATGCTTTAACACTTTGCCTGATTTTCAGTTGCTTTGACGCTCTTCGTCAGATTTCTGTTTTAGTACTGTATGATCTGGTCGAATATAAAGTCCTAACGCATAGTGTGTGTGTGTGTGTGTGTGTGTGTGTGTTTGTGTGTGTGTGTGTGTTTTATTTTTCATTTATTTTTTACTTTATTCTTTTATTTTGAGGATAATGGAATAAGCACTCATACGTGTGTGTGTGTGTGTGTGTGTTTATTTTTAATTTTATTTTTTATTTTATTCTTTTATTTTGAAGATAATGGAATAAGCACTCATACTAGTGTGTGTGTGTGTATGTGTTTATTTTTCATTTAATTTTTATTTTATTCTTTTATTTTGAGGATAATGGAATAAGCACTCATACTAGTGTGTGTGTATGTGTTTATTTTTCATTTATTTTTTATTTTATTCTTTTATTTTGAGGACAATGGAAAAAGCACTCATACGTGTGTGTGTGTGTGTGTTTCTTTTTCATTTAATTTTAATTTTATTCTTTTATTTTGAGAATAATGGAACAAGCACTCATACTAGTCTCTGTGTCTGTGTGTGTATCTGCAGGTCAGCAGCAGTCTAGCGGAGTCCGCCTCCCAGGGTCGCTGAGATGCCTCTGAGGATGGACCAGGGCGCCTTCCCTCCCACCTCCGACCCTCACCACCCCTCCCTGCCCCGCCACCACCTCCTTCACCCCACCACCCCACCACCAGCCTCTGACGCACGCCTTCGGGCACCGCGCTCTGGCGGAGCTGCGCAAACCGCTGCCGGCCCAGCTGCCCCACCCCCTGGCCTACCATCACCTGGCGCAGAGCAGGGCTTTCGGCGGCATCCCCCTGGACGGCTCCTTCCCTGAGGCCTCCTTCCTGCACAGCCGCCTGCTCCAGCCAGCAGGGCCCGCCACCATGTCGCCGTACCCGGGTCACCCAGCCGCCATGGCCCGGCAGGAGTCGAGGTCTTCGACGCCCGATTCACCAGATCACCATCATCGTCATCATTCCTCTCCTCCTTCCTCGCAGCCTCCTCTCTCCAGGCAGCAGGAGGAAGAAGAGGAGGAGGAGGAGCCGCGACCCAGGAGGTCCGGGGAGCAGGGACAGGCTGAGGAAGGCAGTGACTGTGAGGGGGGCAGCAGCGGGGTGAGGGACAGGGCCCTGAATGTGAACAGCGACAGTCACAGACTGCACACGTCGTCTTCGCGGCTGGGCTTCAGCCACAACAAGGACGGCGCGGACTTTGCTGTTGAGGACGGGGCCCCAAAGGACTCCGGGGCTGGCGACAGTCCCGGCTTCACGGACGAGGACGGCAGGTATCCCTTCCGTGCAGAGCACCACCCCGCCTCTGCCAACACAGAGGAGAACATCGACGTTGACGACGACGACCCCCCTTTGGAAGTGGACTCGCCCCCGTCGACGCCTCTGCACCACCCCAGGTCTCGGTCCACGCCCACTCACTGGGACGGGGAGGATGGGAAGGACCAGGACGAGAGAGACCACGACCACTTCATGGACCAGCACCTGGCTGAGGACGATGCGGAGCACGACAACAAGGGCAACGACAGCTACGACGACCTGCCCTCGGGCCGCCTGCTGGAGAACGGGCAGTACGTCACGGACCTGGAGCGCCTGAAAGAAGACCTGGACCGCATGAAGGAGGAAGTGGACTACGACGGCGACGGCGGCGCGACAGCAGCAGCAGCAACAACAACAGACAAGCGCTGACCAACGGCGAGGAGGACGGCGACGGCGACAGCAAGGGCAAGAAGGACGGCGGCAAGAAGAAGTCCAACCTGGTCAAGCCTCCCTACTCCTACATCGCCCTCATCACCATGTCCATCCTGCAGTCGCCACGCAAGCGGCTGACGCTGTCCGGCATCTGCGAGTTCATCATGAACCGCTTCCCTTACTTCCGGGAGAAGTTCCCCGCCTGGCAGAACTCCATCCGCCACAACCTCTCGCTCAACGACTGCTTCGTCAAGATCCCCAGGGAGCCCGGCAACCCCGGCAAGGGCAACTACTGGACGCTGGACCCCGCCAGCGAGGACATGTTCGACAACGGCAGCTTCCTGCGCCGGAGGAAGCGCTACAAGCGCGTGCAGCAGGCCGACCTGATGTCGCAGCCCACGGCCTTCATGTGCGCCGCCGACCCCTACTTCACCCCCCACCATTCCTACTTCGCCGCAGCAGCAGCAGCAGCAGCAGCCGCCGCCATGGCCGCCAACAACCACCACCACCACCACCACCACCACCCTCACCTCACCCCCCCCCACCCCCACCCCCACCACCATCACCACGCCGCCCTCCCGTTCCCTCCGAGTGGTGGTGGAGGTGGTGGTGGTGGTGGTGGTGGAGGGGGTTCTCTAGCCGGGGTGCCGCCCTACACGCCTTACATGTCGCAGCTGCTGCAGCAGTCGTTGCTGCAGAGCGAGTACTGCCGGGTGACGGCGGGGCCTCAGCACCTCTCCCCCCACCCCCCCTCCCCGGCAGTGGCGGCCTTCTCCAGCATCGCGGCGCTGACGGGCATGGGGGGCGTGGGGGCCGGGGGGGTGGTGGGGCAGCAGCCCCTGGGGTTGCCGGACCTGATGACGGGGCCCCCCGCCCACTTCCCCAAGCTGGAGAGCAAGATGGAGCAGCTCAAGGAGCAGGCCCCCCCTCCCCGCCCCCCGCCTCCCCCCCCCACCACCACCACCCGCCTCCCTCCTCCTCCTCCCCCTCCTCCCCCTCCCCCTCCTTCTCCTCCTCCTCCCCTGCACAGCCAGCGCCTTCCACCACCTCCGTCACTTCACCCCCTCCCTTACCACCATCACCACCACCGCCATCACCTCCTCCTCTTCCTCCTCCAAACCAGCCTTCAGCATCGACAGGCTGATCGGCACCTCCCCTTCCCCCTCACCCGGTCCTCCACCCTCCTCCACCACTTTCTCTACCTCCTCCTCCACCACGACCTCCTCCACAAGAAATGATGCGCCCTCCCTGGGCATCAGCACCAGCATCACCACAGCAGCAGCAAGAACAGGGTGACCTCTCCAACCCAGATGTCTCCCGCGGCACTGCTCTCGGCCTCCGCTTTTCCCAGGAACTCGTCCTCCACCTCCACCTCCTCCTCCACCTCTTCTGTGCTCACGGGGCTGCCCTCCCTGCCCTCCCTGGCTGCCTTACGTCACGGGGCAGGGCTGGGGGCAGGGCTGGGGGCAGGGCTGGGGGCAGGGTCGGGGGGGGCAGGCACCACGGGGGCGGGCAGTGCCTTCGCCTCCCCGCTGTCGCTCTCGGCGCTGTCAGGGATGGCTCCTGTGGACATGGAGAAATACCGGCAGTACCTCCTCATGCACAACATGTGGAACCGATAGATAGACGTGTGTGCTTTCCGCGCGTAACCCCGGACACGATGATTGGTGTGGTAGTTAAGTTAGCTGCTGGTGGTGGTGGTGTGGTGGTGTGGTTTTTGCATGACGGCATAGGTAGCAGAGACAACATATGGTCAGATCTCGTCCCCCGTAGACCATGCAATATGATGCCCTCTCCCAAACAAACAAACAACCCCCCAAAAATCCCTCAACCAAACAAAAAAACAAACGACAAAACAACAAGAAAGAAACCAATAAACAAGCAAGCAAACCTCTGACATGTTTGTGTCCTTTTTTTGTTGTTGCAATTTTAGCAATAATCAAAATCCAGTGGTGACCTTCTTGTGTGATTTACAAATTGATAAACTTGGATGGGGCGTATGCCTTTCAGATCATATGTCTTTCTTTTGTGTG
>CM054150.1:55243230-55248230 GCA_028751875.1 Rapana venosa | reverse complement strand
CATGGCAGGAAGGAAAGAAAGAAATATGGTAAAACAACACTGAATTTAAAGAAAGTTGTTAGATAATTTATTCTTAAGAAAACAGGAATTTAAAGAAGGTTGTAAAATGATTATTCTTAAGTATTTTGTTAATTTATGTTGGTTTTCATCACAAGGAAAAACATACTTTCCGGTATTAAAGTGAATCAGAATGAACTTGGCGTTCTATAAATTATTATAAACATATTTTGTGTTTTAACCTTTTCGACAGAGGGCTCCCTGTACCACAAATGCACGTCAATAAAAAGAAATATTTGACTGGTATCTGATTGACTAGGGGCCCCTCCGTACAGAATTATTACACACAGTAGGATTCCAGGGACTTTATTTCTAAACTACATAACAAGCAAAACATAACAAAAACAAAGAAACTAAAACGTCTACAGAAAGAAAAAAAAGAGGAATTCTATCTATATCAAAGGTTAGCTGGGTTGGGTTTATTTTTGGCATTTCGTTTGGAATTTGGTTCGTTTTCTTAAGACTTACTTTCACAGTTACATACATATGATGGGTTTTATACATACAAATGAAGACTCTTCCTCTGGTTTAAGAATAAAAAAGAAAAGAAAAAGAGAGAAAAGATGCCTTTTACACACGTGTTGAGAACGTTCTCCACAGTGTCAACCAGAGCAGGTCTGATATGCGCATCACGAGCTAAACAGTAGTGCGGCAATTTCTGATTCTGAAACTTGTTTTGGTTCTGTTTTTTGTTTTGTTATTTCGAGGATAATGGAATAAACACTCACGCGCTTTTTTTACATCCTCTCCTCGTGTGTATGCAGTTTTGTCAATTTTGTCATCCTTTCCCATAGGCACACAATGGCCTACTCTTCCGAAAAGCGTAAAGGGTTTAACGTGTGCTCATCATGTTCTGCGTGCGTTCACACACGGGAGTCGGTTTATAGTCTCATCCGAAGGACTGTTAGGGGGAGTGGAGTCAGCACTGATGTTAACTCCAGAGGAAAAAAATCCTCTTGAACGAGATTCGAACCCGGGTCAGCAGATCACGAGCGCATCACTCTAACCACCAGGCTTTCCGTCTCCCTGACAACTCAAGTAGTGGAACCCAATTAACGATCAAAATGTTTTAAAATTTGTGAAGAAAGGTTAATAATCGATTTGCTTAGAAATCAAATCAAATTAATTCGGTCTTAGAAAATAAAAAGAATTTAAAAAATCAATATGAAATTCGTTTCTAAACATTAAAAAGCAAAATTGACAGCACTGCTGTTGATAAAACAGTGCATGCTTGTTTTGCTGTTTCTCTTACTGATTGTGATTGTCTGTAATGACTGTGTGATGAGTTTGGCAACCTAAACAGATGACCGCAAGATTTAGCAGCAAAATACTTTTCTAATGATATACATAAGTGGAAGAGAGTCGTTGGAAATCATTCTGTTTCTTTTATTTCGCTTAAAAAAACAACAACAAACAAACAAAAACAAACGTTCTTGTATGGATGAACTGGTTTTGATTTAAAAAAAATTTTTAAACCAATTACGGAAGCTTTTCAAATGCTGAAATATTTTCAGACTGAACATTTCAAATGAAGATTCCCTAACTGTGCCAAAGTATTTGTCGGAAATATTCTTAAACCAGATTTTTTTTAAAGGAGGCGCTATCACATGATAAGACAGGAAAAAAGAAATAAATAAAACAAAACAAAAGCCAAACATCGGTGTATAGACAAGATAGCAGAACAAAACTATTGGCAGCCATCAATTTTTGGTAAACAACCGACATAACTGGATGAACCTGGACAACACGTTAGATACCTCAGCCTGCATTAGTATGCCATTTCAAATTCAATTATGTCATTACAAAATAAAGTATGGAAACAATTAATAAAATAAAATGAAATTAAACAAAACTGGGGACGGGGATGCAGAGGTGGGGAGGGGGGGGGGAGAGAGAGAGAGAGAGAGAGAGAGAGAGAGAGAAGAGAGTTCGAAGTTAAAGACATTATGCACAAAAACCCAACATCAAACCTGTCCTTTAATGTGCATGTCTGTACAATAAAGTCAATCCACAGAATACCCTTTTTATTATTCAAATCACACACACACACACACACACACACACACACACACACACACAAAGAAAAATCCCCTCATTCTGCTGGCATTTTGATCTCTATTGAAAGTCCAGGATGACATTTGCCTAAAAATAGAAAGCATATTTCTAAAAATAAAATAGAAAAGCTAGGAGCTTCCATCATTACAAAATCAGTTCAAGCCGTCTGATGGACAAATCGAGGAGAGGTTCGGCTGGTTATTTTGCTTTAAAAAATGAGAAAAATCTTTTTAAAAAATTAAATAAATACGACTTCTGTTTCTTCCCAAATGACTCACGTGCCCGTAACTTCAAACCAGAGACTGTCTGTATCTTACCTACTGTCTACTGCACGGTCTTTAGTCACGGCAGATTTCTCTGTGGGAAATCCGGGCTGTTCTCCCCGGGGAAAAGCACACTGCCGCTAGTGCATCATCCCACCCCCTGCACCCCACACCAACTTTGTCTTTTTCAATGTTCTCAAATCTGCAGGACTATTACATTTTGTTTCTCTATGGGAGTGGCTTTTCCCCCCTCATAATAAATTGGGCCAGGGACAGCTCTCTTGTTGGCGTAGGTTCTTTTGCATGGGTCAAATGCATGTTACACACGGGATCTCGATTTGTCGTGTCGTCTGAAAGACTAGCACACAGACTTCCTGGTGTAGGGGATGGAGAAAAATCCTGTTTGTTTTTTTAAAAGAGTGATGCGTTACCTGTGGAATATCGCTCCGCCTAGGTCTGCTTTTGTATTGTCTATTACAAATCCATCTTGAAGATTAGAAAAAATTATAAATATGCAGTAAAAACAAAAACTGAAGGAATGAGATAAATAAAACCTTATTCTCTCTCTCTCTCTCTCTCTCTCTCTCTCTCTCTCTCTCTCTCCTCTCTCTCTCTCTCTCTCTCTCTCTCTCTCTCTCTCTCTCTCTCTCTCTCTCTCGCACGCGCGCGCGCGCGCGCGTTGTTGTTGTTGTTGTTACTTCTTTTTCTCACCAGAATATTAAGCAGTTCAGCAACCCCATTTTTGTATGGGTCAGTCCTTTTTGCAAATATATCATTCGAGTTCTCTCTCTCTCTCTCTCTCTCTCTCTCTCTCTCTCTCTCTCTCTCTCTCTCTCGCTCTCTCTCTCTCTCTCCTCTCTCTCTCTCTCTCTCTCTCTCCTCTCTCTCTCTCTCTCTCTCTCTCTCTTTCTCTCTCCTTACTGAGAAACTAAGTGTTAAATGTTGTCAATAAGTGAAAAGAAAAGTTCACTTTCATGGGACATGTTCATCTTCTTGTTCTCTTACAGTCACATCATCTACGTTGTGGTTGTCCTATACTTAAAGACTCGTATGCAACAAAGAAGGGAAGTGATACCAGTTCAAATTATGGGGAGGTCGAAATTGTATTATATAATTCTCGGCAATATATAACATCAACATAACAACATTTATCAGTCCACAGGGGGAAGTTGACTATAGCCCTTTCTGGGGCATTGGGTACTCCCCTCTGCTTTGATTATCTGTTTTATTATGAAACTTTGGGGACGGGATAGCTCAGTGGTCAGAGCGCTCGCTTTCCCTAAGCTAAGGTTAAGCAGCATTGAGCGTGGTTACCGCTTTGATGGGTGACCAGTTTGCGAGCCTTGGCTTCAGTGCAACCCCCCAGTTCACCCAGCTGTAAATGGGTACCTGCCTCTTTAGGGTCAGGGAAGGTAAGCAGCGAAGGAGAGGAGATGGGCGCCGCCCTCAATATGCTGGCCCCTGGAGAAGCTGAGGTCTCTGGTGCCTCGCTCCCCTACGACCACATAAGTTATAGGACACCTTTACCTTAGGAAACTTTGCCAGTCTGAATCACCAGTAGCCAAAGCACATGAAACCAAGGAGAAACAAGCCCTTCATGTTCACATGCTTTAAAGTTACTTTTTTCCCTCTTGAAATAGTCCAACTTAAACCTCTGATAAGTTAGGACCAATGTCTTGCAACCAGGAAGTCTAGTTGTTCAGAGGAAAATCTGCTAAAATCAGTCCCCAAAACATTCTCATAAGAAACTTACATTGGTTTGGCCACGTAACAAAATCCAATGACCTAGCACCGGGTTAAACTGTTTCTACGTGGAACTGACCAGCGAGAGAAACAGAAAACAGCGGGAAGAAACGGTTAACTCACAACATAGATTGACTGGATAAAAACTATACAAATTATGCAGGCACACAGCCTTGGCATTTAGCGCACGTATTAGTACCAGCGGCAACAAGAGAGTTATCCCTGGTAAAATCTTTAGAAAAAGCCACTCTGATAAAGAAACAAATGCACGCGCAGACAGAAAAAGAAAATGAGTGGCGCTGCTGTTGTGGCGACGCGTTCTCCGCGAGGAGAGCAGCCCGAATATCACGCAGAAATATATGCCGTGGTATTCAATACAATACAATACAATACTATACTATTCAACTCACATAAATGGAGGAATTTGATAAAGGGCTCTTCAGTGCAGTGTCTCAACGACTATCTGCAGAGTAAAGAAAAGAAGAAAAAGAAAGAAAAATATTCAGGTAACAAATGGTATCAGTTATGATATTTACTTTGCGCTATCAGAAACCAGGACTCAAATTTTTCTTGCTAATTTAAAAAAACAACAACAAATAATAATAATTATAATGATAATTAAAAACATAATAATAAATCCATGGTTGCAAAAGGATTCGCTTAATTTGCTCTCGATCTTTCATAAAAAGAATGCATTTTTTTTTCTTTTTTTTTGAAAAAAAAAAACATTTCTGCAATAGTCTCATAGGGAAAAAATGTCAGTTTTCGCAAGGCTCTAGAAGTGATGCAAGCAAACACACAGAAAGATGCAATCTCTGCTTTTAATCTTCCTATCCATCATCTGATGAAGCATGCAACGCATTAATTATTTTTCCAGGCAAA
>CM054150.1:55213230-55238230 GCA_028751875.1 Rapana venosa | reverse complement strand
GACTAGATGTAAAAAAGCACATGAGTGCTTATTCCATTATCCTCTTCTTGACTTATCTGCAGCCTTTGATACCATAGATCACTCAATTCTTCTTTCTCGCCTCCAAAATACGTTTGGTATTAATGGCACAGCCCTCACCTGGTTTACTTCATACCTCACAGACCGGTTCCAGAAAGTTATTGTAAACAAAATTCAATCAAAACCTGTCAAAATGGAATGTGGAGTCCCGCAGGGATCAGTCCTGGGCCCTGTTCTCTTTACTCTCTACACTGCTCCACTCTCACATATAATAAACAACCACCCTATTGATCATCATTTCTATGCCGATGATACTCAACTTCAGTGCAGCGATACTGTTGAAAACTTGCCTTCCCTCCTGACAAATATGTCCTACTGCCTTCAAGACATTCAGAACTGGATGACTCAGACAAGTTACAACTTAATGCCGATAAAACCGAAGCCATGCTCACAGGGAACCAACATAAACTTTCCTCTATCACAAAAACTTCAATAGAATTCGGCAATACGTCAGTTCCTTTGTCCAACTCTGTGAAGTATTTAGGAGTAGTTCTTGACAACACACTCTCTATGAAAAAAATCATCACCCAGACCTGGCAGTCTTGCTACTATCAATTACGGCGCATAAGCACGATTCGCAAGTATCTGTCCACTGATGCAACTTCCAAGCTTGTCACATCTCTTATTCTTTCACGTTTAGACTACTGTAATTCTCTTTTGGCTGGCCTACCAGCATCATCTATCCACTCTCTTCAACGCATACAAAACTCTGCAGCTCGACTGGTCCTAAGAAAGAAAAAATCTGAACACATCACTCCTCTTCTGCGATCTCTTCAATGGTTGCCTGTCTCACAAAGACTGGAGTATAAAATCAATACCCTCTGTTTCAAATGCCTCCACAAATCTGCACCCTCTTATCTCTGTAACTGTCTTCACCTGTACACTCCATCCCGTTCCCTTCGTTCAGCCGCAGATACTTTGTGCTTTCGAACACCCAGATTCAAACAAACCACTGTTGGCCGTCGCTCCTTCTCTGTTTCTGGTCCATCCACCTGGAATGACCTCCCTCTTTCACTTCGTCAAAAGCCTTCACTTGATTCCTTCAAATCCAGCCTCAAAACACACTTATTTCCTACCTGAGACTTTCCCCCACATATCTGTCCCTAATTTTCAACAGCATCTTTCACCTTCTAAGTGTTGTTCCGTGTGTGTGTGTGTGTGTGTGTGTGTGTGTGTGTGTGTGTGTGTGTGTGTGTGTGTGTGTGTGTGTGTCGTGCGTGCGTGCGTGTGCGTGCGTAGTGCGCGCGCATAGATTTGAAATCTGTTGCTCATTATGTTTAAGGAGAGTTGCATGCCTGTAAATGATTGAGTGCAAGCGCTTCGATTTGTTTGTTTTTTACAAGATTCAGCGCTATATAAATTCCATATATTATTATTATTATTATTATTATTATTATAAAAGAATAAATAAATAAATAAAATAAATAAATAAGTATATAATTATAATGCTCCACTGGAATTAGACAGGGGCATGATTTGATCCCAAATAATTTCTAGTGTCTATCAACCACTGCAGAAATAATGCTGAGTATCAAACATTGCGCTTTGGCTTCAGTACAGTCCCCCAGTTCACCCAGCTGTAAATGGGCACCTGCCCTCTTCAGGGACATGGAAGGTAAAGTAGCGAGGGAGAGGAGATGGGCGTCGCCCTCAATATGCTGGCCCCTGGAGAAGTTGAGGTCTTAGACACCACACTTCCCCACGACCGCATAGTTTATGGCAACCTTTTTGGGGGTCAACTGTTAAGCAAATCATGCGGAGGAAGAAGTTAAGTATGGATACATACTGTTTTCAGATTCGACGGAATTATGTTACACTATTTGCAGCTGTATCCCTTTATTGTCAGCTTGTGTCCACAGCCAGTCTGAATAAACATTTTGAAGGGAAGACTTTGATCATAAACATTAACGACGGACGCTATAGCCGAGTGGTTAAGACCACTCACGTTCAACCCCATGACTCCATGAAGTCGTGGGCTCGAATCTCAGATGTGTCTTATGAATTAAGGGTGATGATTTTTACAATCTCCCATGTCAAATTCAAATGCGGGCCTACTAGTGCCTTAATTCCCTTCGTGTATTATAGACATGCAGAAGATCAAATATGCACGTTAAAGATCCTGTACTTCACGTCAACCTTCGATGGGATGCCAAAACATGAACATCATTGCATGATGATCAATGATAATGAGGATGACGTAATGCTGCTGCTGTAGAGGTGCACAACTATGCTTTGAGACTACTTGACAGGGTTGTACTCCACGCTTCCTGTCATAATGTATTCCGGTGTCAACCAGGCCATGAGAGATACAGACACCTGCAATGTTGGTCAGGTAATTTGAGCAACACTCTCAAACTCGCATCGTTAATTAAGTGAAACGGTTGCATGCACAAACATCTGACCATTGGTGAACCTCAGAGCTCTAGCTGAGGAACATTTTTAAAAAATCCATAGGCTGAAGGACCAAGTCCTGTGTTGCAACCTATAATTATCAGAGACCACAGTCCCTGTGTGAATTATCATGGTATTGTTGATGTGGTCTAAGGTCTATTGCTGTATTCCTCCTATGCATAATGCTATCGACAAATGCTATCAACATTGTGAAAGAGACTTATCTTCATCTCTCACACACTCTATTACCACCTTTTTCTGTTGATGATGTCAGATGAAAGCGTTGTACATAGCCAAAGACCGATATCCACAAAGAGAATTCCTAATCTACTCTCTCTCTCTCTCTCCCCTCTCTCTCTCTCTCACAGAGCTAAGCTAAGTGTAATGTTTGTGTGGCGACACTGTAGTTAATCCCAGCATACTATGGTCGGGTGGAACTTGCTCAGCCAAGCGTATGACGAAACACGGTGACTTTTCCACCCTTAAACACACACACACACACACACACGTATAGGGGGGAAGCATTTTGTGCTTTGATACAGTAGTGTGGGCCTCCGGACCACAAGAGAAAGAAAGGCATGGTTGAGTGGTAAGGCGAACAACATGGAGCAGAGCTAATCCGCTTACATCCCACCTTAGCTAGCTAGCTTAGTGTCGCTACCATAGGCCTACTAGGCTATACTACTTTTTTTGCTTTCTTTATTTTATTTCATTTTTTCCCCATTTCTCGTTTGTTTGTGTGTGTGCGTGTTTATTTTATTTAGTTATTTTATTCTTTTATATCGCCAATAATGGAACAAACACTTGTGTGCTTTTTTTTTACATTGTGTATGCGTTTTGTCAACTGTCACTCCCCCCCCCCCCCCACACACACACACACACACACAATGGCCTACTCTTAGGTGCACGCGCGCGCGCGCGCGCGTGGTGTGTGTATGTTGTGTGTTTGTGTGTGTGTTTGTGTGTGTGTGTGTGTGTGTGTTGTGGTGTGTGTGTGTGTGTACTTTCCTCATTCTCTGTCTGTGTGTGTGTATCTAATAATAGTAATGATAAATGGAATTGATATAGGGCTATATTTTGCACAGACAAAACAAAGTGCTTGCACTTAACTCATTCTTACACAGTCATGCAACCAATAACAATTAATAGTTCTCACAAGTCCAAGTGTGTGTGTATGTGACCGTGTGCGCACGCACGCACGCATCACGCACATACACACCACACACACACCACACACACACACGAATGGGGAAAAAGTAGCCACACACACACACACACACACACACACACAACACACACACACACACACTTTGGCAGGGTGATGGGATTTCGGCTGTTGAAGGCAGGGACAGCTATGAGATGAAACAGGAAAGGAAAATCTTAGGATTGAAATAAAAAGCTTGTTTGTGTGTGTATGTGTGTGTGGCTACTTTTTCTCTGGGGATGTGTGTGTGTGTGTGTGTGTGTGTGTGTGTGTGTGTGTGTGTGTGTGTGTGCGCGCGCCGCGCGCGCGGCTACTTTTTCTCCATTCTGTGTGTGTGTGTGTGTGTCGTGTGTGTGTGGCTACTTTTCCCCATTCTGTGTGTGTGTGTGTGTGTGTGTGTGTGTGTGTTGTGTGTGTGTGTGTGCTACTTTTTCCCCATTCGTTTGTTGGTGTGTGTGTGTGTGTGTGTTGTGTGTGTGTTGTTGTGTGTGGCAACTTTTTCCCCATTCTGGTTGTGTGTGTGTGTGTATGTGTGTGTGTGTGTGTGTGTGTGCTACTTTTCCCCATTCTGTGTGTGTATGCTACTTTTCCATTCCTGTGTGTTTAACCGCCTGAATTGTCCTTCCTAATCCCCTCTTACACGCCTCTTATGCCATACTCGTTCTTGCCTTTAACTTCACACAGTCGCGCATGTATGTACCTGTATGCAAAGCAAGCGCGCCGCCTACACGCACATACATATATAATGATTGTGTAAACAAGATCACAAGTGAAAAGCCGCACTCACATGTCAGTGCGTGCACGCACACATACACACACATAGAGTTCCTTATCTGATATCACTTTTGTTTTGTTAATACACGATACATAAATTGAGGACCATACACCGCTCCCTAATGAGGTATATGATTATAATACACAGTTTTGGCAATCAATCAGCATTGCTGCTTCTGTCATTGGGAGCTTTGTAGTCCAATTTACAATTCATATTTACCATCCACCCATTCATTCTCTCTCTCTCTCTCTCTCTCTCTCTCTCTCCTCTCTCTCTCTCTCTCTCTCTCTCTCTCTCTCTCTCTCTCCTGTTTGTTTCTTCCTGTGTGAGTGATGATGACATCAGGGAGTGACACCAAAAAGAGGGGCACCTGGTGATAGTTGCATGGCATAATATTATTTCTGTGAACGGCTTGTACAGGCTGTTATCTGATCAAGATCTGTATCATCTGCCACATAGGCCTAAATGTTGTATTGCACAAACAGTGTTTTGCATAGGACAGCAATGAAGACAAAATAATAATTATTTATCTGCATCAACATCGCTCTTCTCAATCCCAGCAGGTATTGTACTGTATATTGTATTGTATATTGTATTGTATTGTATATTGTATTGTATACCACTTTAGGTCGCAGCCGAGTTCGCTCATTGAAATTTGGGCTGAGCGCGTCGCCACAAGAGCAGCGCCACGCATATTTTTTCTCCGGTCTGCATGTGTATTAATTTATCCCCCCCCCCCCCCCCCCCCCCCCCCCCCCCCCCCCTCAGAGTGGCCTTTTCCGACAGCATTTTGCCAGGAACAACTCTCTTGTTGCCGTGGGTTCTTTTAAGTGCGCTAAATGTTAGGCACGTTACCTCGGTTCATCGCCTCATGCAAAAGACTAGCACCCAGACTGCCACTCATGATCTAGTGGATGGGGGAAACGTTTGTGGCACAAACGAGGGTCGAACCAATACACACTTGGAACACAGACTTCTCGCTTTCTAGGCAGGTGCGTTACCTCTAGACCACGGATCCATATCGTGTCTTTCTTTGTCTGGTGGTGCCATGGCAAATCTGTGCATTTCTGACAGGCAGTATCAGATAAGGGCTTGTGCTCATCGTGTATATATTATTGCATGGCACAAACATTGTATTGTATTGTATTGTATTGTATTGTATTGTAACCAAGACAAATCTTATCAGCGTCAAAATCATTCTGTTCTATTCGAGCAGAACGTGTCGCCACAGTCCATCGCCATGTATTTGTGTTCTTTAATTGCTTGCATTTGTTTGCCCACAATTGTAGGTTTTCCCCTACAGTTGTTTTTTTTATACAAGACACAGTTCTCTACAGTTGCTGTCGGTTCTATTATGTGCACTAATTTTTTCCACAAGACCTTGGCAAATCGCTTCATCTTATAGATCACAATCTAGACTGTAGGCTCCATGGGGAGAAAGTCGGTTGGCCAGATCTGAATGAGAGATTTTCTTGTTTTCTGAATGGCTGGGTGTGTTCAACTCTTGGGGTACCGGGCCATTTTTGTGTTCGCCGAAAGGCAGCTACAACAGTCGCTGGGTCGTACTGGATGAACACACACACACACTTATTTTTGTTTCCATTTTTTTCCCATTTTATACCACTTTAAGTCACGGCAGATTTCTCTGCGTGAAATTTGGGCTGCTCTCCCCGGGGAGAGCACGTCGCCACAAGAGCAGCGCCACCTTTTTTTTTTTTTTTGGTCTGCAACTGTATTTCATTCCCTATCAGAGTGGCTTTTTTCTAAGAATTTTGCCAGGGACAACTCTCTTGTTGCCGTGGGTTCTTTTACGTGCGCTAAATAATTTTCTGTAACACACGGGACCTCGGTTTATCGTCTCATCCGAAAGACTAGCGCCCAGACCACCACTCATGGTCTAATGGATGGGGAAAAAGTTTCGGGCCCAGACGGGATACGAACCACCGCACACTTCCGACCCGGACTTTTTGCTTTCTAGACAGGCGCGTTACCTCTAGACCACCGATCCTTACTTGACACACACACACGACAAACACAACTGACACACATACATACACACGCACTCACAACACGTAAACATACGCACATACAAGCACATAATTATACCCCCATGCCGCCTTTTCTCTCCCCATCCCCCCCCCCCCCCCCTCCCCAATCACACGATTAAGATAGCCGCATTTTGACTTCGGGGATGATGTCTGACACGACCCGTTTATTAATAATAATAATAATATTATTATTATTATTATTATCATTATTATTATTGTTATTAGTATTATTATCATCATCATTATCATCATCATCATCATCATCATCATCATCATCATCATCATCATCATCATCATCATCATCATCATTTTTATTGTTATTATTATTATTATTATTATCATCATTATTACCGTTGATGGTGTTGTTCAAAAGAAGGACGAGAGCTCCAATGTTCACCAACGGTAAGATTTGGCATATATTATGCAACAGTTTTCCCACCGTTAAGATAGCCACATTCCGACTTCGGGGACGATATCTGACACAACACCAGAGTGCATGCGTTTTTTAAAGCTTGTCATCCGTTCCTACTGGCAAACACTGGCCTACTCTTCCGAAGGCCGAAAATACGGGTTTAAAGTCTATCTGGTTAAAAGGCAGGAGAATGGACCAAGAAGGCAGAAGAATATAATTATAAGAAGCCGAGGAGGTGGTAGGAAGAAAAGGAACACAGCAGAAACAAAGAGAGGGATAGAAAAGAGGCTGGCAACATGTTCTGCGGGACCTCGGTTTATAGTCCAACCCAAAAGACTTTTGGTGTAGTAGAGCCAGTACTGGTGTCTTCTTCTTCTTCTTCTTCTTCTTCTTTGTCGAACGCTCAAACAGCAACTATTGTTGTTTGTCTGTCATATGAGCGAAAATGTGTTGCGCTACCGTCAAGCACCTGACAAGTCAGACCCAGCGCATCTGACTTCGGCGTGGGAGAGAATTGTTATCTTTAAAGTCTCTCGGGGAGTGGGGGGTAAAAACCAGAAGAATGGACCAAGAAGGCAGAAAATAGACAAGAGGGAGGTGACAGGAAAAAAAGGAACAAAGCAGAAACAAAGAGATAGAATAGATGGAATCCCCAGCACAGATTTTCCAGAAGGTGGGGATGCTATTATAATGATAGGTACTCGACATCTCCTTGGGAGGAGGTACTGATGTTGGCTCCAGAGAAAAAAATCCCCACGAACGGACGTCCTCGTGGTGGCTCAAACCGTCAACTCAACTGGTGAGGTGAAGGCTCTAACCACTAGGCCATCCATCCATCCTTCCCTCCTGTGGTGCACAGAAACAAGCAACAGCACCATCTGAACTGACAATAATTCATCGTAGGACAGATGGAACCCATTGGTCTGTTTTTATATTATATTACACCACATTACATGACATCACACCATATTAGACTACACTGCATAACATCACATCACATCACATCACATCACATCACATCACATTACATTTTACATCTACGTCACACTCCTTCATATTACATCGCAATGATTTCGATTTCATATCCCGCAGTCTTTTCGATAGTAGAGACGCCATGGCTGACTTGACAACCAGCCCTCTCCATCTTTGTCTGTCTTCCTTCCTTCCCTCCTTCCTTCCTTCCTTCCTTCCTTCCTTCCTTCTCTGGCAGTGCTTCCTTCACTCAGCCTCAGGGCTGTCCAGATGTTGTCCTCCTCCTCCTCCTCCTCCCATCTCTTTCTCCGTCTTCCTCTCATTCTCCCTCCCTGCTCTGTGCCCTGCAGGACTGTCTTGACAAGCTCTTTTGATCCTAAGACGTGGTGTCCGTACCGTATAGCTTCATATCATGTATGTGTATAATCATGGGAGGGGTTTTGTTTGTTTGTTGTTGTTTGATTTTTGTTGTTTGTTGTTGTTTTTGGTTTTGGTTTGGGGTTGTTTGTGTTGTTGTTGTTTGTAGTTTTTTTTTTTTTTTGGGGGGGGGTTGGGGGGGGGATGTTGGTTTTTTCCCGCTCCTCGGTTAGGGCTCCGAGGTTCACCAATGGTGAGATGTTGCGTATGTGACCATTTTTTTGCCAACTATGAAGGTAGCGGCTCTCCGACTTCAGAGTTGTATGCTGGGTATGTTCGAATTTCCGTAACCCACTAAATGTGACATAAATGACGGAATCTTTAACGTGCATTTTTTTAATCTTCTGCATGTGTATAATTATGCACTGGCAGGTCTGCACTTGAAGTTGACCTGGGAGATCGTAAAAAATCCCCACCCGTAGATCACCCACGGTCTGAACCTTTGGGCCTTTGCGTCTGTCGTGTGTGAGGTTTGAACACATACATTTGCTACACAGTTCAGCTGGTCTGAGTTGGCTTTCAATGGTTGAGTCAAGGCAGAAGAATGAGTGTAAAAACAGAAGGCTTTCAATGTTGGTTCGCAGTTGACTTCACAGAGTCGTAGTACTTCGCTAAGAATGTGGACACAGCAGAATTGACAAATAAAGCGTGCGAAACATGTGTATATAGCCAGTTGATTTTCATAGACCATAATGTACTTAAGTAAATGGACACAGCCAAATTGGCATAAAATGTGTATGAAAGAAAAAAATGTTCATAGCCAGTTGATTTTCCACAGAGCATAATGTGTTTAAGGAAATGGTCAGAGCAAACTTGGCATGGGTTGTGTAGTGGCCGAAAATGGTCCTGTCCAGTTGATTTGCCTGGACCAGGGGAGCGAGAGGAAAGCAGGCGGCTAACAATAACTGTTTTGCCTCAGCATCGGCTTGCCAACCCGGGTGGGGCCAATCATTGGGGTGGCTAATCCGGGTGGCCTAACTGCTTTCTGTACCATTCGTTTTTGCGTCCTCTTGGTTTTTTTAAAGGAGTTAATCTGTGTGTGTGTGTGTGTCAGTATTTTTTATTTATTCATTTATTCTTTTATTTAGAGGATAAAGAAATAAGTACTCATATGCTTTTTTTACATGCAGTCCCCGTGTGCGTGCAGTTTCGTAAATTTTATCATCCGTTCCCATCGGCACAATGGCCTACTCTTCCAAAAAGCGGATCAGGTTTTAACGTGTGCGCAAGGAGTGTATGTGTGTGTGTGTGCGCGCGTGTGTGCGTGCGTGCTTGTGTGTGTGTGTTTAGATTCCCATACGTATTCGTGTCTGCACATTGGTATTTATGTCCTAGTCAAATAGTCAGACACGTTCATAACCGCCCCCTCCCCCCAAAAACCCCCACCAAAACAAACAAACCCCAAAGATGTTGTCTATCCTGATCAATCAGGTCTTTAAGATACAGTTTTTCCACTCCTGTTCGTAGCACTTGCCACTACAACAGGTGAAAATGTCCCCGGATAGTAAAAACAAAAACAAAATTCTACATCAGATCTAAAAAGAATATCCCCGAGATAAGAAGCAGACGAATAAGCGGGTGAAAGGATAAACATTGAATGGGAAAAAAAGCTGGGAGGCTAGTGAGACATTACTTTTATCTGACAATAAAGGAGGCGAGTCTGTATTCCTTTTTCTCAGACAGAGAAGACAATTCAAAAGCAGATTGGTTTTTTCCTCTTCTATTGACCATTTGGCACAAGAAAACGAAGAGAAACATACACAAAATGTATAAGAATAGTCAGATACATAGATATAGGAAGAAATGTGTCAATAAACTCAGTTTTAGCTTACTGCTATGCACTTACACCCCCGCCTATAGACAAATCAACAAACAGATCAACGAATTTTTATTGTTCAGTTCCGCGGCTAGAACTCCGAAGTTCACCAATGGTGACATTTTGTGTGTGTTCTTCAGTTTAACGTCTATTCACATTTAGTGATTTTAGACGGGAAAAAGTAATATAAACAAGAGAATGCAAACAATAACAAAAAGTGTCAATTAACAGTACTTAAAAACTAACTTTAACATACTACAAAAACTGAATTATCGGACTTTTTATCAATCCTAACACAATGTCCAACAGTAACGATGGTTCAGACAAAATCTGATCCAGTGATAAACCTGGTATAGCAGGTAAAAATGCTTTTAAATGTCCACAATCAAAAATAACATGACTATTGGTAATCTCCCCACAAATACAGTTTACATCTTTCACGTACTTTGTCCTGAAAGCATTTAGTTTAAATCTGTACATAAGGGATAACATATTTCTACGATTATACCAACCACAGACTTTGTTAGAATGTGTGTGTGACCATGTTTGTCTACCATTTAAAGATATTTATTTTAATTTTATTTATTTATTCTTTGATATCGAGGATAATGGAATAAGCACTCATGTGCTTTTTTTACATCCAGTCCCCGTGTGCATGCAGCTTTTGTCAATTTTGTTATCTGTTTCCACCGCACACAATGGCCTACTCTTCCGAAAAGCGGAACAGGATTTAACGTGTGCGCAAGATGTTCTGCATGCGTTCGAATACGGGGCCTCGGTTTATAGTCTCATCCGAAGATAGTTGCATTCCTCCTTCAGGGGCGGGTGGGGGGGGGGGGGGGGGGGGGGGGGGGGGGGGGGGGGGGGTAGATGAATAAATTGATAAAATAAGATAAAATAAATTAAGCGCTTTGATTTGTTTTGCAAGATATAGCGCTATATAAATTCCATTTAATATTATTATTATTATTATACTAAATAAACAAATAAATAAACAAGCTAACTCAGGCTTAACCTACCTACCTACTACTACTACTACTCCTACCACCACTGCTACCACCACTCGTACCACCCACTATAGGACACACCGGCCACAGACCCCCCTGGTATGTTATTTACCCAGCGCCGCCGTCATTGTCACGGTTCAAGCAACACCCGTCACCTAATCCTGGCTCTGGCCGCCCATGAAGTTTGTGCCGCTGGCATAAACAAGGCCACGGCCCAGTGAGTCCTGGCCACAACGTCCTGCTGGCCGAAAGCTGGACAGCACAGGCAGGATAAGTCCCAGGCTGGAACAGCTGCCCTTTTTGCCTGGTTAGGCTGCCAGGGTAAGATATGGCTGGTGGGTGAGTGAGTGAGTGGACTCACACAGACGCCTTGCCTTGCTTTTTGGTACTCAAGTTTTTTTTGTGTGTTGTGTTTGGTTTGTTCTGTCGGGCTTGTTTTTTTTTTTTTTGGGAGGGGGTAAGGGGATGGGGAGGGATTGAGAGGAAATAAACTGTTTGTGGTAGTGGTTGTGTTGTGTGTGTGTGTGTGTGTGTGTGTGTGTGGGAATTTTTGTTTGGGTTTTAAAGTGTGTGTGTTTTGAGGTGTGTGTGTGTGTGTGTGTGTGTGTGTGTGTGTCTGTGTCTGTGTTGTGTGTGTGTGTGAGAGATGTTTGGAGAGAGAGAGAGTGGGTGTGGTGGGTGGGTGGTGGGAATTAGCTCTGAATAAGAGACTACAAGCTAAATCCAAATAAAGAGTAGACCTTTGGGAGTTCATTCTACATTATAGAGCAGAGAATTTCATGAATCCACTACAACAAATAATGCAAAAACCAAACTTTATTCAATTTTAAAATATTAACCTCAACTAACTTAAAATCGATCTTCCTGGTAATTACTTTGCTTCACAAAGATTTAATCGTGGAATCTCTCAATCATTTTTTTTCTTTCTTTCCATCCCAATCCTTAAATACCGTTAATAGGGATAACTTTCGGTGATAAGATTGCTCCTGGTTGAACGCCATTAAACCTCCATTTCCCTTGCCTTTACGCATGCGCAAGTCACTCGTACCCAGGCACCGGGGCCGGCCCTGAAGGAGGCAGACTTTAATGATTCCGCAACGCTCCTCCAGCTGACGGCGATAGAATGGAGGTGAACCCGCAAACTTGTTTTCCCACGTGCAACAGGGGATCACCCCAGCAGTGTTGTTGCAAGTCTTCAATGCGCGTCGAGCATCAACTTCCCTGTACATCAACACACCCATGGCTTTTTCACATGGCCACAAGCTGAAGCGACCTTGGGGAAACGATTATAGCTTAGTGCCAGAATATACAGGCTTCAGGAGATCGAGTTAAAAAGAAAAAAAAATATTCCAAAAACTTTTTTTTGGGGGGGGGGGGGGGGGGGGAGGAGATGGGTGGCAGGGAGAGAAGTTGAGGTGGTGGGTGGATAGGACTTCCAAAACTTTTGGTTTGTAAATTTACACCCCCACCCCCACCCCTCCCCCCACCGCTCTCCCCCAAGCCATGGACTTGAAGAGGTTTACCACGTTGGTTGCACAGATGTCAAAAGCGCTTGGTATCGCTTTCACTGTGCCGCGTGTTTGTAGTGAGCTTAAATGGGGTATGACTAGGAAAATATGATTGTAGCCCGGAGAGCGGACAGGGAAAGGAGAAGGGTTAGTGATTCGGCCAGATGTAAGCAAATAAGCACGTTCTGCAATATGAGGCCCTAGGGGAGAGGAAAAATTCCGGTATCTTTCTTTCTTTTTTCCCCTATCCACTGTGTGTGTGTGTGTGTGTGTGCGCGCGGTTGAAAAACGCGGAAAACATGTAGGCTGAACATTGTAGAGGTGTGAAGAAAATGGCCTTTTAAAGAGGGAGCGTGAGATGTAGAAGGGGGTATGGCTTTAAAGGCAGTGCCCATGACGGGACGTGACGTGGGTTGAAGTATCAAATTATTTACAGCATAATCACTCTCTGTCGTGGCTGAGGGAAGGGAGGAAGAAAACAGAAAGAAAAAATAAAAAAAGAGAGAAGGAAAGACCAGATATAAAAAAAAGTGAGAGAGAGAGAGAGATGGTGCATAGAAAACACTTAATAGATTGCCAAAACAAAAGAAAAAATCAGGAGTCTCCATCTGGATTGAGGAAAGGCCAACGGATGCAAAAGGCAGATAGCATCAAGCATGGAAGACATGACGGGGGACAGAGACAAACAAGAGGAAATTTCTGGCACACAGCTTCCAGAAGGGTTGGATATTATTCATATTATTCTCAGAAAGAAAGAGAGAGAGACAGTTCTCCATAATCACAGGAGGACTGACGCACTCCATCGATTAAAAGATACGATGAAAAAACGATACAACACAATTCCAAACGATGCAACAACACACAGTACAAAGCTGGAAAGCCCTGACAGTTGCAGCAACTATTTGTCGATCAGAGGACCCATCTCTGAGAGGAATGACCGGCCATTACCGTAGAGAAATACTGTCACATACATGCACAACACAAGAGTGAGAAACTGTCGGCGTAAGAAATGAAGACCAAAATATTAAAAAACCCGAATAGATAAAAAAAGAAATACCAACATGCTCTCTCTCTCTCTCTCTCTCTCTCTCTCTCTCTCTCTCTCTCTCTCTCCTCTCTCTCTCTCTCTCTCACACACACACACACACACACACACACACACACACACACACACACACACACACACACACACACACACACACACACACACCAGTGTGAAAGCTCAGACATTTTGTCCATGGACATTTTCCTCTAAGGCCTGGTATCTGTTTCTACCAGAGAGCCCCAACATCAAAGCGGGCCTGCAATGTCTCCATTGGGGGCTGTGCACTGCCTTCTTCTGACAAGTTGAAGCTGACGGGGACGGGATAGCTCAGTGGTCAGAGCACTCGCTTTCCCCAGCCAAGGTTTAAGCAGCATCGAGCGTGGTTACCACTTGGATGGGTAGCCATTTGCGCGCCTTGGCTTCAGTACAGTCCCCCCAGTTCACCCAGCTGTAAATGGGTACCTACTTCTTTAGGGTCAGGAAGGTAAAGCCGCGAGGGAGAGGAGATGGGCGCTGCCCTCAATATGCTGGCCCCCGGAAAAGTGAGGTCTCTTGATGCCTCGTTCCCCTACGACCACTTGGGTTATCATCATCATCATCAATGCCTTTGTGCCTTATTGGCACGTAGGGCAGCAACAAATGTTCTCCACTCCTGTCTGTCCTGGGCCAGCTTCCGAATGAACTCTGGAAGGCCGTCACACCCAGTAGTGTTGATTTCTTGTTTTGCCGTTTCCGTAACAAACGTTTTTTTACAGAACAGGGTTGTTAGCCCTGTGTCTAACCCCCTACCTGGGGGAAGGGTTCCACCTTAGTCGCCTTTTACGACATGCCTGGGTGGAGGGCGGAGATCCTATTCTTGCGATGCTCGCTTTGCAAGCATACCCCGGGAGTCCCACGGGGGCACTTAGGTTATGGGGCACCTTTACCTTGAACCTGACGGGGCCCTTCCTTGTCTGGGTATGCAGGAGCATGCAAGTGCACTAGTAAGCAATTCGTAACCCTGCCGATACTGAATCAGACAGGACACCAGAGATTCAGCAGCAGCGCAGAGCCTCTTCTTCTTGGTGGCCTTCTGGCGGTTTTACAGTGACAGCTCACTGAGAACAGATACATGTGGAGAAGCCCCATAATGATAATGATAATGATAATAATAATAATAATAATAATAATAATAATAATAATAATAATGATGATGATGATGATGATGATGACGATGATGATACTAATAATAATTATTATTATTATTGTTATTATCATTATTATAAATTTATGGAATATTTTTCTCAAGCTCTAGGTCTCGTAGAGCACAAATCAAAGCCAACAAGTCTATCACGCAATGCGACATGACTTCTTCCCGCATGAACCCTTAGCAGTAGGTCATTGTGGCGCTGCAGCTGTTCAGGCAGCCAGTCTTGGGCACGTTGAATCTGGCGGAGTTCATCCATCACCAGGCAGTAGGGAGCATGCTGGGTGTGTTCATGCCATTCATGCCTCTACCCTTAGCTAGAATACTCTTTTACCAAAGGTGGATGGGGTTTAGATGCGTGAAAAATGTCCTGCATGCGTTGGCACACAGGACCTCAATTTGTGTCTTCTGTTAGGGACTTATGATCATGGGAATGGGGTATGTGCCATCGTTAGCCGCAAGGGAAGAATCCCGGCGATCGGTCACCCAAAGAGAGACTCGAACCCAGAGCTTTTGAAACTCCAGATGACAAGGTTAGTGCTTTAATTACTCGGCTATCTCATCCCTAGATAGTTGGGTTTTTTTAAAAGTGCGTGTATGCTGGATTGAAAAAGCATCACTGACTACCAGCAAACTGATACAACAGTAGCGCAGGGCCTTTTCCTGTCGGTGGTCTCAGGGGGGCCCTATACTACATACAGCACATGTCTGGCTGTATCGGCGTGTCATTGTATCGGCATTTGCAGCCAGAGAGCAGAAGCCTTAGGATGTCACTTGAGTTGAGACAGAAGAACGACCCCCCCCCCCCCCCCGAAAAAAAAAGTGCCGACAAAAACCCCCAACAACAAAACAAAAACCAAAAAGACCACACCACAAAACAACAACAACAACCGCAAAACAAACAAATAAAACAAACAACAACAACCAAACAGAAACCGACAGTACACAAACAAAGCGACATTTCAAAGGCAACCCAACAAATAAACAACAACAACAAAATGGTTGTGGACGATTGCTTGTCCAATATAAATACAGAATTTCCAGAAACATGGAGACGCCATCTGTCTGCCTGTCCTTCACATCTTCTTGAAGATTATTTTCCCCGCCACTATTTCTTATCCTTTTGTTGGCTACTTATTTCAACAGGACAAATGTTCAAACACTGGCTTTTTTCTATACTATCAGAAAATTCAAACAAACAACAAACAACAACAACGAAACAAAACCAGCAAAAACCCTTCTTGTAATTGTTGGGCCCTGCGATTGTTTCAGAGAGAGAGAGAGAGAGAGAGAGAAGGGGAGAGAGAGGAGAAGGGAAAGAGAGAGCGAGAGAGAGAGAGAGAGAGAGAGAGAGAGAGAGAGAGAGAGAGAGAGAAAGAGAGAGAGAGAGAGAGAGAGAGAGAGAGAGAGAGAGAGAGAGAGCGAGCTCCTGCGTTACCAACGGTAAACTCTCATGCGCAAACTAATTGAAATGACAAAAATAATCAAAGTGGTAGCATTGGGCAAACAAAGCGGCAAAAACACTGACAAGTTGGTTTCCGGAGACCAGCCAACAGCCGGGGCCCCCCCTGTGTATCTTTCCCCCCCGGGCTTAATTCTATGATTAGACGCCCCTTGTGCAGCTTCGCCCAGTCGCCCGTCCGCCTTCAACAGGGCGAGGTTATTTCCGAATTTATATTAAAAGGAAACCCCACAACCCCAAGCGCCATCGCACGTTGCCAATTAAAGAGACAAACTTATTACTTCGCCCCTCCTCTTTGTCAGCGGCGCTCTGGTGGGCTGACGAAGTACCCACACCCGCGAAAACATCGACTGTCTTTTCCTGTCACAAGAAATACAAAGAACACCGGCAGCCCGCCGAAGAGGAGGAAGAAGAAGAAGAAGAAGAAGAAAGGAGAAGGAGGCTGGCAGCAGGAACAACTTCAGGAAAACTGTGATGTTTCGCCGCTAGGGGAACTGGAGGAGGAGCAGGGAAGAAAAGGAAGTCTTGAAGCATTGGTCTGCAAAAATGGCGGCGCGTTATTCTACGAAGCCCTACCGAGGCATGGGCGCGAAAGCTTGGGGGCTCGTTTGATAGAAAACTCTCGCCTGGGCCAAGTTTGGCTGCTTTCTTAATTCGTTTTCTTCGATTATTTTCTAGGTTTTCCGTCAATCAGAACTCCAGCAACGCCGTATTTACTGGAGGAGCGCAAAGTGTAGGGGGAGGGAAAGTACCAGAGTCAGCGACACCAACTACGTACATGTATACACACACAGACACAGACACACACACAGACACACACACACACACAAACACACACACACCTACAGAGTTTAGCTTGTGTGGACAGAGAGTTGTTCTTTGTTACCACTGTACCTCTTGGAATGGAGAGAGAGGTGTAGTGATCACTATTTTCTTCTTCTTGTTGTTTTCTGTCAGATTTTTTTTCTTTCTCTAAAGGCAACAAATTGCCTTTTCTTTCTTTTTCTTTGTTTCTAAAGGTTTAAAAAAAAAATTGGTTCTTTTGTTATTCTGTATTTCTTTCTTTCTTTTCCTTTTCACCCTGTTTTGTCTAAGTGGTTTTCTTTCTTTCTTTCTTCTTTCTTTTCTTTTTTCTTTTCTTTTTTTCTTTTATTTCTTTCTTTTCCTTTTCCTTTCTTTTCATTCTGTTTTCATTTACTTTGTCAATTTGTTTCTCTTTCTTCCAATCTCTTTTTTCTCATTCGTTTGTTGACGGATTCAATTGTGTTCCTTTTTATTTCAACAACACTTCTAAATGCTCTTTAAATTTCAAGCAAACAAACAAACACACTGGACAAAGCAAAACAGAACTTGCAGTTTTCGTCCTAAAGTAAGTGTATATGTGTATGTGTGTGTGTGTGCATATGCGAGTGTATTGAAAAGGTTGAGAAGAAGTAATACGTCATGATAATTTTTAAAAACCCATCAATAACAACAACAAACAGTGAAATTACAAATGTGTGTGTGTAAGGAGGGCGGGGGTGTGGGGGGGGGGGGGGGGGGGGGGTGGAAAAGACGAAAGATGCGTAATGCAATAACAGACTTCACGACGTCAACATAATAATTATTATATCCTGGCACATTCCTTGAGTCCCTGGCCGTAGTTTGTTAAACTTGCTCTCGTTCTATTCCTTTAACAGTAACCATGTTCTGTACAGCTGCTCAGCTGTACTTGACCTAAGCAATTCAGTATTCACACATGGTTCTATAATAAACCAGTGTATTCCTAAAACCATACACACACGAACACACGTACAGCAAAGCAGTAAACAACAAGCAGTGGCTCTGCAGAAACTGGCTTTGCCCGATCCTCGGCTCGAGCTCGCAAGTTCACCAATGGTGAGATTTTCCTGTACGCCACGCCATTTACCCCACCACTGAGGGAGCCACATTCCGACTTCTGGGATACGGTTGGGAACTGAACACAAGAGGTGTCTCTCTCCCTGACATTTCCCTGACATCACCTGTCGTGGATTCTTTTGACGAACACAAGTCAGGAAGTTCATGCATCTGACAGGTTTTCCTCTCACCATTGCACTGGCACTGTGAAGCGTGGACTTCTTCTCCCTCCCCGAACACTGGGACAGCAACTACTGTTGTCTGTCATGTGATGAAAATGTGTTGCGCTGCCGTTTAACGCCTGACAAGTCAGGCCTAGCACATCCGACTTCCGCATGAGAGAGAATTAGTTTTTCTGGAAAAGAAAAGGCAGGAGAATGGACCAAGAAGGCGGAAAATAGACAAGAAGGGGGCGACAGGAAGAAAAGGAGCAACGCAGAAACGAAGAGAAGGGTAGGAAAGAATTCCTAGCACAGATTCTCCAGAAGGTGGGGATGCTATTTATACTGACAGGCCCCCGGAATCCCCACCGCAGAATAAATCGTGGACTAGATGACGATTAGGTCAATCATTTCTAGGACGCTGACTCCAAGAGACAGTTTGATATCGATCTACATTATTTTGTTCTCTTATCTCTCTTAAGATATGGATGTATAGCACAACCGTCAGATGCCAAATACAGTTTGTAACACTTAAACAGTTTTTCTTTTCTAACGTGAACTTGAGGTGTCTTCCATGAAGCAGTGACAGAAGGAACAAAGATTGTCGATACATTTCAATGTTACAACTATATAAATTCCATACATTATGATGATGATGATGATGATTATTATTATTATTATTATTATTATTATTATTATTTTTACAACTAGGCATGTTGCACTTTATGGGTCTATGTCCATGGTAAGGTTGACTTAGGACAGCAAGAGCTTGAACTTTTCTCTGTTTCTTTTGTTTTTTCATTTTCTTTCGTTCTGTCTTTCTTTTCTTTCTTTATTTCTTCCTTTAGATCTTTCTTCCAGTTTTATTTTTGGTCTGTTTCAATGTCATTTCAACATTACAGCAACGTGTTGTATACAATGCTTAAAAGACAACAACAACAACCCCAAACACACATTGGATGAACCAAAACAAACTTTCCCCCGGAAGAGTGTGTACATACATGCAGGTGATTGCTGTAAGGAGTCACTGTGGCCCTGGAAGGAGTGACTGTGTCGACAGTTCTCTTTCGGTCCTCGGCTAGAGTTCTGAGATTCACCAATGGGGAGAGTTTGCGTATGCGACCGTTTTTGCCCATCAAGAAGGTACCCGCATTCCGACATTGGGGATGCATGCTGGGTATGTTCGTGTTTTTGTAACCTATTAAACGCTGACATGAGTTACATGATCTTTTTGGTCCCTGGCATTGCAGGTAACAATTATTCTCCCGTAAAGCACATACATCCCCATCAATACAAAATTGTCAATTCCAAAGCAGTATGTAGCATGCTGACACTGTGGTTTTCGTACACACATCAATATTTCAATTATGTTGCAGCGATTTTTTTAACGCACAAAAAGGAATTACATGATCTTTATTAGCGTGCATATTTGATCTTCTGCATAATGTAAATACACGAAGGGAATTAAGGCACTAACAGGTTTGCATTTCAAGTTGACCAGGGACATCGTAAAAATCACCATTCTTAATTCACCAGACGCCACCGGGATTGGAACCCACGACTTTATGGATCAGTGGGATTGAAGTCGAACGGTCTTAACCACTCGGCTGTAGTATTAGTCACTGTATACACTGATTCCTTTGATGGCCCATACCAAATAAGTGAACTCCACTGCACTGCACTAGGAGGCACCGTGGTCGAGTGGTTTAGGCGGTCGACTCGTGAGCCAGAGGTCGCGGGTTCGATCCCCGCTCGGCTCGGTGTTGTGTCCTTGGGAAAGACACTTTACTCCTATTTTCCTCACTCCACCCAGGTGTACAAGTGGGTACCAGCTCTGCTGGGGAAGTATCTGGCGACAGACTAGCGTCCTGTCACAGGGGTGGTGAAAAACCATCAGTTCGCTTAACGCTACAGAAACCGGGATAAGCTCCGGCTCTATGGGCCTTCTGGCTCGAAAGAACATACTGCTCTGCACTGCACTGCATCCAGTCTGATGCCGGATTGTTCACCCATCAGTGCACTGCATGCACCTTGAGTCTGGTCTTTGGATGAAACATTGAACCGAGCTCCCACCTGCAAACTATCCACTTAGCGCTTGTCGAACAACTTGTTCCTGCTAAAATGCTGTTGGTGAAAACAGCCATAGTCAAAGGGGCACAAGTGTAGAAAAAAGCAGGAACCTACTTTTTATAATAATAGTGATATTGCAGTACGATGGCACACTTATCCTCTTAATTATATTTTTGGAGATTTAAAAATTTTTTTTGGATTTGTATGGTTTAACATTGATAAGGGTTTTTTGTTTTGTTTTTAATTATATGTATGCATATATTATTGTCTTCTCTTGTTTGATTTGTATGGTTTATCATTGATTAGGTTTTTATTCTATGTGTACATATATATTATTGTTTTTCTCTCTTTTTTTATTTAGATAGATGGCTTGATGAAAAAAAGCAAATGCACTGCTTATTCAATGTACCATCTGAAAACTTGACTTGTATAAAACAACCCTAAGTTCACGCAGAGAAACATGCTGTGACAAGAAATGCTATACAATACAATGCAACTACCACGCAGACAGACAGAGCACAACTGTACTGAATATATCGGTAGACCCTGTTCTTGGAATCCTAGTAATCACACATTCTTCTAAATAAGCCAGCAAGCAGAGAGAGAGAGAGAGAGAGAGAGAGAGAGAGAGAGGGAGAACACCAGGAGTGGTGGGGGAGGGGGGAAGAGAGAAGTATCTACAGTGATTTTCCCCTCGAACACACACACACACACACACACACACACGTACTAACACACGTTTAATGCAGCGTTGACAGAGACGGCTTCCAAGCGTGCAAGCCGGCGGTATGAATAAAGTAAGCTAGGCAGGCAGGCAGGCAAGCAGGCAGGCAGGCAGGCAGGCACATTACATTACTTACCACTAATGGGCTCTTTCACTGCTAGTCCGTGACGGAACTCTGTTGTCTTTTCGCCGCCCGATGAGCTCCATATGCGCTTTTGTTTGTCAGGCCGTCTTCGTTTGCTTTTCTCTGTCTTGCGGCTCTGTGTTTGTAAGCAGTCGCCTAGCGCTGGGCTTGTACTTCCCTTTCTCTTTCTCTTTGAAGGCGTGTTTGCCTTTGTTGCCTTCCCGCTTGTCCCCCTTTGCCTGTGTCCACGTGCCTTGCCTGCTAGGGGCTAAACAATAGTGGGGCTGAGGAAATAAACAGGGGCCAGCAGGAGTTCTCTTTCCTTTCTTTCTTTCTTTCTTTTTTTATAGTAGTGGTGGAGTGTGTATTATTACTGGTCGTGAGGTGGATTTGTTGTTGTTTGTTTTTTGTTGGTGTGGTTAGGTTGTGGTGTTATAGCATGAGGATGTATGTGTAGATATAGAGGGTAGATGATAGAGGAGATGATATGATTATTGTGTTGTAGATTTGATGTTGGGAGAGAAAGCCTGAACGTGTCTTTTATTGGGTGTTTTGTTGTCTTGATCAGTATCTGCCTGCCCCATCACCTGCAAAAATCCATCTCTCTCTCACACACACAAATGTGCGCGTCTCTGTCTGTCTGTCTGTCTGTCTCAGGAAAAGCGAAAAATGAAAATAAATAAAACAACAAAACCTCACAAGACTACCCTAGCAACAGCAGACACAATAATGATACAAGAAGCATATGACAGACAGCAACAAAACTACTACTACTACTGATAATAACAACAACAATAATGATAATAACAACAACAGTAATAAGAACAACAACATTGTAGTATGATCATTACTGAATGGTCCACAGAAGCAGGCAGTAATCAGACATGTTCTGGAGTGTAATGAATTGCATTGTATTGCATCGTGTCATGTCCTATCCTATCGCAATGGAGTGTATTCCGTTGTATGGCATCGTGTAGCATCGTTTCGTAATGTATTTTATTGCATTGGTTTGTATCGTTTTTTCCATCCTATACCATGTTAGTCACAGCAGATTTCGCTGCATTACAATTTGGGCAGCTCCTTTTTGGGCAAAGTTGAGGTTAATGCAACAGCATCGTATTTTACCATTGTCCTTGTTTGCGAGTGCATTTGTTTCTCGTTGAGAAATGAGATTTTATATGCATAATGATATTTAACTAGAAACAACAGCATCGTATATCAATTGTTCTTATTTGTAGGTGCATTTTTTTTTAGAAAGGTTTTGTATTTGCATACTTAAATTTTGCTATAAACAACAGCATGTATATCAATTGTACTTGTTTGTGGGTGAGTTTGTTTTTCCGTTGAGAGACTTTTGCCATAAACAACAGCATCGTAATAATATTAACTGTCCTTGTTTGGGGTGCATTTGTTTCCCCTTGAGAAAGTGTTTTCTTTACTTCTTTATATGCAAAATCATTTATTTTCTAGAAACAACCCTCTCCTCTTGTCATATGGTCTTAATGTGTAGTGCATGCCGTACCTCAGTTTGCCGCCTCGTCCAAAAAGACTAGCACCCAGATCACCCACCACTCATGGTCTAGAGGATGAAGCAAGAACCCAGACTCAGACGGGAATCAAACCCACGACCTCTTACTTCGGACATAGGTGAGTTACCGCCATGTCACTGATCCATCCACAATGATAACTGCTTGTTTGCTGCCTAGCGCTTTGGCGGCATCAGAGAAAAATATATCATATGCTAGAAAAAACGATTGTCTTACTTTTCTTTCTCTGAGAATTGATTTTACCAAGTGGGCAACAAAAGGAAACTTAACAGAATAACACACACACGCACACATTTCTTTTGTATTTCAAACCATTTCTGCCCACCCCCCCCCCCCCCACCCCCCCCCACCCCCCCACACACACACACACGTGCGATCGTTTATTTTGTTTATTTCAAACTATTTCTTTTCTTCACACACACACACACACACACACACACACACACACACACACACACACACACACACACACACACACACACAACACACGCTTCTTTTGTATTTCAAGCCATTTCTCTTCTTCTTTGTCTTCTTTCCTTTCTGTCAATCTTGGAACTTGAAGTATCAACAACAAGATCTTTTTGTTTTCTTTTTGTTTGTGTGAGCATCTCTGCTTTGATTTTTTGTTGTTGTTGGCTGTTTTGTGTTTGTTTTTGCTTGGCCTCACACACACACACACACACACACACACACACACACACAGTGTTAAAATCGATTTAGCTGGCCAGAATGCATGCGCTCGAGAACTGAAAACATGGACTACAATCAGAGAGAGAGAGAGAGAGAGAGAGAGAGAGAGAGAGAGAGAGAAGAGAAAGAAGAACTCGAAATATTTATTGAGAGTAAATGGATAAGCACATGGCTTCTTTACACCATGCTCCTAACAAAAATGAAGATAAATAGAATACACATACACAACAGAAACAAGAAGATATATATATATATATATATATATATATATATAATATATGAGAGAGAGAGAGAGAGAGAGAGAGAGAGAGAGAGAGATCAAGACAGAGACAGAGCGACTGACAGACAGACATACAAACTAGACAGACAGATCAGACACAGTTTGAAGAAGAAAAAGAAGAAGAGGGGGAGGAGGAAGAAAGAGATGAAAGAGAAGAAGGAAAAGGAGTAAGAGGAAGAAGGAGAAGATACCGAGGAAGAAAGAAAGAACGAAAGAAAGAAGAAACAGAAAAACAATAAGAAGAAAGAAAAAAAACATGAACACCCCCCCCTTCCCCCCCCCCCCCCCCCCCCCCCACCCCCCCCCCCACACACACACACACATACAAGGTAAAATACCTCAAAAATTAATGTTTAACACACTTGCCCAAACATTGTCCCCCGTTTACTCGCACATCATTTCCCAGCATTACACGGTCGCCACTACAGGAGACGCCACCTTTTCCTGAGCCTTCCTCCTGCAGCCAGTATGTTTACCTTGGTTCTCGCCGCGCGCCAAAGAGCGGACGAAAGCGCACGTGCATTGCACAGACTGTGGAACCAGGAATCTCATCAGTTAATTAGTATCGACACCCCCAAGAAAAGAAAGGTGTTTGTTTACCCAACCCACAGTTCTCGCCCTTGGGTTTCGCTGGCTTCAAAGCGCCGCCATCTTGTTCGCATCAGCGCCCCCTAGTGAGCTGACGTGCCGTAGTTCCTGGCCGTCAGTGGGGGAGACAATCGCTTGTTTCAAAAAGAAAAAGTTGAAAAATACAGGTGTTCTGAGAGGCAGTGATGGGGAGGGAGGAAAAATATGTAGGGGGGGGGGGGGGGGGGGGGAGGGGGTAATGAAGGTGTGAACAAGAAATTTGTGTGTATTTTATGTAATATTCATCTTTTCTGAATAAAGATCTATTTAAATCAGAAAGAAACCATTAAAAAGGAAGAAAAATCGATTTTCCTGCAATGTCTTGTGTGAACAAACCGATTACATTTCTGCAATGCTTTGTGTGAATAAATTGATTGCATTCCTGCAAAGTCTTGTGTGAAGAAATGGATTGTACCCTGCAATGCTTTTCGCGAATAAATTGATTAAATTCCTGCCGATGTCTTGTGTAGAAATAAATCTAATGCATTTTTGCAATGTCTTTTTGCAAATAAATCGACTACATTCCTGGAATGTCGTGATTTATCTTGTGTGAATAAATCAATGACATTCATGCGATG
>CM054150.1:55178230-55208230 GCA_028751875.1 Rapana venosa | reverse complement strand
ACAGTGGGTATATAGATAATTATATTATTATCCTTTAACCCTTACCTGACCCTTATACCAAGGAAAAAAAATCGCCAAAACTCTTCGAAGGAAGATAGCAAAAAGATATTCGGCTTTTTTTATATTTTCGTTTTTACCTTTAAGAATCACTTCACGGGGTCAGCTGCTTCTTGGACAGTTGGTTTCAGGGTTTGGGAGTGGAAGGGATCGACCTCCCCACTCCCCCCCCCCCCCCCCCCCCCCCCCCCCCACCCTTCTCCCCTCTCTCTCTCTCTCTGGACTTGAAGAAAAGTCGCTGACCAACAGCATCTATGAAACTGCTATTACCTAAAAGCAGTGTTTGCGTTCTGTTGGTGTTTGAATTTTGTTTTGTTATCACGGCATTATCAAATTATTATCAAATTACTGCAAACCAACAGATATGTTTCATCTTGATTCGACTTTTCTCTCAAGAAGAATGTTTTTTTTCTTCTTCTTCTTCTTCTTCTTTTTATTTATTTTGTTTGTTTGTTTTCTAATAAGTTGAATTAGTTGGGAAAAGGCTGAAGGCGGGCAGTGGAAGTGGGAGTGGGTGTGGAAAGAGGGGGGGCTGAGAGAGGGGGAGGGAAAGGGGGGGAGGAGGTGTAAAAATAATGCCGTATTACACACATGATGGTACAAACAGCTCCAACACTACTCAAGACGGTTTCTTCTTCCTCATCCAACATCTTGTTACAACACCAGCGTCATTCAACAATCTAACAAACCCGAACCCTGTCCCTACACACCCAAATCCTCACATCCACTCTCAATAAACCTCTTCACTCCTTGCCTGCCCGCCCCCACACAGCTTGGGCCGCCCTGTGATCAAAACCCTCCCTGGAAAAGAGATCAGCGTGACAAGAAGCGTGGACTGAACAGCGCCGCTAATAGGACCTAATTGGACGTCTTCCCCAGCCAGCACAGAACCCCCAGTCCACTCGGAAGCTCCACAGGAGATCCGCCCTTGGGCCGTCTCCAAGTAGCGCTTCCCCTGGAGCAAGGGAGATCATAAACAGCGCCGCTCGGGATGAAGGGAGACATGGGAGATAAGTTGTGGCACGAACACCCCGCAGCGATCACAAAGCGTCGAGTATGGTAGGGAGCAACCCCGACATCGAAGAGGTGGTGGATGGATCGCTTGGCCTGTCAACAAGCTGCTATCTCTCAATGAGAGGGAGTACTAACATGCCTTCGCGTCAGCTGTTTGAGGGTCTGGGCAATGACATGCTACCGTCCTACACTACACCCTTCTCCTTCTTCACTGGAATGGAGGGGACCAACTACCCCCTTGTTTCCCGGGGTTTGCTGCGAGCAGGGGGTTTTTCCCACTGCTGAATGATGTTGGTGTAGTTGTACAATGCTAAGTGCTGCGTTTGGTTGCTGGTCTCACTGCTCCGACATCATTTCTTTTGGTCAAAACCCTGCCAGGGGCTGAAGGGGAGTTCCAACTGGTGAATGATGTTGTTCATTGATGATGCGTGTGGTTGATTGACATAGTATGATAGTGAACCTTTTGGCTGAACCTCAGGGTTTGGAACAACCAAGGGAGGATATCTGGTTGGAATAAGCATAGAGAGAGAAGGGAATGAGGAAGAGTGAGAAAGAGAGAGAAGGAAAAGAGAGAGAGAGAGAGAGAGAGAGAGAGAGAGTAAATAATTTCTTTTTAAGACACAGTAGAACGACGATTGTACATTTGTTATATATTCATACAGTATACATACATACATATACATACAAACAGAGAGAGGGGGGAGATACCAACCTATCTCTCTCTCTCTCTCTCTCTCTCTCTCTCTCTCTCTTTCTCTCTCTCTCTGTGTCTCCGTATCTGTCTGTCTGTCTCTCTTTGTACTTTGCCCTTATGGCTGGGTCAAGAAGTGTAATGTTCCATACTTACATACATAAGTACATAAATCTGAACACACTTCCATTCCTTCATTTATCTATAGTTTGGTCTACAATGCCGTTACAACTGACGTGTGTACGCCGAGACACGGGTTGTTACGTCAGGTTATCTACATTGGCCCGTTCAATTAAAGTCTGTTATTGCTGTGTGACTTAACTAGAATAAACTCTGCTTCAATCAAGGTATAGTTTTATGGGGCCAAAGTTTGTGGTCTGAGATGAGGTGAATTGGTACAGCGCGTGTTGAAAGCACGTAATAGAGCGGGAGGGGGATAACCTAGAGGTTAGAGTGTTGGTTTAAATCATGCTTATTCACTAAGAAGAAAATAAACTTTTATTACATACACATTGATGTTCTGAGCAACAACAAGTAAACAGCTTATAATGTGCCATAACACATAAAACGAAATAGAACTTTGGTAGCTAGTAGGTATGTGTTCATATGAAACAATATGTTCTTCGATAGGATTCCAAAAATGACAAATTAACTGATCAACTTTCTCAATGTTACTGCAAAAAACGTTTTGGAAGGAAAGCTAGAGCTGAATTAAAGATTTTGAAAACAAACATGGCAAAGAAAAAACAAAACCAAAAAACCCGCAAGCAAACAAAACAATGTACAATTGCAAGAAAACTAGACCGAAAGAAAGAAGAGAAAATGATAGATTAGAAAAAAAAACTTTTCAAAATGACACATAATAATCGTTTGAGATCGAGAGAGACATCAGTAATGACTTTTAAATGATGACTTTTAAGTGATGACTTTTATGCAAACTATGCACTCCAACTTCGAGGTTGGTGTCTACACACGACTCTTGTGTGCATACCTTTCCTTAAAATTTTTTTGTGTCATCCGGTCCTACCGGCACGAAATGGCCTAATCTTCCGAAAAGCGGAACGGGTTTTTAACGTGAGCACAAGATGTTCTGCGTGCGTTCGCACACGGGGCCTCGGTTTGTAGTCTCACCGAAGGACTTTTGGGGGCGTGGAGTCAATACGAAGTGGTGATAGGCTTTCCAAGCAGACAGAGACAAGCGGCCCGAATTTCACGCAGCGACTGTCATGTCTCTAACTAAGTACTATCAATACGATACACTGCAATATAATACCTTTGCACAACATGCAACATACTGCTCTTTCACTAGCTGTGGTCCATCCATCTGTCCCTTCGCCAAAACCTTACATTCTGTACTATCAAATCCAGCCTCAAAACACAGTTATTTAAATTTCTTCCCAAAATCTTCCCTCTCATTATCTATCCATACTCTTCAGCGACCCCCCCCCCCCCTTCAGTCTCCATGACCATGCATAGATATACTGTGCGCGCATGCGTGCCGGCGCGTGTGTGTAATATTGATATTTTTTATTTATTTATTCATGAATGATTGCGTAAGTGTAAATGATTTGAATGTAAGCGCTTTGATTTGTTCCTTTGCAAGATTCAGCACTATATAAATTCCATACATTATTATACAATACAGTTCAAAAGCATTACAACATACCCCATTACAATACAACCTCATTCTGAAGGTCATTTCGCGCGGTTTTCTTAGCACGCAATGGGCGATAATGCACTTCACACCCAGCCCGAAGAAAAGAAGAGTTATTGTCCGTTACCGGCCAGAAATAAAAATGTTGCGATTTATTTATGGATTTACTGTCTCTGCTGAAGACCGGGGCTTGGGCGATAAATTTCAGGTTGAATTTGCGATGGCTCTTTTACAGGAATACTTAGTACGTGGTGGTGGTGGTGGTGGTGGTGTGTGTGTGTGAGAGAGGGAGAGAGAGAGAGAGAGAGAGAGAGAGTTATGTCCAGATCCTAAGTTGAGTAGACAAAACGTGTAGGTTTGTTTTTTTTAAACCAAGCCATCCACCCGTCAAGTGCCTATGTGCGTATGTGTGTGCAAACGTACGCGCACGCGCGTGTGTGTATGTGTGTGTTGGGGGGGGGGGGGGGGGTAAAGGGGGGAAGGGTGTGCACGTGCAGACGCGTGTCCTCCCTTTGCTTGCTTGTGTTGTGTTTTGCTTGCTGTTGGTTTACTGTGTTCTCACTGTCATCATCACCACGCCTCGTCCTCTTGTCATAGCCCCGTCCTTCTGTTCCCACAGCTAGATCCTTCCAGTGCCGCTCTCAAGTTTGTCATGTCGTTCCATCAGGGATAGAAAGCTCTTAAGGAGGCCTATGAATACAGGCTGCCTTGAGACCACCACCGCATTGCTTCTCGGTCAGTTTGGTGGTGTTCGTTGGTGACTGTTCTAAGCCAACATATACACAGGACACAATCTAGAGAGCCTCTTATTGACCACGACTTTAGCTTTGCCCCGGAGTCACAATGACGAGAGGCTCATCTGACGTCCCCCCAGGTGACTGTCTCACAGGAATTGCACAGTCTATGAAGAATCGAACGCTTTCCACAGACACGAGACGAGCATCCGAGACTGAGGGTCATGACCACCACACCAACAGAATCGGTGCCACCGAATCATACAATTTTCTCTATTGCATGTTGCTCAGTGGTGATCAGAATGGCGTACCTGTGATGTTATGAACGTACACTTTGGATTGAGACACCATGACAGGACCGTTCTCTACACTTTCAGTTATGATGATTTTATGCTATGCATGCTTTCTATCATGATGCTATCCGACATCAAGCAAGCCCCAGAGATACAAGGTACATTAGTGTACTGTTGGTCTAGCAAATTGAGCAACATTAAAGAAACAACCCTGCGTCTGTCAAAAAGATAACACTCAACTTACGGTGATGGTCACTACAAAGAGCTGTGTGGGTAGAAAATGGCCGGAGTATACCCCCTACCCCCCCCCCCCCAAAAAAAACAACAACACCAACAACAAACCCAACAACAACAACAACACAAAACCCACAAAAAACACCACCAACAAAAACACACCCAAAAAGAAAAAACAAGAACCCCCCCCCCCCCCCCCAACAAACAAAAGGACCCCCCCCCCCTACCCCCACAACAAAAAAACCCAACCAAATAACCGCCCCCCCCAAAAAAAAACCACCCAAAAAAACAACAAAAAACAAAAAACCAACGAAAACAAAGAAGATATCCAACCAGACGAAAAACAAAGCCAAACAAACAAAAACAAACGAAAAAACACCGAAATGGCTCTTATCGGATTTAAACCCACGACTTTCCTCCACCCAAGATTCTAACACCTTGTTAACCACTGCGCCTCAGCAGCTGATGTTATTCTTTATTTAACATAGTTGCCTCTGACACTGTCACGCTTTCCGCTTTTCGGGAGAGTAGGTCATTGTGTGCAGGTGGGAACGGATGAAAACATTTACAAAACTGCATACACACGGGGACTAGTTGAAAAAAGCATTTGAGTGCTTATTCCATCACCCTCGAAATAGAAGAATAAATAAATAAATAAATAAATAACCCAGTAACTGCTTCTCCTACATCCATTCCTACCTCAACATGTATACAATTCACACACATAGCGCTATATAAATTCCAGATATTATTATTATTACTATTATTACCTACACTTTTGTCTCCACAGAGGGGCCATACATACTGATGGACAGTAAATCCATAAAGGCATAATCCTACTTCCTATCATGCATCATATTATTATATCAACGTGGGACTAACACAATTCGCTGCTAATAAACTAATAACCAACATGATACCGATAAAGTAATACTTTGATACCAAAACAATGTGACGCTTGTAAACTATTCACGATAATGACAGACAGTGGCTTAGGGACACAAAAGAAAACAAAACTTGCTTAAGACACCAGGTTAGGTCAACTTCTAAGACAAAATCTGAAGGCTTGAAATCATTCCTGTTATATCAATCAGCCAGTAATGGCTTGGTGGTCAGCTTTGAAAGTCAAAGTGCAAAGGTGTCATGGAACAAAGGGCTGATATTGGCTGGTCAGTGTCCTCTACCTGTTGTCATGATATGCATGGAACGCCACTGCGAAAGCTTATTGCATGTCAACTTTAGACATTGCACTAGAAAATCAAATAAAAACAACAGCAATAACGACAGCAAAGACCCAAGCAAGATCTGGGATCGTGGATGTTACTGGTGCTAGACAAATAATGAACACTTGAAGACAGATTAGAAAGAAATACATTGCAGCAAAGTAGTGAAAAGTGACCATAAGCAGTAAAAAGTAAAGTGATTGAAAAAGTCTTAAAACAAAGGAGCAAATAAATAAACAAAGAAAAACAAACAAACAAACAAACCAAAGCACAAAAAAAAAGGAAAAGAAAAGGGAAAAAGGTACAGAATTGATCAAACACACAATGCTACACAAAACCCCTTAAAACATGACACTGAACTGGGCTGGTGTTTTTCTTGAAGAGTATGGCAATGTGATAATGCAACATTTCTTTATGTAGAGAAACCATCTGTAATCTGAACTGACCCAGTTGGGAATACAATAATCACTCAGGGCTAGGACCTGGTTCAGTCTGTGAGAGTCCTCACCAGCGCTGTGTACACATTTAGTTTCTTGACACGAAGAGTTGTCTGTAATAGTGGTGCATGAGTGTACAGGTATGTGTTGATCAGTATGGAACAGTAACTGTATCTAAAGGTGAAATTATACTATTTAATCACGAAAAAAGTAAGTTTTGCGAATGTGAGAAAACTTTTTGTTAAATCAAAATGATGGTATTGACGCTACTTACGTACACGACGAATTGTGTAATAAATAAAAAACCATAGAAAAATTCCGTCACGAAAAGTACTTTTTAACGTGAAAATAATAGGGCAATCATTTGAATTTTGTTCTGATGCCAAAAAAAGAGAGAATATTTTCACCCCCCAAAATCAGTTTGACAGTAGAAGTTCATAGTTGGTTGTGTCAAAGAAAACAAGTGGTGACAGACTTGTTTTTAAACATGGACATTAGATCGTGTTCAAGATAACTGTAGTTTGGGTTCATAATTTCTATCTTCCTTTTGAACTTGATGAATATTGATTTTAAGACACAAATATTGCTCTACAGATTTAGTGTTCAGACTACAAAGAGGAAGGGCTCACAGATTATCATTTTAAAAATTCTTCTTTTTTATATCTGGAGGGATTTCAACCAAGACTTAAAAAAAAATTGTATTTCTGACTAAAAGATATCTTTAAACCAGATAAAAGAAACCGTGACGATGTGTGTACTGTATCACTGAAACTTGTTTGTTGGGTTTAGTATCCACCATATTTCTAAAACTCTGGGATGTTGTCAGTTATATGGTTGTCCTACAAACAACCGAAATGAAATGCAACAAAAATGGCAAACAGAGGAGCCATTCAAATGCGCACAATTCTCAAAGGATTTCCCAAACAGACTATAAATCAAAACACTTATAGATTAAGCTAAGATCAAGATTTATAAAAAAAAAAAAAAAAGACACACACACACACACACACACAAAGGAGGGACAGACAACAACAATAACCAAGAACAAACGCACACAGAAGACCTCATAATATAAACAGGACCATCCCACTTTCACCCCTACTTGGGTGGGTAGGGCAGCACGTAAGTTTTCTTTAGATCTTATTTATCTATGTCCAAAACCCTCGACATACTTTCCCCAAAGTGCCTTGTGTGATGATAACATTTTCAATACGTCACTTCAAAAAAGCAAATCGTAGATCATTTTGTTCTCTCGTTTGAATTTGATAAGAAGAAAGGGGGGGGGGTGGGGGGGGGGGGGGGGGGGGGGGGGGGGGGGGGGGGGGGGGGGGGAGGGGGGGGGAGGAGGGGGGGGGGGGCAGAAAAATGTAACAAAAACATAGTTCACATAGTCGGCGTGAAGGGAAGCAACTCTTCCAACGGTGCAAAAGTCACCAAGTTCAATTACCGAGGGTGAAGATCCTCTTTTTTTGTGAAGCAAAACAAACGGCAGCGGCGGTTTGAAAGGAAGGGTCTTGGCGAATGCTTGGTAAATGAGTCAGTGAAGCGCCAAACGATGGTGGTTTATCGACACACCACCACCACCACCATCCACCACCACCACCACCACCACCGCACATCTCTTTCCTGCCTTTACCCACGTCTTTGTATCGACTTTGGGGGACCCCCAACCCAACCTCACTACCTTCCTCCCGGCAGTACTGTCCCCTTGTCCCCGCGTTGCTAAGAACCAATGGAGGAGCAGCTCGCGCTAAACCAACAGCCTGCCGTTTCATCTCTGGGCTGGGGGGATCCCATGGCCTGATCTGACCGGGATTTGATCCCTAATCACCCGGGACTCGCAGGCTACCCACTCCACATCAAAGATGGCCGAACCTGTTGGCTTGTCAACGACAAGGCTGGCACACAAGCCCGTTCCGACGATTTATGGAACCGTTTTAGATTGCGAGGCAGCTAACCAGCCAGCCCCCCCCCCCCCCCCCCCCCCCCCTATATGAAAATTTGTCGGACCATTTTTTTCCCCCCTTTCCTGTCTGTAGTGCGTGTATAAAGCTACAAGCAGTGTTCTTTACGAGGACTGAGATCAGGGGTTTGTGGCCTTGTTTTGGCACCACTGGCGATAGTGCTTGTTTTCGATAAGGTCGGAAGGGGAAAGAGAATATTTACAACTGCGGCTCGGACCGAAGAGTGTCTTTTATCTGTTTGGGTTTTCATAAATCCTGCTGGGGGGAGAGACAGAGAGAGAGAGAGAGCGGGGGCAAGTATCAAGCAGCGAGCAACCATACCAGGCTGGTGGCAGCAAGATAAACCTTGCCTTTCGCGCTTTTGCCTTTCAAGCGTGGGGTTGTATTTGTTGCTCTTTTCCGGCGACGTTATTTCTGCGGCAAGATGACAGAGCAAAAGGAAAGGCGAAAAGCAAATCGGACTCTCCTGTTTGTTGCTGCTCACAGTTCATTGATGTTTGGGGTGGGGTGGGGTGGGCTGGGGGAGGGTGGGTGGTGCGCGGAGTGAAGGGTGGGTGGGGGAAGGAAAGTGTGTGTGTGTGTGGTGTGTGTGTGTGGTGGGGGGAGGGGGGGGCGGAGGGGGGGGGTGTTTAAAATGGAAAGGGTGTCCGGTGGTGGTTTTTAGTGAGATTGTGTACTGTGGGCAAGTGTGAGGGAGGAATGAGGAAGGTGTGTGTTGGGGAGGGGGGCGAGGTAGAAAGCGTGCTCGCGTGCGCGTCTGTGTGTAATGAGGGGTGGGGGTGGAAAGCGCGCGCGCGCGCGCGTGTGTGTGTGTGTCTGTGTGTGTGTGTGTGTGTGTGTGTGGAGGAGAGAGAGAGAGAGAGAGGAGAGAGAGAGAAGAGAAGAGAGAGAGAGAGAGAGAGAGAGAGAGAGAGAGAGAGAGAGAGAGAGAGAGAGAGAGAGAGAGTTGAATATAACAACAGTCTATTCTTTGTTGTGTCCGTCTGTCTGTTTATGTCTGCCTAAATCTGTGTGTGTGTGTGTAAGTGTGTGCACACGCAAGTGTGTGCATGCATGTGTGTTTGAGAGAGAGAGAGAGAGAGAGAGAGAGAGAGAGAGAGAGAGAGACAGACAGACAGACAGAGAGAGAGAGAGACAGACAGACAGACAGAGAAGAGGGGGGTAAAGGGCGATGGAAATACAAGGACCACAGGAGGACCTTTCATTTTTAGAGGTCCCAGAGGTTACAAATATTTCTTTCAACACCTCTCCCCCCCCCCCCCCCCTGCCCCCCTCCTCTCCTCTCTCTCTCCTCTCTCTCATATTCTTGTTTCTTTTCTTTCTTGTTTTCTTCCTGACGATCACTGCCATCTGAGGGCGGCGTCAGGGTCGGTCTGTTGGCCATTACCTCCCCTCTTAGATCTTTCCTCCCCACTAGTTCTCTTCTCACGGTGGACGTGAGGGAGGGAGGGGGGAGCAGAGAGAGAGAGAGAGACTGTGTGAGGGAGGGGGAAGCAGAGAGAGAGAGAGAGAGAGAGAGAGAGAGAGAGAGAGAGAGAGAGAGAGAGACTGTGTGAGGGAGGGGGAAGCAGAGAGAGAGAGAGAGAGGAGAGAGAGAGAGAGAGGAGAGAGAAGAGAGAGAGAGAGAGAGAGAGAGAGAGAGAGAGAAACATTTGTACTAGTAGAAAAAACTGGGACTCACTGCCACCATTGTGGCCGCATAAATAAGGCTTGTGATGAATCCTGATCTTGGCACTAATGACATGACGTCAATGACCCTATCTGCCTCTTTTCAAAGGTTGCATGTTGTTTCCTCAGTTCCTCAGCTGACCTCCGAAGCTCACCAATGTTGAAGTTTTGTGTATGGGAACGTTTGTCCACCACGAAGGCAGCCATATTTCAACTTCAGGGATGATGTCTAAACACGACGCCAAAGGGGATGTGGTTTCTTCAGTTTTGTCATCCACTCCAGCCGGTACGCAATGGCCTACTCTTCAAAAAGGTGGATCGAGTTTTAACGTATATGCAAGATGTTCAGCGTGCTTTTGCACTCGGGACCTCGATTTACTGTCCCATGTGAAGGACTTAGACCAGGCTTGAAAAAGCTTACATACACGATTGTTATGTAGATAACCACATGAGCAGTAGCCAGGGGACAGTGAAGAACATGGATAGGCTAATGTAGATGACGTTAACACTGCCGGATTGCGGGAGGATTGAACATACACCACGTTGATAATTCTTATCAAAGGTGGATCCCTTTAAGAGCCTTGGTTCCTGTCAATATCACCTGACCAGAAGGCTTTGTAGGAAACACAGCTAGCTTTGCTGCTTGTGGCACGACCACTACTGAACAGAGGAAGAATACGCTTTTCTTCAATTATTTTTTGTTTCACAGTCCAAAAGTACTGGCTGGTTTCTATCACAAAACACGGTCATAAATGTTTATGCATGCAAACAAGCAGGAATTCGGTTATGTGATATTAGCCCTCATTTGACGAACACTACAGGTAGCTGAATTTCTCGAGCCCAGTCGACGCCGGGCTATATTGTGATAAGAAACGTCCCTGTTCAGCAGTCAAGTTTTTTTCATATTCCCAGTGTGTTTAAGTTCAAAGCTGGCAGCCGACAATAGCATGAAGATGACAATGGTCATGTCCATCTGTCGTCTTACAGATGGTGTCTTTTGAGTACAATCTCAGCTTTAAGCTTGTTTCTTAAAAACAACAAATTAGCAGCCAGACAACAGAACATGTGCAGAAGTGTTGCTCCACTACAAGAGGCACTCTGAAAGAGGACCTGGCCTGACCCCACCACTCCAGTGGCCCATCAACTCTGCCACAAGTGGGAGGACTTGGGAGACAGCGTCCATCTGACGAACTCCAAGAGAAAGAAAGAAAGTCACAATGCCTGCAATCTGTCGTTTTGCTGAACACAGATCTCTTTCACGGGGTCTCTCTCTGCCTGTTTTGGTTGCTGGGTCGTACACACACTACGTCAAAGGACCCCACGTGAGCATGTGTAAACAGATGAATCCAAGAACGAAATTAATTTGAAATGGAATAAAAGGAGGAGGGAAATGGAGAACAAGCGACAGAGGAGGGAAAGGCACAAGCACATGCACACATAATCCATTAATTTTGTCCTCATCTCTGTCTCTTTGTTGCTTGCTCAATCCCCCTCTGACAAAGTGAAGACAGTAGTATTTTCCTGAAGTGATATTGACATGCACCTTGTGACTGCCTATCACAGGACAGGGGAGGTCAACACTGGGTGCTGTGTGCTCTCCCTTGCTGAAGTGCTTATGATTATTATGCATCTTCTGCTTTTGTTTCTTGTTCATCCTCACTAAGTGTTCCCCTTCCCTCTTGCTCTCTGTCATATCATTCTTTCCCATGTATGGAAATTGTTGAGGGAACACACGCACGCACACACACACACACACACACTCCTGCATTAATACTAGCTTTCATGTCTCTTTGTGTTCTGTGTGTGGTTCTGGTCTTTTAATCTATTGACTTTTTTTTTTATTGGTATTGTGTTTTCATTATCGACATGATCACATTGTCAATATCGCCTTCCATGTAGAATGTTGATAAGCAAGATTCCATCTTATAAATTACTTTTGAAAGAACTATTGTTCAACCCCCCCCCCCACCCCCCCCCCCCCTAGAAACACACACACACACACACACACACACAAAGCTACTGGCAGAATGCTATTACATCTTCTTCACAAAATAAGGTGTGTGCTTCCTAATGAACAGACTTTTCCCACCTACCGATACAGTGATGCCAATTATCTGTGATTTCATTTTGGCTGCTCCTAAGATCTTGAAATCTGTTTTACAACTGGAAGTGCTTTGTGCAGAGACAGTCTTCACAAGGAACAGTGGGACCTGCCCCTTGACTTGCTGCCTGGCTGAGTGAGTGAGAGGGAGCTCGTTGCTTTTGGAATACCAACCACAGTCCATACATGGGACACCTCCGCTGGGACTATAGAACAATCTACAACAACAACAGCATCTTCACCATAATTTTCATCAAGGGGAGTGGGACCTGTCGATTGACTTTGCTGCCTGGATAATAATAAAATAATAATAATAATAGATAAAATTGTGATAATAAATGCTAATTATGCTAATAATTATGCTGCTGATAATAATACTAATACTAATAATTATAATTATAATAATTATAATAATACTAATTTATATAGCGCTTTATCGTGCAAAGACAAAATCAAAGCACTTGCACTCAAACCATTCTTACACAGTCATGCAACCAATAACAATTAACAGTCCCTACAAATCCAAATGCGCATACACACACACACACACACACACACACACACACACAACATACCACACACACACACACACAGAGCATCTTCACCAAGAACAGGGGGACCTGCCCCTTAACTTTTTCCTCTGGATGAGTGAGTGGTATGAAACTTGTTGGTTTTTTGAATATCACAGTCCCTAAACTGAATACCTTCGCTGGGACTGTATCATAGCCTACAACAAGAAAGCAACCAGTAATGCGAGAACAAGGGACAGAGAAGGAGGTAAGCATACAAGTATTCATTTCTTTCCATTTTCTCTTCCTTTGTTAGTTCATCTCTCACCTCCCCTCCCCCCTCTAACACAGCGAAGACAGCAGCATTTTCCTGAAGAGATATTGACACGCACCCTGTGCCTGACACTACATGACATGGAGGTCACACTGAAGTTGTGTCTCTCCTTGCCAATGCCTATAGTAATGCTTATTTTCCTTATGTTCTTGTTCACCTTTACTGTACTCCAAATAGTAGGGTTGTGGCCGCACGGGACACGCACAGCACACACCACACAAATCCACGATTACAAAACACCAAACACACATACTAACACATACAACCACAACACATACACACACACATACACACACACATACACAGACATACACACACTGCACACACATAACAACACAATACACAACACACACACATACACACATATACACACACAACACAACAATCACACACCACACACTCCCAAAAGTCCATCGGATGTTACTATAAACCGAGGCCCCGTGTACGAACGCAAACAGAACATCTTGTGCACACGTTAGATCCTGTTCCGCTTTTCGTAAGAGTAGGCCATTGTGTGCCGGTGGGAACGGATGACAAAATTTACAAAACCGCATACACACGGGGACTGGATGTAAAAAAAAGCATATAAGTGCTTATTCCATTATCCTCGATATAAAAAAAAATAAATAAATAAATAAAACACACACACTCTCTCTCTGTCTCTTTCTCTCTCTGTGTTCTTTTTCTGGATATTGCTATTCACTAAGTACTGTAGTCCTGTGCTGTTCATGATTTAAAAGGTGTTTTGGAAAGATAAGACGGGTTGTTGTTTTGTATTTTATTTGTTCATTTTGTTGTTGTTGGGTGTTTCTTCATGCACAAGTAACATTACTATCAGAGGTTCGTTTCAGTTTTCCAACCAGAATCTTTAGGCTTCCTCAGTAAATCTTTTACCTTGTGTACCTGTTTTCCTTTCCTGTGGTAAATGGCTTGTTTTTATGTCCTTGCTGTTGGATTTGGTTGTAGATGTAAAACACTAGACGATTAGTTAAAAAAAAAGTCATACAACAGTTTCAGTCAAATGAATCAATCCAGTGACTGTGTTGGTACTCCACTCTGTGGTCACTGCCCTTATGGACATTCATAGCAAATGACATGCATGTTGGACCAATCAAAGATTAATCCATAGAAAGAGATATATCTGGCAAAGCTAACACAAAGGTTTGTAAAGGTTGTCCTACACACAAACCTACCAGAGTACATTCTGTTTTGTGAAAGTTTTTCTTCTGCCAACTATTAACATTGCTTTTTTTTTTTTTTTTTTGCTGCCTCATCTTCTGACGAGCCCCGTCCTACTGTTCCCACGCCGCTCGTTCCAATCTCCCCGCCACAACCACACCCAGATTTGTTATGTCTCATCCTCAGGGCCGGAAGTCCACAGGGAGCCCATCACTATCAGGCCGCCGTGGGGCCACCAGCCAGAGGGGCCCTGCACTGCTGCTGGGTCACTTTGGTGGTGTTCAGTGGTGCCTGTTCTGAGCTAACATACGCAGGACACCACCTACTAAGCCCCCTACTAACGACAGTATTAGCTCAGTCGCGGAGCCAGACTGAGTGAGTTGCCCACCTGAGGTGGCAACCACCACAACGTCCCTCCAACGACCGTCCCCCGCGAACCTCCAACCCCAAAGGCTTTGACACAAACTCACCACAGGCACAGAAGTGTATGGGCAAACCGAATCTGAAGTCACCATGAGACCAGAGAAACTGGGACCACCGAATCAGAGGCAATTTTTTTTAATGCATGATGATCAATGACAATGAGGATGATGTAATGATGCTGCTGTGGAAGTGCATATGCTTTGAGACTACTTGACAGGGTTGTACTCTACGCTTACTATCATAATATATCCCGGCGTCAACCGGGCCCGAGAGATACAGACACCTGCAGTGTTGGTCAGGTAATTTGAGCAACACTCTCAAACTCGCATCCGTTAAGTGGATGAAGCTCGACTGTGTGGTCCCAGTCTTCCCACTGAGCCCACAGCACACTCACTCTGGGTAGGAGCTGGCCGGAGTCCAAAAAATCCCTATGACTCTTATGGGAATCGAACCCGCGACCTTCCAGTCCGTAACCCAAGGCGCTAACCACTGCACCATGGCGGCTGGTCTATTAACATTGCTTTTTCCTGTCTCTTTATTTTCCCAAAGTTTCTTTTCCAAGGCCTCTTACACTCATTCTTCCCCAGCTATGTAGATTAATGTTGCCCCCTCACACAACTGCTCTGTACTGTTTATCCTCAAACCACATTGGTTTTCTTCACACTTCCCTTTCTTCCCATCCCACCCACAGACTCCCCCCTCTCACTGCTGTACTGTCATTATCAAGACAACAATAATGAGTGACTTGTTCACATGACACCTATGTCTCCACTCTACCGCCCACCTAGCAAAACCTGCCCCCTGGGGACAAACTTCAACAGCTCTTCTCCACCTAGGTGTTTACAAAGGAAGAACTAATCTTTTTCTGACACAACACTGCACCCTGCATCAAGCACTCCCCTTCATAGCGTCCTTTTTATTTTTTACTGAGTGAGTGTTGGCTGACTCTCTTTCTCCATGTTGAATAGAATTTTCCCACCCACTTGTACTGTGATGCCTAACCTTGTCATAATTATTTGCATTGATTTTTACAGCTGGTCTCTCCCCCTTCTTTGTCTAGATATCTGAGGTTCACCAATCTTGAGATTTTTCATAAGCCACCATTTTGTATTTTACCCATCATTAAGGTAGCTGCATTCTAACTTCAGGGATGGCATGTGAACATGATTATCATCTGTGTGCATGTGGCGTTTTACCTTTGTCATCAGTTCCTACTGGCAGGAAATGGCTTGCTCTTGGCGAACTTGGTTTCCACACAGCTTCGTTTATAGTCTCACCTGAGGGACTTTGACATTCAGCTCCATTTCCTTGTCAAATTTGAAAGAAAGGGTAAGACTGGGAATGGAACCCATGGTTTACTTGTTAAGAAACCATATAATGAAAAGAAAGCAGTAGGACAGATTTAGTAAACTAAGTGAAGCCAGTGTTTGTGCTGGTACATCATTCTGTGGTCACAGCCCTCATGGACAGTTCATGACAAACAACATGCATGTTGTAGCAATACAGGATTAATCCACCAATAGTGATCTCTATGACAAAGTTAATATCTAGCTATCTAAAAGTTTACCTTTTGCTTTCTATGGTCTATTTTGTGAAAGCTTTTCTTCTGCCAAAATATTAGCATTGCTTTTGATGGAATGTGCTATGTTTATAAATAGGTTCCAAACCATTTTCCAATACAATTTAATAACAAATAGACCACACATCTTTGACAAAACAAGGACAAGTCTTCTACCAACCTATCTTAAACTCATTCTTTCTTAGCTATATTGATTAATGTTACCACTCACACAGCTGTTCTGTTTATTCTCAAACCACATCCTTTCCCACTCTTTCTTCCCATCCCCCACAGATCCTGTCTCACCTGTACGTCCATATCCCCAAGACTTCCCTGGTCATCAACACTGCTGTTGTCAATACATAATCCCCAAGTATCCTAGTCAAGCTGTACTGTCATTATCCACAGAACCCTGGTTACCCTGTACTGTCATTATCACAGATCCTGGTCTCCCTGTACTGTCATTACCCACAGATCTGGTCTCACCTGTACTGTCATTATCAAAACCATTGTCTCACCCTTATGTCATGATCCACAGACTCCTGGTCTACCTGTAACGTCATTACTCAAATCCTGGTTCCACCGTACGATTATCACAAATCGTCTAACCCTTACTGTCATTTCCCACAGAACCATGGTCTCACCTGTACTGTCATTATCCCACAGAATCCGGTCTAACCATGTACTGTCATTATCCACAAATCCTGATTACCGTACTGTATTACTCCACAACTCCTGTCTCCGTGTATGTATTATCCCACAGACTCCTGTCTCACCCTGTACTGTACATTCCACAATCCTGGTCTCCCCTGTACGTCATTATCCCACAGACTCCCTGGTCTCACCGCTGTACTGTCATTATCCCACAGAATCCCTGGTCTCACCCCTGTACTGTCATTATCCCACAGACTCCCTGGTCTCACCCTGTACTGTCATTATCCCACAGAATCCCTGGTCTCACCCCTGTACTGTCATTATCCCACAGAATCCCTGGTCTCACCCCTGTACTGTCATTATCCCACAGAATCCCTGGTCTCACCCCTGTACTGTCATTATCCCACAGAATCCCTGGTCTCACCCCTGTACTGTCATTATCAAGACAACAATAATGAGTGACTTGTTCACATGACACCTATGTCTCCACTCCGCCACCCACCTAGCAAAACCTGCCCCCTGGGGACAAACTTCAGCAGCACTTCTCCACCTACATGTTTACAAAAGAAGAACTAATCTTTTTCTGACACAACACTGCCTCTCTCCTCTTCAAGCTGTTCTTTACTGAGCAGCCTTGGCTGACTGACTCTCTCTCTCTCGCTCTCTCCTCTCTCTCTCTCTATGTTGAATAGAAGTTCCCCACCCACGTCTGCTGTCATGCCCCCACCTGTCATTTTTTGCATTGATTTGGAAAACTGTTTCTTCCTTACTTGGCTAGAGCTCCGAGATTCACCTATGATGAGATTTTGTCTAGGTGACCATTCCTCTTTTACAAGCTATCGTTAAGGTAGCCACATTCCGACTTCAGGGATAGTGTCTAAACAAGATTATTGTCTGCCTGCTTGCAGCTTTTTAAGTTTGTCATCTATTCCTACTGCAAGAAATGGCCTATTGTTTCAAAAGGGGGAATGGGTTTTTAACCTGTGTGCAAGATGCTCTGTGTGCATTGACTGCAGTCTGGCCTCTCAGTTCTTAGTCTCAACTAAAGGACTTTTTAGTAGAGTGGAGTCAGTACTATACAGTATACTATACAGTAACTCCAGGGTAAAATTATTTGAAACCAGCACCTCCCTGGTGGCTCAATCTGGGCCCTCAGATCATACGGCAATGCTCTAGCCACTAGGCTATCCTCCACTAAAAAGGTAAAAAAAAGTGACAATGATGCCCATAGACATAAGTCTGTAGTGGATGAAGCACCGCAGAACATCATTCCTAGGGCACATATTGAGGGCGAGCGCCCATCTCCTCTCCGTCGTGTTTCCTTCCTGACCCTAAAGAGGGCAGGTACCCATTTACAGCTGGGTGAACTGGGGGAACTGTACTGAAGCCAAGGCGCGCAAACGGTCACCCATCCAACTGGTAACCACGCTCGACGCTGCTTAACTTGGCTGGGGGAAAGCGAGTGCTCCGACCACTGAGCTATCCCGAGAGCTATTTGAAAATGGAAGTAGACACATGCATTAGCCTGACATTACTCTTGTATAATTATGAACAACTCGCACAACTATCATTTCACTTGGACTCATTGCAGTGATATCACTTCTTCTTTCTGTGTGTTTTTCTTTCTGGTTCATACAAACAGAATGGAAAAGGACTTGTCAAGCACGTTTAATGAATTAATCAAGGAAAGATATTAAATCAAAACAGGATGAAAATCACTGCAGAGAAGAAGAGGCAACAGAAAGGAAATAAAAACCCTGTAAAAAATCCAATGCTCTTAATTTTTTGGGTCATACTCGTCTGTCCCCCCCCCCCCCCCCCCCCCCCCCCCCCAGGAAAAGAGAAGACAATATTTTCCTGCAGTGATGTGGATTTGCACTATGTGACTGCAAACCGAATTACATGAAGGTCAGCAATAGGAGCAATGTACTCTCTCTCTCTCTCTCTCTTCTCTCTCTGGTAACAGGGCCTATATAAATGTTTCCATCTGATTCCTGCCCTGCCTGCTAGGTATACTCTCATCCCACCCTCCTTATGTCCTGCTTCATTACTCATGCAACAGAAAGAAAAGCATTGTTCAAGGCTCGTTTGTACATCCAATTTTGGTATTACTTTCAAAATTAATGATAGGCGGGTGTAAGAGAAAAACTTGTCTATTTTTTTTTAAAATTATAATTTTATTCTTTTACATCGAGGATAATGGAATAAGCACTTATGTGCTTTTTTTTTTTATACATCCAGTTCCCGTGTGTATGCGGTTTTGTACATTTTGTCATCCGTTCCCTACCAACGCTTAGCTCATAGACGCCGTTTCTTCTTGCCCACATTACCTTGCTACCTACCAGTGAGTTTAATTAAAGGGCTCACACAACTACCCTGCAACACCTACCCTGTCCTGTCTCTCTTGTCGTCTTCTCCTTCCACCCTCAAGACGTCTTCTTTCAAAACTGTTCCTTACCCATGTAAGAAATGATTGACATATTTTTTCTCTCAACTTCATTACCCACCTTTAAAAACAAAACAAACGAACAAACAAAACAACAGCTGCAAAAATCACCCCACCCCCCAAAATCAAACAAACTTTAACAACAATCAACAATAACAAAGTAAAGGGGGGGAAACCTACCCAGAGGCAAAAGTGTTGCACAGTATTTCTCCAGTGGCAAGTTTTACCAAAGCTTAAACTGTTTCCCTCCTCACTAAGTAAAAGCTTACTGCCTGCATCAAAAGCCTCCTTCGCGTTCATTGTTTGTTTGTTTTCGTTCCTCGGCTAGAGCTCCCAGGTTCACCCATGGTGAGATTTGGTGGATGTTACTTTATTGCCCATCATGAAGGTAACGGCATTTTGACTTCGGGGTTGTATGCTGGGGCATGTTTCCGTAACCCACCGAGCGCTGACATGAATTACTGGACTTTTAACGTGTAAAGTTGATCTTTTGCATGTGTATTATACATGACAGGAATTAGGGCACTGGCAGGTCTACGCTTGAAGTTGACCTGGGAGATCGTAAAAATCCTCACCCTTGCTTAATTCACATGATGCCGCCGAGATTCGAACCCACGACTTCATGGGCCCATGGGATTGATATTCAACGGTCTTATCCACTCGGCTATAGCGCCCGTCTCTCGTTTGTTTGATTGTATCAGAGTCCCAGCGGAGATATCCGACTGAAGGACTGTACCATCAACCATCCATCACCAAATGTGGCTAGGCTGCTTGCCTTCTTGTCAAAGATTTTCTCCACTGAATGAACCGTAATTCTTGGATACTGAATACATTTTCCGATCCCTCTTCTACGCTGATGCCATGCACGTCTTTGATGACTTCTATCATCTTCTCATTAATTTTGAAAGCAATATCAAAATTGGTTGTACGAACAAGCCTTGGACCTTTTATGTCATGCCAATATCTTTCTTCTTCTTTTTTTTAATAACAGCTCTTGTGTAGCTGCCATTCCACTCAAGAGTACTTCACAAAATATTGACATCAGCTCTCTCCTCATATTTTTGTTTCTGGTTCATACACACACGGCGTGAACAGACTTACTCAGTCTGTTTCAACAGATTAATGACAGAAAGAAATTAAAGCAAAATAGGATGAAACGAACGAAAAAGAAAAGAGAGAAAAAAAGCCGAGGATTACACACAGAGAACACAGGACAGAGAAGGAGAAAAGCATACACATTTTATTTCCCCAACATTTCTGTTCCTTTGTTCGTCCCCCCCCCCCCCCCCCATCCCCCCCCCCCCCCCCCCCCCCCCCAACCAAACAAAGAGAAGACAACAGTTTCCAGTAGTGATGTTTACTTACACCGCGTGGCCGCCTATCACATTACAAGGGAGGTCAACACTGGGAGCTGTGTTGTCTCCCTTCGCTACACTACTACCCATGATTCATGACTCCCTCCACGTGCCTACTTTACCCTCCGCAGTCTGAAACATGGCATTGAATTAAGTAACAGCCTCAGTAACATTCAAAGCAATAATATATGATATAAAAACTAGACCAAACCCACAACAAAACCAATTAAAAAAATTTAAAAAACGACAACAACAAAATCGAGGAATTGAAGCAATCCAAAACTTAAGGCAAACAAAACTTAAACACACAAATCACACCGACATCTGAACAAAACAAACCAGAGTAAAAACAAGAAGACTTCGATTGACATAGGGTTTCTTTTTCAATTGTTAAGGAGGAAGGGTTGTTGACTTGTTTGTTTTGTTTTCTTATGTTCATCTGAGCAAAACAAAACAGAAACAAGAAGACAATCATAAACGTGTTTTTTTTTCAAGTTCTAAGGAGGAAAGGGGAATGATTGTTGCCTTTTTTGTTATGTTTTGTTTTTAGTAATAATTATAACAACAACAACAATAATAATAATACATTGAAATCGTATAGCGCTGAATCTTTCTGGTATTTTGTTGGTTTTATTTTTTTCTCTGCATTTCAATCTCCTGCATGCAAACTCTCCATCTCTTCACCCCTGCATCCCTTTCTCCATCCCTCACTACCCACCCACCATTCACCTACCCACCCACCTCTCATCCCACCCGGCCTAGGGTCAGGGTGGGTGGTATAAAGGTGTGTGTTGTGGAGCGGCAGAGCGCTGTCTCAATATTTATTCTCCTCCTCACCATTTACGGACACATCCATCGTCAGTTCGTAGTAACGGCTAGTACCACGATAAGCTGGGCCTGACTTGTCAGGCGCTTAACGGCAGCGTGACGCATTTTCGCTCCTATAACAGACAACAATACTTGCTGTCTGAGCGTTCGCAGAAGAAGTAGTACTACTGTCACTAGCTTTATGATGATACTGGCCGCCAGGGCAAGTTGGTCAATGGTGGCCATTCGCGCGTGAAAACTGTACAATTGAGCAGAATGTACATGTTGCTGTGCAACAGACATTAGTGGCACTTATGCACTTTCAGGTGCGTGCGTGGAGAGAGAGAGAGAGAGAGAGAGAGAGAGAGAGAGAGAGAGAGAGAGAGAGAGAGAGAGAGAGAGAGAGAGATCTATTTTCTGAAGGTAATAGATTAAGTCTTACATGTTTGTTCTACACCTAGCTGTAAAAAAAAAAGGAAAAAAAAGAGAAAATCAACGAGTAAGGGGAAAAAACCCAGAAGCATATCAGACATAGAAATGCGTGGAGTTATCGATTTATTATTTTTATATCGAGAATAACAGAATAAGCACTCGTGTGCTTTTTTACATCCAGTCCCCGTGTGTATGCGATTTTGCAAATTTTGTCATCCGTTCCCACCGTCACTGAATGGCTTACTCTTTCGAAAGGCGGAACAGGAAATAACGTGTGCGCAAGATGTTCTGCGTGCGTTCTCTCACACGGGGTCTTGGTTTATAGTCTTATCCGAAGGACTTTTGGGAGAGTGAAGTCTGCACTGATGTTAACTCCAGGGGAAAATATCCCTTCAACGGAATTCGCACCTGGGTCGTCAGATTGCGAGCGCAACGTTCTGACCACTTGACTAGAGAGAGAGAGAGAGAGAGAGAGAGAGAGAGAGAGAGGGAGAGAGAGAGATGGAGAGCGAGAGGGAGAGAGAGAGATTTGAAGAAGAATAGGGTGGGCTTTGGCAATACTGAGATAGGAAAAAAAAGAAATATGACGAATTAGATCACGCGCGCAAATCCCTCTACTTTGATATATTTTTAGAGCGACGTTTTTAGAAATGTGTGTTAATTCGCTGGTTTCAGTCCCAAACAAGTGCCTTGACTATTGTGATGCCAACAGAGACAGAAATTGGCAGTAATGCAGGGAGCGAAATGTGTATATAAGTTGTTATTGTTAGTTTGAAGGACATCATGGTGGGTTCTGACAAACAAAAAGCCAGAAGTTTCTCAAAGAACAACACACAATATAAAACAACAACACCAACTCTCCACAAAAGCTCAACACAATCATGAATATACTACTACATATCTAAATGACTACTTACTATCTGCTGCTTAATGGTAAGGTAAAGAGCATCCTAAAATGGTCGTAGGGGAGCGAGGCTCAGAGACCTACTTCTAGGCCAGCATATTGAGGTGTCGCATTGCTCTCCTCGTGTTACCTCCTTGACCTAAAAGGGCAGGTACCCATTTACAGCTGGAAGTGCACGGAAAGACTAAGCCAAGGCCCAAAAGGTCACACACCAACGTAACCTCCACAAACGCTGTTAAATGGCTGGGGAAAGCTAGTGCTCCAGCAACACTGAGCTATCTCGTCCCCTACTGCTACTACTACTACTATTACTATACTACTGCTATAATCATTATCCCTATTATCATTCATTGTTATCATAACAATAAGGAAAGACTTCTGGACTCTGAAGGAATATTCTCATCATTATCTTTGCATGATGTTTTGCAGACGTCATCCTCTTTCTCAAAATTTAACTGAATAACAACAACAATGTCAGCATAAAATGATAACCCTAATCATATGGATTACCCATCCAAGAACATCCACGCATTCAAACTTTACAAACGAAACAAAGCAGGCGCGTGGCGAGATTTCTCTCTCTTTCCCCCCTCTTTCTCTTCTTGAAATGACCGAATTACTTACCCTCAAACACTCACCCTCTAACAATCTATCCAAACTCGCCGGCAGATCTGTTTTACTGACACCCTATAAAAGAGGCAGGTGTTTAAACAATCATTTAAAGCTAGCGCAGCATAGACACCGCGCTACGCCAACCTCACTCACTCCACCGCCTCATCTCCACACCTGAACCTACTAAAACTCCCATTGACCTGCCCTTTACGACTTCCCGCCGCTGCAAACGGCTCGCCGAAACCCCACTCCACGTCACTTCCTACGGTGTGGGACTTCCTTGTACATGGGAGGTAATTTGCTACTTCTGCTTATTGCACTGCTGCTGCTGCTGCTGCAGCAAAAACAACTAGAGGACAGAGGTGTTGTGTGGGGACAGTTAATTTCTTCATTGCTCGTGGGTCTTGAGTGGATTTGTGAGTTTCCAGGTTGCGCCCTGAGAGTGGATGAGTGCGTGTGCTGTATGCTCTTTGTATTAGGTCATCTCTGACAAGCCCAGCCCTATGCAGGTGTTATTTGATTCTATAAGTTATTTCAAACATACACATAGTATTCCTACCTCTCGTATGGGGACGCCGGGGCCTGTCAGTTTAAATAGCACCCTCACCTCCTGGCAATTCGTTGCTACGAATTCCCTCTTGTCTATCCCTCTCTTTGCTTCTGTCTTGATCTTTCTTACTATCATCTCCTAGTCTATTTTCTGCCCTCTTGGTCCCTTCTTCTGCCTTTTTTTTCCCAAGAAAGATTTAAAATATAATTCTCTCCCACGCGGAAGTCGGATAGGCTGGGCCTGAGTTGTCAGGCGCTTAATGGCAGCGCAAGGCATTTTCGTTCATTTGACAGACAACAGTAGCAGTGAATGAAGAAGAAGAAGTATTGTATTGTACTGGACTTCATATTACTTTAAGTCCCGAAAGATCTGTCTGCCTGAAATTCGGGCTGCTTTTCACTGGTGGATATCATCGGTACAAGAGTAGCCCCAACAAATAATAGGCATATCATTAGTATCATTATCATTATTGTGATTGATGATGATGATGATGATGATGATGATTAATCAAGTGCTTTGATTTGTCTGTGCAAAATATAGTGCTATATAAATTCCACTTAATAATAAAAATAAAATAATAATAATAATAGTAATAATAATAATAATAATAAATAAATGGAATTTATATAGCGCTATATCTTGCAAAGACAAATCAAAGGCTTGCACTCAACTCATTCTTACACAGTCATACAACCAGTAACAATGAACAGTTCCATCAAGTCCAAATGTGCACACACGCACGCACGCACACACGCACACACACACACACACAGGTCACACACCCTGGCAGGGTAATATAATCTTGGCTGTTGAAGGCAGGGAAAAGCTATGAGATGAAGAAGGAGAGGAAAATCTTAGGTTTGAAATAAAATGTCTTGAGACTGGATGTAAAAGTGTCATAAGAAGGCTTTTGGCGGAGAGAGAGGAGGGGGGGGGGGGGGGGGGGGGGGGGGGGGGGAGTCATTCCAGATCGATGGACCAGGAATAGAGAAAGAGCGACAGCCGATGGTGGATTGGCTGAATCTAGGTATTCGTAAGCACAAGGTATTTGCAGCAGAGCGGAGAGAACGAGAAAGGAGTGTACAAGTGAAGACATTCACAGAGGTAGGCGGGTGCTGTTTTGTGGAGACATTTGTAACAGAGGGTACTAATCTTATAGTTTACTCTCTGTGGCACAGGTAGCCAGTGGAGAGATTGCAAGAGAGGGGTAATATGCTCAGATTTTGTTCTTTCTGAGGATTAGTCGAGCTGCAGAGTTTTTTTTTATACGTTGAAGGGATTGGATTGATGATGCTGGCAGACCAGCCAACAGGGAATTGAAATAGTCCAGATGTGAAAGAATGAGAGACGTAACAAGTTTGGATGTTGCACCTGTGGACAGGTACTTTCGAATTGCACTAATACGCCGTAATTGATAGTAGCAGGACTGGCAGGTCTGGGTGATGAATTTTTGCATAGAGAGTGTGTTGTCAATAATGACCCTAGATACTTCACAGCAGTGGATAGAGGGACTGATGCATTGCCAAGTTGTATTGAAGCTGTTGTAATGGAAGAGAGTTTGTGTTTGGTCCCTACAAGCATAGTTTCCGTTTTATCTGCATTTAGCTGTAACTTGTTCTGTATCATCCAATTTTGGATATCTTGAAAGCAGTGGGCCATATTTGTAAAGAGAGAAGGCAGATTTTCAGGAGTGTCACTGCTTAGAATCTGAGAGTCATCTGCATAAAAATGATGGTTGATCTGATGGCGTTTAATTATAATTATGTGGCAGTAGAGCAGCGTAGAGGGTGAAAAGAACAGGGCCCAGAACAGATCCCTGTGGAACTCCACATTCCAGTCTGGCAGGTACTGACGGAATCTTGTTTACTGCCAAAATAATAATAATAATAATAGTTTAATGTCTGTAAGTATACTTGTTTCCCTATCCGGGTGGCTTTTTCAGCAGGTCTGTCAGGGACACATTTCTTGTTGCTGTGGGCTTTATTTTACTTGCGCTAAATGTGTGTCATCCGAAAGACTAAGCACCTAGACTTCCACACATGGTCTAGTGGATGGAACGAGAGTTCAAACGAGAATCGAACCTGCGACTTTGCGCCCTCTAGACAGGTGTGTTACCTCTAGACCACTGACTTTGTCTTGTCTTGCCTTGCATTGTCGTTTCTTGCCTTGCCTTGTCTGCCGTGTTGTATTATGTCTTGAATTGCCTTGTCTTGCTTTGCCTTGTCTTGCCTTGTCTTGCTTTGCCTTGCCTTGCCTTGCCATACCTTGCCTTGTCTTGCCTTGTCTTGTCTTGTCTTGTCTTGTCTTGCCTTGCCTTGCCTTGCCTTGTCTTGTCTTGTGTAGTCCAGTCAACGCGCTGTGAGTGTCAAAATGAATGTTGGCGACTTGTGCCCTTTCCATGTTTAGCCCTCATCCCACGTTGGTTTGCATGATGTTGACAGTGACCTTAGCGTGGGTGCAATCCCGGCAATGGCTAGGTGAGAAACTGTACCCTCTGCAGTGCAGTTTGCCAGCCAAGCTAAGGGCTGCCTCACACAGGGCTACTTTCTACCAACAGACGTGGAAGGTTTTAAATGGGTTGTTTCTGCCTTGTCAGTTTCTTCTTGTCACCTCTTTCTCGTCTATATTCTGCCCTCTTGGTCCATTTTCCTTGCTTTTTCCCCCTAGAAAGACTGAAAAGGTAACAATTTTCTCCCAAGCCGAAGTCGGATGTGCTGGGCCTGACTTGCCAGGCGCTTAACGGCAGCGCAACGCATTTTCGCTCATTTGACAGACAACAGTAGTTGCCGTCTGAGCGTTGGAAGAAGAAGAAATGGATGGAGGACAGACAGGCTTCTTGTTGTTATGTATCAACATAATATGCTTTCATAATATTGTTACTTTTGAATTGTACTATTTTTAGCGTGGCCTGCGGTGCCAAAGTGGGATGACTTGCAGTTACTACAATCGCTAAATCAGACGTTTTCGCTGGGACTATAATATAATTTCAACAACAACAACAACATTCAACAACAAGGCTTCTTGTCACTCCTAATGATTCTGAAGTGACATGTCAACGGGATAGAATCTCGATGGAATCAAGCATTTTGTTGAGTCGAGTCCACACGACTCTTGTGACATTGGTTCACATCACTGCAGACTGGACACCAGCAGCTTTCTGCTGTGTGTACACACGCATGCCAAAGTGTGTCAGTGAAAACAATAATGGGATTTATGTTGACGTTGGGTGGGAAGGGGTGGGGGAGTGTTGAGAAAACACAACATTAACCAGTATACACCCTGGCTACTCTTGCGTATTCTGTTAAGCCGTTGAATTATCGTAGAATATTTTGGCATATTATGCAGGTTTATCATCTATGGATTCCTCCCCCCCCCTCCCCCACTCCCCCCCCCCCCCCCCCCCCCCCCCACACACACACACACACACTCCTGCAGTAACACCCCCTGAAGAATTTGAAAACTGAAGAAGTAAGCTTCCGAAACATTTCCTCCCATTTCACATCTTCTTAACATACTTTACGAGTCAGTTATTTTCATAATTACAGTTTAAGTGAAGAGACGATGTTTTGGAAAACATGTTAAAGGAAACTGTTACCGTGTAATTAAGCCTTTAAAACAGAAGCTCTCCCTCTCTCTTCTCTCTTTCTCTGTGAGTGTGTGAGTGTGTGTGTGTGTGTGTGTTTTACCTGTTAACGTTTGCTTAAGTGTTTAAAGAGCCGCCGAGGGAGAGACAATATTTGGCTAATGACCTTTTTATCTGCGAAACGACGAAGCAATAGGTTTGCCAAAAGTTCAGCGTTTCTAATCTGTTTGTGTTGTCAGTTATTTTAGAACTTGTCACCCCTCCCCACCTGTCTGTTTGTCTGTTGGTGGGTCTGCCTGCAGTGTGTGTGTGTGTGTGTGTGTGTGTGTGTGCGTGTGCGTGTGCGTGAAAGTAATTTATTTCTAGTTGGTACATTGAATAAGCAATGCGTTTGCTCTTTTGCTTTTTTATTTTTAAACCAAGCCATATGTATAAAAAAAAAAAGAAGAGAAACGATATAATAAAGCCTCAGAAAAAATAGCAAAGATTAACCCCAAAAAGTGTGTGTGTGAGTGTGTCTGTGTGTGGTGGAGGTGGTGGTGGTGGTGGTGGTGTGTGTGTGTGTGTGTGTGTGTGTGTGCGCGCGCGCGCTTAAGACGGTTCGACTTCAATTTCACGAGTACATAAAGTCGTGGGTTCAAATCTCAGTGGCGTATGGTCACTTAAGGGTGGAGAATTTTACAATCTTCCAGGTTAACTTCAGGTGCAGACCTGCCAGTGCCTTAATTCCTTTCGTGTATATACACATGCACAAGACCAAAATATGCACGCTAAAAATCCTGTAATTTATGTTAGCGTTCGGTGTGTTACGGAAACACGAATATGCCCAGCACAATACATCCCCGAAGTCGGAATGCGGCTACCTTCATGGAGGGCAACCCCCCCCCCCCCCCAGAAAAAAAAAAAAAAATAACACCCCCAAAACACAGCAACAAAACAAAACAAAAAACAACAGTCGCATACGCAAAATCTCACCATTGGTGAACCTCGGGGCTCTAGCCGAGGAAGGAGAAGAAAACAGCACCGCCAAAGCCAGCTTCCTTTGGTTGTTGCTCTGTCGTTGAAAGGTGCTATAGGCCCAGAGTTTGGCACCCAGGACAATTGGGATGATTGAATATTGAACTTTCGTCATAAAGGCCGTTACCCGGACTCCAAGTCACCCATACTTTGAGTTCGTCAGATGGTCAGCTCAGTCTCTGTGATGAAGGCAGCTGTACACTGCTGCAGGTCCTCTATGTCTCCACAGAGCTTCTTGGCCACTGGAGTCGTATGGGTCAGGACAGATCGGCTGTCGGGGTGCCTCATGTAGCGGGCAGGACTGTATACAGCGCATGGTCTGTTGTCTGGCTGCCAGGCTGGCAAGAGCACTGCTCTGAGTGGCCTATGTGGAGTTTTATGTACATAACGTGGGAGTTTAGGTGTGGTTGTGGCCTGTCACTGAGCCTGAATGTGAAAGACTGTTCCCGCCACTTCAGCAGTGTGGTGTGGTGTGGTGTGGTGTGCTGTGGTGTGGTGTGCTGTGGTGTGGTGTGGTGTGGGTAGGTACTGCTGCATCCTCTGACTTTACCGCTTGACCTGGGCGATGCCAGTTTTATTGCTGGCCTTAATGGGATCCCTCTGTGGTGATATAGGGCAGGAGGAGTTAAAGGATCTTTCTCCCTTAATGTGATGTGATGTTTATCTGCAGCCAACCAGCATCGAGAAAGGTAAGCACCCACAGTACAATGAGAGAGAACTTCGTTTAATGAGTAACATTTCAACCATACTCAAGAAATACACAAATCAAACCACTAACCTCTCTGGTCTTCTTTTAGTATGATTGTTTGTTTGTTTGTTTGTCTGCTGGTTTGCTGATTTGTTTCTTTCTTTGTATGTTTTTATCTGCTTATTATGATCAGTTCATCAAATCTTGCAGCTTGTTGTTCGTTTAAATGTCTGTCATGCCGTTACTTCTTTTTCACCCTTTACTTTTACTTTTTCGTTTCTTTACATTTGGTAGGGTAGAACAGCAAAGGATGCTGACATTTTTTTTCAAACGTATGCTTATTTATTCAATAGCCATGTCTTTTGGGAAAATTGCCAATTAGTTCATCATCTGTGCTATTAATCTATTAGTAATTTTTCTCGTCTTCTTTGGTCATTATAGGGATCATTAGCCACCATGATTGTGAATGTTGATGTTGTACTTAAGCACACTATTAGCTACTGTCTTGTTGTTGCTATGATGATTATATCCTTCATGTTGTATTTGTTCCATGCTTATTGAAGGGATAAAACCTGTTCAAACCAAAACAAATCAAAACTTCTTGCTTGAAAGGAAAAGTAATCAACAAAAACAGTCATCCCCCTCCCCTCCCCCAAAAAACCAACAAAACCCCCCCCACATTTGAAAGAATCCAGCAGACTGCAGAAATCACACCCAATGCCTGTGCTACTTGGTGTCGGTGTCAGGGGGTGTGGGGGCAGAGCAGTGGACGTTAGTGACCATGGTGGGGGGCATCAGGGGACACGTGCAGCGATTGACACTGGCGCCTACTGCAGATGTGCACGTGCAGCCAGTTGACTGGGTGAGCCTTGCCTTCCT
>CM054150.1:55125730-55175730 GCA_028751875.1 Rapana venosa | reverse complement strand
ATGCATACATACATACATACGTACACACATATATACATACATACATACGTACACACATATATACATACATACATACACACATACATAAACACACACATCCATCCATCCATCCATACATCCATATATACATACATACATACATACATACATACATACATACATACATACAATGTATAATAAGCTACAACTTTATTCCTCACCATCAGGACATCTGAATGAGCTATATATGTTTGTCTGATGACATCAATTCTCCAAGGTAAGGTTGAGGGCAGAAGGATAAGAGGCAGACCACCAATATCCTACATTGCCAACATCACTGAGGTCAGTGGTCTGGGAGGAGGGCTACAGGAGATGGTAGAACTCAGCAGAGACAGAGAGAGATGGTGAACCCTGGTGGCATTGCGTGGAGCTCCTACCGTCGACAGCGGTGATGGAGACAGTTGAGTTGAGCCGATGATATATGCTGTAAACAGTTAAGAGGCACTAGGTCACGATTATTTCGTTTTGGAATCAAACAATCTCTTTAGCTGAGCTAACTTTTCCTCCTCAATAATATATTACTATTATTATTTCTTGTTCTTTCTAGGTGGGGGTGGGTGGGGGTGTAAGGGTTGTGTGTGTGTGTTGGGGGTTAGGGGTGGGGTGTAGGGTGGGGGAGAGAGAGAGAGAGAGGGAGAAACGAAAATAATTTTATAACAAGTGCACATATGTTTTCTTCCTTCAGAGCTTCACTGAGGTTTCACGACTCTCGCTAGGAAGGCTGCATTCCTTCTTGTGTAATTTGCCCCTGTATCTATCGCAAGGCTCGTTCGAGGGGGGTAGTGGGGGTGGGTGGGGGGGGAAGGCAAAAAACTAGTAGGCAGTTTAGTGTTAAAAGCCTTGGCGTGTCAGAACACTTCAGGGGTGCCAGGAGTTACATCCCCTCACGCCAATTTCTGACACGCTCAATTGAGCAGGGAACGTATAAATCACCAGAGTTACCTCCCTTCCCTTTGTTCAGTCCAGTGACTTTCCTTTCCTTTTTTTTAAAGTTTGAGAGAGAGAGAGAGAGGGTAGGATGTCTGATTTGTAGGGGTAAGGGAGAGGAGAGAGAGAGAGTAAAGGGGAGAGGAGGAGAAGAGAGGCAGGGAAAGAAGAGAGCAGAGAGGAAGAGACAGACAGAGACAGGGAACAGCAGACAGAACAAAAGGCAAAAGGGAGGACAAAAGACATTTAGATAAGAAGACAGAGGAAGACAGAGACAGACAGGAGACAGGGACACAGACAGACGAAGACAAACAGCAAACAGATGGAAGACAGACAGGTAGATAGACAAGACAGACAAAGAGAGAGGAAGAGACAGACACAGACAGAGACAGACAGAAAAACACAGAGAGAGCGCGAAAGAGACAGAGAGAGGAGGCAGAACAGAGAAGACAAGACAGACAAAAAGATAGACAAATGACAGACAAGAGAGAGAGAGACATACAGACAGACAGACAAAACAGAAAGACAAGAGAGAGAGATAAGACAGACAGACAGAGAGACAGAGACAGAGAGAAATGAGACAGACAGAGACGACAGACAGACAGACAGACAGACAGGACAGAAGAGGAGAAGTGAGAGGTAGGGGACAGACAGAGACAGAGACAGAGACAGAAGAAACATGAAGACAGAGAGACAGACAGACAAACAAGACAGACATACCGAGAGACAAACAAGACATACAGACAAGAGAGACAGAGAGAGCTGCAGCTAGGGCCTACTCCTACTGTAAATGTTGTTTGCAGGCAGTTGATAGATTGTGGAACAGCTGCAGAAGTGTTCGGGTTGCGGACGGAATGGCTGTTGCTTCGTCTGCTTCTGTCGTTTTCGTGTAGGCAGAGTCACTGAGCGCTGAACTAATTGTAAAGTGATTAGTTAACACACTGTTTGTTTCCCCCCCCCCCCACCCCCATCTCCATCCCTGCCTCGCCTTCCTGTTCAGCGATCCCTCTGAGAGACGGGGGGGGGGGGGGGGGGGGGAGAGAGGGAGAGAGAGAGAGAGGGGGAGAGAGAGAGAGAGAGAGATGGAGAGAGAGAGAGAGGGAGAGAGGGAGGGAGAGAGAGAGAGAGAGAAGGAGAGAGAGGGAGAGGGAGGGAGAGAGAGAGAGAGGGAGAGAGGAACAGAGATAGACAAAGAGAGGGAGAAAGAGAGGGAGAGGGAGAGAAAAGGAGAGGGAGAGAGAGAGGGAGAGAGAGAGGGAGAGAGAGAGGGAGAGAGGGAGGGAAGAGAGAGAGGGAGAGGGAGAGAGGGGGAGAGAAAAGGAGAGAGAGAGAGAGAGAGAGAGAGAGAGAGAAAGAGGGAGAGGGAGAGAGAGGAGGGAGAGAGAGGGAGAGAGAGAGAGAGGGGGGGGAGAGGAAAAGAGAGATTGGACAGAAAGAGACAGAAAGAGGGAGAAGTCGAACTGGAATGTTTTAAAGAGAGGAGAGAGGGAGGGAGAGAGAGAGAGAGAGAGAGAGAGAGAGAGAGAGAGAGAGAGAGAGAGAGAGAGGGAGGGAGGGAGGGAGAGAGACAGAGAGGGGGAGAGAGAGAGAAGGAGAGACAGAGAGGGACAGAGACAGAGACAGAAAGACATATATAGAGAGAGGGACAGAGACAGAGATAGAGAGAGAGGGGGAGAGACAGACAGACAGACTGGGACAGAGAGAGAGAGAGAGAGAGAGAGGGAGGGAGGGAGAGAGAGAGACAGAGAGGGGGAGAGAGAGAGAAGGAGAGACAGAGGCATAGAGACAGAGAGACAGAGAGGGTTAGAGACAGAGACAGAAAGATATATAGAGAGAGGGACAGAGACAGAGAGAGGGGGGGAGAGACAGACAGACTGGGACAGAGAGAGAGAGAGAGAGAGAGAGAGAGAGAGAGAGAGAGAGAGAGAGAGAGAGAGAGAGAGAGAGAGAGGAGAGAGAGAGAGAGAGAGAGATGAGAGAGAGAGAGAGAGAGAGAGAGAGAGAGAGAGAGAGAGAGAGAGAGAGGCAAAGTTTTTATTTTAGGAGGGCAATTGAAGAAGTACAGACATTTCTTTTCATGCAGCCCTCAAAGCAAAAAGGAAAGTAAAAAAACAACGTTGACAAGTTAACGAAAGCAAACTGATGCAAATGTATACACACACTCGCATGCTTACCAACTCAAGACAAGAGAGAGAGAGAGAGAGAGAGAGAGAGAGAGAGAGAGAGAGAGAGAGAAGAGAGAGAGAGAGAGAGACAGACAGACAGACAGACAGAGAGAGATTTAGACCACATTACATGCATGAGTGTGAAAAAACAACACAAACAGCAACAACAAGCAAACCAAACTAAAGCGAAACACAACAAAAACAGCAAAACCCCAAGTAACAGCAAAATAAGCAAAACATACAAACAGCAGTAACAACAATAACAACAACAACAACAACAAGAAAGAACAATTATATCACCCCTTACTGTAAGAATTCTTCTTCTTTTTTATTTCTCTTCTTGTTCTTGCTCTTGTTCTTGTTCGTCTTGTTCTCCTTGTTCTTGTTCTTCTTGGTCTTCTTGTTCTTCTTGTTCTTGTTCTTCTTGTTGTTGTTGTCGTTGTTGTTGTTGTTGTTGTTCTTCTTCTTCTTCTTCGTCGTCGTCGTCGTCGTCGTCTAATGCTCAGACAGCAACTATTGTTATCTGTCATTATGAACGAAAATGCGTTGCGCTGCCGTTAAGCGCCTGACAAGTCAGGCCCGGCGCATCCGACTTTGGCGTGGGGCTGTAAGAATCATAAGAATAAAATGCCAGCAGGCATCGACACGGATTGACTGTTGATATTGCAAAAACAAATGTACGGACTTTTGTATTCACTTCAGACACATGGGGTAAGTATCATGCCTCAGACGACAGAACTCGAAGTAAAATAATAATAGCTAAAGTAAAGAGATTTATTTATTTTATTCTTTTGTTTTATTCTTTTATATCGAGGATAATGGAATAAACACTTATTTGCTTTTTTTTACATCTAGTCCCCGTGTATATGCGGTTTTGTAAAATCTGTCATCTGTTTCCACCGGCACACAATGGCCTACTCCTTACAAAAAGCGGAACAGGATTTAACATGTGTGCAAGATGCTCTACGTGGGTTCGCACACATGGCCTCGGCTTATAGTCTCATCCGAAGGACTTTTGGGGAGAGTGGAGTCTGCACTGATATTTATTCCTGCGGAAAATATCACCTTGCACGGGAATCGAACATGGGTCAGCAGATTGAGAGAGAGAGACAAAGAGAGAGAGAGAGAGAGAGGAGGAGAGAGAGAGAGAGAGAGAGAGAGAGAGAAGAGAGAGAGAGAGAGAGAGAGAGAGAGAGAGAGAGAGAGAGAATGACAATGACAATGACAATGACAAATTCTTTTATTTCGAGGATAATGAATAAGCACACATGTGCTTTTTTACATCCAGTCCCCGCCCGTTAGGGATACATCTTAATAATAACCCAATACTTATACAGTCTCACAATAAAAACAAGGGGAAATAACCCTTTTCAAAACAGCTCGCCCCCAACACCCCCCCCCCCCCCCCAAAGCAAGCAGAGAGAGAGAGAGAGAGAGAGAGAGAGAGAGAGAGAGAGAGAGAGAGAGAGAGAGAGAGAGAGAGAGAGAGAGACAGACAGACAGACAGACAGACAGACAGACAGACAGACAGACAGAGAATGAATGAATGAATGAATGAATGAATGAATGAATGAATGAATGAATGAAACGAATTTTATTTAAAGAGGGTAATGGGATAAGCAGCAATTGTTTTGTTTTTTTTACATACAACCCTCGGAGGCGGGGTTGGGGGGGGGGGGGACAAGCCAACAACCCCCCCCCCCTCCCCCCCAAATGCACCGCATAAAAAATCATCATAAAAACAATTTCTAACAAAATTCATGAGAAAGAGAGACAGACAGACAGACAGACGGACAGACAGACTGACGGACAGACAGACAGACAGACACACACACACACAGACACAGGAACATAGACAGAGACAGAGAAACAGACAGACATGCAACCAAACATGCTCTCACAAATCTCATTCTCATTCATAATACTTTCGATGCAAAGCTCTTCAGAATAAAACCAGAAAATCAAATCCGGTTATTCCCCAAATGTACATAATTCCTTTCAACACGACAATAACCACGGTCAGAGCAGTGTCCACATAGCCTTTCAGTCAGGACAAAATTAATATCGTCTTGGATCTGGTCGAAAGAACGCTGACCATTGGTCATCACAGAATCCCATACATTATTTTGTCCGATGAAAAATTCGTGCAGTTGAAGACTTAAGACATGTTTTCAAAAATCTGTCAGCAATACTGGGGATTAAGTCCCGTCTCACTCCTCCCTGCCGTCCACTCTACTCTCTTTCGTGATTAAAAACAGAAATCAGATTGACTCGCCAAGCAGCTTCATGCTAAGATGTCAGTCCTTTTGGTCAGACCGAGGGTGTGTGTGTGTGTGTGTGTGTGTGTGTGTGTGTGTGTGTGTGTGTGTGTGTGTGTGTAATTCTGGGGGTTTTCTGGCTTATGATGTTGAAGAGAGATATTTTCTCTGCTTTTGCTCAACGTTTCAGACTATTTAAAAGGAAAAAAGAAAGAAAAATAAACCTTCTTCGCGAATATCTTCTATCTCGAGAGTTCTGTAGTTCAGAATTCCGCTGACAGTCAAGTCAAGCTGTGAATGAAAATAATGAAGAAAAAAATCGGGCAAAAGGTTTTTAAAAAAAAAGTATTGAGTGTGGCGTGGATGAGAGACTTGAATACAGTCCGATTTGTACTGTCTTTGATAGCAGTAGAAGGAAATTATGTTTATTGCTACTCTATTTTACTAAAAATAAAAGTAGGACAATAATTCTTTTAAAACAACCCCCCCTCCAAAAAACAAGTTCTAAACCACACCAAAAAATCACTTAGCCAACTAACCATATAACTATTACAAACTATGTAAACTGTCACAGACCAGTTTTTGTGTGCACACATGACGTCACAAATAAAAAGACTCTGACTTTCAAAACAGTTACATATGTTACGAATGTAACAAACTAACGTTTGTGACACAAATACTTGAGGACACATTGTGTTTATTTCTCGACTATTCAGGTTTTCTAAGAATTCTCCCTAACCACCAAGTCTCATTTCAAATAACAGAAGCAACAACTGCAAGATGGAACGAACATCTTCAACCCAAAAAAAAACCCATGCTCAAACTTCGTGACAGTCACGCGCGTCTTCAGAACATCTCCCAAATCCACCTGACAACGACCTGACAGGTCACGCACACACAACACGCCCTCACCTTCTTGACAAGAGGTCAAAGAGTCACTTGACCCCGTGCGCAATACCCACGGACAATTGGTCACGACAGTTTGGAGAGGCCGCAAAGAACAAGTGGCTGTGGTGCTGAGGATGGCGGCATCAGGCATGACGTGCAGGACCAGCTGAACAACCCTGGAGGCTTGGGTCGGGCGGCTGAGGCAGATGTTGTGATCATCTTGACTCTGATGTAAAGCTCTTTGTGATGGTCAGTGGGGTGGTGGTGGTGGTGGTGGTGACCATATGCTCTTGCCTGACCACGGCCGTGCGCCGACTGACCGTCACATCAGTGTCAGAGTGGACATCATGTGGAATGAAGAGTTCGAAGGTTTGAATTAAATTGAAGAGCGTGATATTTGGGCTGCGGTTTGGATTTTGTTTTTCGTCTTATCTTTTTTTTTCCTCCATGAGATTTGTTTTGTTTTTCTTTAAGATGTTAACGAGTAAGTTTCTTATTATATCCATCCTCCTCCTTCCCTCCTCTCCCTCCCTCCATCGATCGATCTCTCTTCTTCTCTCTTCTCTCTTCTTCTCTCTCTCTCTCTCTCTCTCTATCTATCTATCTATCTATCTATCTATCCCTCTCTCTCATATCTGTCCTATGTATATAACTATATCTATTCTGTTTGTTTATGCATGTTTACATTTACCTAATTCTTTGACATTTCACTATTGTTTGTTTAATTGAAGTTTGGTTGATTGATTTACCTTTTGGACTGAGGGCTGGATGAAAAAGCCACTATTGTGCTTACTCTTTTCCCCTCAATAAAAATGTTCATTCATTCATTCTATCTATCTATCTAACTATCTATCTATCCATCCATCTATTTATCTATTTATCTATCTATCTATCAATCTATCTATCTATCTATCTATCTTCTATCTATCTATCTATCTATCTGTCTGTCTGTCTGTCTGTCTGTCCGTCTATCTATCTATCTATCTATCTATCTATCTATCTATTTATCTATCTATCTATCTGTCTGTCTGTCTGTCTGTCTGTCTGTCTGTCTATCTATCTATCTATCTGTAAAGTCTTCGGATGAGACTATAAACCGAGGCCCCGTGTTCGAACGCATGTAGAACATCTTGCGCATACGTTAAATCCTGTTCCGCTTTTTGGAAGAGTAGGCCATTGTGTGCCGGTGGAAACAGATGACAAAATTTACAAAACCGAATACACACAGGGACTGGATGCAAAAAAGCACATGAGTGCTTATTCCATTATCCTCGATATAAAAGAATAAATAAATAAATATATCTAGATAAAGAGAGAGATTTCAAAATAATTTTGTATTTTATATTTATCATTAGCATCTAATTTTTTCTTTTGAAGTGTTTCAGCTTTTATAACTAAAAAACATGGGATACAAATGGGGAGTTTATACCGAAGTTTTTCGTCTAAGTTATAGGCAACTCCTTTCACCAAGGAGGACAATTTACCCGCATTCATGCCAGGAAATTGGAAAAGCCATTTTCTTCCTTCTTTCTCTATTTCACAGAATTCGCGTAAAACTGAAATTTGTTAGTAAAATTTAATCAAAATGTAAAGCTCAATTCTATACCTGGTATCTCAGCTGAAAACATTCCCCGCAGTAGATCAAATTCTACAGCTATAACTTCTATTTAATCCATTGATTGATTGATCATAAGTGGGAAACGTATTTTACACCAAGAACCGGCACATCCTTTATTCAATAACGTCTATTTCATTACGAGTAACGATTCCACAAGCGTTTCACGCGGAAACCACACACACACACACACACACACACACACACACACACACCACCACACACCACACGCACACGCACAACACACACACACACACACACACACACACACACACACACACACACACACACACACACACACACGGAACTGTACGGAGATTTACGAAGATTCCCGATTCAGATTTACAGGAGCGGAATAATGGGAAGAGACAGAATAGAGGAGGTGATGAAGAGCTGATATCAACTCCTCTGCCCCTTTGTACCCCCCCCCCCCCCCCCCCCCCTCTCTCTCTCTCTCTGTCTGTCTGTCTGTCTGTCTGTCTCTTCGCGCCTTTCACCCATCTTTTCTCTCTCTGCTAGGCCCCCAGCATCTTTTGAATAAGGACGGCACTGAATTAAAAGGGGGCGGAATCTGACGGCTGCGTCAACTTCAGTATGGAAAACATTTCGGGTCAAAAAGCCCACTTTTTGTTATTTGTCTGTACAAAATAGCAGTCTCAGTATGAAAAAGGCGACTTGCGTTACAAAGACACACACGAATCATCACATCGTCATTATTATCAACAGCTTCTATTTTTTTACAATTTTCTTGTACCTAATGATCATTTGTCCTGATATCTTGAGCATGGAAAGTTACGAATCAGAAGCCCTTCTTTTCGCGTCAGAGCCATTCTAACTGCCAAAATCCCCGCGTGGGGATGCGGTGCTAGGAAATCCCTCTTTTCAATCTCTCTCTTTGTTTCTGTATTGTTCCTTTTCTTCCAGTCACCTCCTTCTAGTCTTTTTTCAGCCTTTTTTGTCCATTCTCCTGCCTTTTTTTTCTTCAGAAAGGCTTCAAAGGTAACCAATCTATCCCACACCAAAGTCGGATGTTGTGTCTGACTTCCCAGGAACTTCACGGCAGCGCCACGCATTTTTGCTCGTATAACAAAGGGTTGTTGCTGTCAGAGCGTTCAAGAAGAGAAGGAAGAAGAAGAAGAAGAAGAAGAAGAAGAAGAAGAATTGAAGAAGAAGAAGAGAAGAGAAGAAGAAGAAGAAGAAGAAGAAGAAGAAGAAGAGAAGAAGAAGAAGAGAAGGAAGAAGAAGAAGAAGAAGAAGAAGAAGAAGAAGAAGAAGAAGAAGAGAAGAGAAGACGAAGAAGAAGAAGAAGAAGAAGAAGAGAAGAAAAGAAGAAGAAAGAAGAAGAAGAAGGAAGAAGAAGAAGAAGAGAAGAAGAAAAGAAGAAGAAGAAGAAGAAGAAGAAGAAGAAGAAGAAGAAGAAGAGAACGAAGAAGAAGAAGAAGAACAAGAACAGAGGAAGAAGCAAGAAGAAGAAGAAGAAGAAAGAGAAGAAGAAGAAGAAGAAGAAGAAGAAGAAGAAGAAGAAGAAGAAGAAGAAGAAAGAAGAAGAGAGAAGAAGAAGAAGAAGAAGAAGAAGAAGAAGAAGAAGACTGCCAAAATGATAATAAAAAATCTTCGTGCAATAACTGTATATCAGATAGCATAATAAATACATTTTTCTTGTTCTTCACCCTCTCCAAACACAATAGCCTTCAGCGTCGAGGACACTAAATTTCTGATATGAACTTTGGGCTACTATTAAGAAGCATACATCGAAAACACTGACATAGTATCACATCAGGATTGTAATACCTGTGTACTCTTTTCGGGATGAACTTAGTCCTTTCCATGCACACAGACACACATGAACAAGGGTCTTAATCATGCTGTGTTGCATAAACATCACCATAAAGCCCTTAGTGCTGTCAGCGTGTAGGAGCACATCAAGAAAAAGTTGTACCGTTCAGAGATCAAGTTGAAGAAGGACAAACTAAACTCTGTATGAAGGAGAGCAGAATAACGAAATAATATATACAGGATGAAGTTCTAAATGAAGAAGAACAAATCAACTTCAAGTGCAGACCCGCCAGTGCCATAATTCTCTTCGTGTACACACACACACACACACACACACACACATGCGCGCGCGCGCGCGAAGGAGATCAAATACGCATTTTAGTTAAAAGATCCCGTAATTCATGTCAGCGTTCGGTGGGTTACGGAACCACGAACATACCCAGCCTACATCCCTGAAGTCGGAATTCGGCTACCTTCATGGTGGGCTAAAACGGTCACATACGCAACATCTTACCGTTGGTGAACCTGGGAGCTCTAGCCGAGGAACGCTAAAGATTGTACAGAGAACTTCAACAGATCACGTGCTGCATCAGTCCTGCCTCTGCATAAGGCACTTTGAAAGAAAACAGAACAAAAGTTGCGAAAAACTGCGAAGAAAAAGGAGGAGAAGAAGAAGGAGGACGAGGAGGAGGAGGAGGAGGAGGAGGAGGAGGAGAAAAGAAGAAGAGGAGAAAGAGGAGAAAGAGAAGAAGAAGAAGGAGGAGGAGGAGGAGGAGGAGGAGGAGGAGAATAATAATAATAATAATAATAATAATAATAATAAGAAGAAGAAGAAGAAGAGAAGAAGAAGAAGAAGAAGAAGAAGAAGAAGAAGAAGAAGAAGAAGAAGAAGAAGAAGAAGAAAGGCTGTAGTAACGACAGTCATTCATTTTGAAACATACTGTTACTTTTCTGTCACTACAGAAGACAAAAAAAATCTGCTCAGACATAATAATATTGTCGTTTTCCTACTCAAAGTTCAGTCTCCGTCTTCAGTCTGTCTTGTTTGTCCAGATCTGTCACTGTCTGTGCCAGTTGCTTCCCTTTCCAGCCTGGGGTCGTCTTCTCTGTCTGCCTCTCTGTCTCTGTCTCTCTCTCTGTCTCTCTCTCATCCCATTCTGCTGAGCAAGCCAGCAAAGATGATGCGATTAGCACAAAGCGAAGACGACCACGGTTTGGCACACAACAGTCCCCTCCCTGGCAGAAAACCCTCTCTGCCGGAGTAGAGTGAGTGGGCAAAGAGAAGGAATTGATGGAGTGAGGGAGGCTCTAGCTTGGCTGGCGGCGGGACTCATTCCAATAACATTTTGCGCCTTTTCTGGGCTTAGCTCATCGCTAATCCAATCGCCGGGCAGTTGCGCCAGCAACGCGGGGATGCCTGCCAGCATCGTTGGGGCCTATGTGATGAGCATACAAGAGCGGAAAATATTTTCATTTGTCGCATCCACAAAGCCCGGCATTGGGCGCCAAATTGAGTTAGCGCGATCCTAAGTGCCGGGCGTTCTTGGGCTGTTCGCGGCAACCAAAGGCTTGTCCAATGTCGCTGATTAGCTTGATTGGGTTTCCTGGGGGCCCAATTCAATATTGGGGGTGGGGTGGGGTGGGGGGGGGGGGGGCAAGATTTTCTCCCTGGCTCCTGTTCCGCCCCTAAACGGAAGGGAAGAAATATTTGAATTAACGGATTCGCCAGCCTCGCTCTGAGCGTTCTGAGCCCTCTTTGCGCCCCCCTTCAGGGGAGGCTATGATCCAATCAAGGGAGGCAACTATATCACCTGAGTGCAGCCCCCCTTTTATGGGTCTCAGACTGCCGTTCGGCAAAATGGACGAATTCTCTGAGAGATTCTGTCCACAACAAAAAAGTCTTTGCTGACAAATGTTAGTGTTAAACTGTCCTGGTTTTTCTGTTTGGCTTCAATGTCTTTTTGTTTTGTTTGCTTTCTTGTCTGTTTATTACTTGCTATAGAAAATGTCCAGTTCAACGCAGATATCCCCAAAAGGAAGCAAAAAACCTGTTTCTGATCGAAATTACAGAGAACTTCTTTGCCTGTTTCTTTTCTTTCAAACAGTTTAAGCCTTCCTGATTTTAATTACAATGTTTATCACATGCTTTCATATAGATAAATGAACCAATATGTCAGTTGTGTAACATAGCTGTAGATGAAGAATTTTTGTTACTGCTCATTTGCCCAGCTTCGTAATATCTCCGTGAAAAGTTAAATCAACCAGAGTGCTATAAGAAACCCTCAAATTTCAGGTTGGTTCTATTATAGCAAGAATAAACTACTCTTCTTGACATTCCTTAGAGCTTGCTTGTCTAGGTGTGTGCTTGTTCCATCAGTAAAGTCATGTCAGTCTGGCTAAACTGTCATCCCATTCTCTTCATATTAGCTTATTTTAATTAGTTTTCATACCTTAGGTAGACTGATCTTTACAACTTAACAGTTCTGCTGGTGTCCTTTCAATATTGACTTATTTAGTGTTGTTAAAATAATGGCTTTTAATTGTAAGATAAAGCTTTTAAAGATCACATACATCTTTATATTCACAAAGTAACTTGACTTCTCCATTAACTCCCAGAGGAGTCCTTGCACTGATTTTTTTTCAGGCAGTGGGTTTGGGGCAATTTGGATCTGGTGGAGCCCATCTCTCTTCAGGCTGCAGGGTGCATGCTGTGTATGTTTATGTCATTCACTCCCTGGCTAAAAGTAAATGTCTGGCCAAATAAAACAGCCTTCCTAAACCATTCCAGTTGACCAGCATGACTATAAATCACAGCATGACGTTAAGAGTCTGACTGTGTGAGCAATTGTAGACTAGCCTGTGTTCTGGTAGAGTTCACATCTTGACTTCAGTTCCACCTTCAACAAACTTGGTCTCCTCCTCCTGTGCTTGTAATTCTGCAGGAGGTCTGCTCGCTGGCCTCAACCGACTCCTTCCAATTTCAAAGCATCTCCTTTTGTGTACAGGAGGTTGTGTTATTAATTTTGGTCAAACCTTTACTTTAGCCAGGGGTATGGATGACAAACATACCCAGCATGAAGCATGCATCCTGCAACCTGAGGAGGGACAGACTGAACCAGGTCCAACTGCCCTGGGTACTTCGTCCATCCAAGGCTGACCTAAATTACAGGAATGTTTAACCTGCATTTTAACAAATTTTCTGCATGTGGGTGCATACTGACAGGTCTGCACTTAAAGTTGATCTGGGAGATGGTAAAATTCCCGTTGGTAGGGAGGGACATAGCACTGAAGTTTTCACCATGTCACTGTCCATGGGCAAGTTGACCCTGGCAGAGCCCATCCCTCTCCAGGCAACAGGGCAAGAGCAGACAGAAAACAGAGACTTCTGTAGTGAACGACATGTTACAACTGGTGACCGGGAACAGTGTTACATTTCCGTCTGGGTGAAGCAGTATTCTGTTAGCCAGGATTCATGTGGCCAATCATTTCATCCCCTCTTCATTTTGCCTACTTTCACTTCTTGTCATTTGATGTCCATTGTCTTCAAAGTCACTTGATGGCTTCTCAGTTTATTGACAGTGTTATTACTGTCTGCACGTCACTGTGATCAACTATGAAGATACTTGACTGCCTTGTGATTTCACGTCAAAGGGTCGAGGTACTGTCAGATTTGAAGTGATTTGATTGGTGTGACTTTACAAGGAAATGCATTGAAGAATACATTTGATTGGCTTATAATGCCGTGTCACTATACGTCTATCATTTATCAAGCAATCTGATTGGTTTGTCAGTACTTGAAGAATACTGGGGACTAGGTTTGATTGGTGAATAATTTCGCGTCACTGACATTAACTATTGGCTATATTACTATCCAAGATCACATCTTTCTATCTGCTATGGGACATCATCCTAATCTTAACTCACATGTCATTGCTGACCAAGGTAATTGACTTCCTGATGAAGTGATGAAGTTTCATTGATTGATGACAGGGTAATTGTGTTTTAGTGTAGATGGTCACTTCCAGTACAGGCACCGTTAATGCATTTTACACTTGTCCAGAGAGGATGTGATGTGGACAATGAAGATGTGCCCTAATTGTCATACTGGACATTGGAGACTGATCTAATATTGAGGCTAAGAGGGCAGCCTTGGACAGAAATAGTTAATGAGGTTCATTCCTAGGATGAAGAGGCCTAAAAAACTACACACATGACCACTCTCTGATATCTCTGAAGTGGACTTTAATTATCATGGCAGGGCAGTCTTTTTTATGATCTATCCGCTGTCTGTCTATACCACTGTCTATGTGTGTCTGTCTTTTGAGTGTGTGTGTGTGTGAGAGAGAGAGAGAGAGAGAGTAGTATCTGCCTCAGTCTGTCTATCAGTCGTTCTCTGAGTCCCTGTCTCTGTCAGACTCTGTCTCTCAGTTCCTCTTAATGTGTGTGTGTGTGAGTGTGTGTGTGTGTGTGTGCGCGCGCGCATGTGCGATATCTGCCTCTGCTCTCTGCCAGTCTTTCCCCGAGTCCCTGTCTCTGTCTATCTGTCTGTGTCTGTCTCTGTCTCTCTCTCTCTCTCTCTCTCTCTCTCTCTCTCTCTCTCTCTCTCTCTCTCTCTCTCTCTCTCTCTCGCTCTCTTCTCTCCTCAGGCCGTCTCACGTTGAAGACTACTTGAGGCTCTGTCGATGCATGAACAGAGGCAAATTGTCCCTGGCTGTTTCTGCAGCAGGGTTCAATCTAATTGAAGACATGTAAAAGGATTATCCGCCCTTCCCTGATCTGCACTTTTACGGCTGACTAGACAGACAGATGCCTACAGATGTCCAATGGAAAGAAGATGCATGGCCAGTTCTCTTTGCTGTTCTATTTCGTAGCATGCGTGTGTGTGAGGGGAAGGGGGGGGGGGTGGCTATGTATGTGTGTGTTTAATTTTATTTATGTTATTATTCATTTATTCTTTAATTTGGAAAACAATGGAATAAGCACTCATGTACTTTTTTCTTTACATCCAGTCGCAGTGTGCATAAAGTATTATACATGTTATCACCCGTTTCCATCGGCACAAATGGCCTACCTTTCCGAAAGGTGGAACAGGTTTTAACGTGTGTTTTGTGTTTTTGCACACGGGGCGTGGGTTTATAGACTAATCCGAAGAACTTTTGTGGAAGTAGAGTCTGCGCTGATGTCAACTTTAGAGGACAAATCCCCTTAAACAGTCGTCTTGGTGGTGGCTTCCACCTGGGTTCGAACCCGGACCGTCAGATCATAATCGCCACGCACAACGCTTAACCACCGGACTATGTCGGGATGTGTGTGTGTGTGTGGGTGTGTGCACGTGCGCGCGCGCGCGCGTGTGTGTGTATGTGTGTGTGACAGAGCGAGAGAGAGAGAAAGAGAGGGGGAAGGAGGGGGTTGAAAATGAGTATGTAGCTAGTGGTTGCAGGTATGTATGTAGTTATTACACCAACCGCGTCAAATCTGAAAACACGACATGAAAATGAAAAGTGATGTTATAATTATGAAAATTGTGCACATTGTAAATTGAAAAGTTATAGATAACCAAAAGAATCAGGAAGGGGAGGGGAGGAGATGGAGGGGTAAGATATCGGGCAGGCGTAGGGTAGGGGTACAGACACACACACACACACACACACACACACACCACACACACACACACACACACACACACACACACACACACACAAACATACACACAGAAAAAGAGAAAAAAAACCCCATAGACATAGACACACTAGGTTAAAACACACACGTCAGATACCTGGTAGTAAACCCTCTCTTTAAAGAAGTCTGTTGTAGTGTTACCACCCATAGGATGAATTATTGCTCTTACGGCCTTCACTGTGCCGCCATGTGCCTTGGAAGTGACATGAGGCCAGTTGACCCCAAAATAAGTGAAATGACACTTGAAAACGAATGGCTGACTTCCTGCCATCTTTGTCTTGTGTTCTGCCGATTCTGGTTCAACGCTGACACCTGGTTCTTCTTCTCCTTCTCCTCCTCCTTCTCCTCCTCCTCCTCCTCCTCCTTCTTCTCTTCTTCTTCTTCTTCTTCTTCTTCTTCTTCTTCTTCTTCGAACGCTTAGACGTTAGAACTATGAGTACAAACGCGTTGTGCTGCCGTTAAGCGCCTGACAGGTAGCACATCCGACTTCGGCATGGTAGAGAACTGTTGTCATTGAAGACTTTCTGAGAAAAAAAAAGGCAGAAGAATGGACCAAGAAGGTAGAAAATAGACAAGAAGGGGGTGACAGGAATAAAAGGAACAAGGCAGAAACAAAGAGATTGATAGAAAAGAGGAAATTTCTTGCACAAAATTTCCAGAAGGTTGAGATGCTCTTTGTACTGAATGGTCCCCGGCATCCTCACTGGGGGAGGGGGGGGGGGGGGGGGGAGGGCGAGGAAGAGGAGGGGTGATACCTGGTTTGAAAAACTGAAATCAATGTATAAGGAGAACTCCGTGAAATGGAGGCGTGGGGGGATAATGTTTTTTGGTTTTGTTTCTGTTTGTTCGTTGCTGTTATTGTTAGGTTTGGGATTTTTTTGGTCGTCCCATGGCTCTGAAGCTCCAAAGTTCCCCTATAGTGATACTTTGTATGTGGCAACCGTTTTAGCTCACCATTAAGGTAGCCGCATTTCGACTTCGGGGATGATTGTCTAGACACTATGACACCAGAGTGCACGTGTTTTCTTCTTTTTTTTTTATATTATCATCCGTTCCCACCGACACGAAAGGGCTTACTCTTCTGAAAGGTGGAAGGGCTTTTAAGTGTGTGTGTGTGTGTGTGTGTGTGTGTCTTTGTGTGTGTGTGTGTGTGTGTGTTTTGTGTGTGTGTGAGTGTGTGTGTGTCTGTTGTTGTGTGTCTTTGGTGTGGTGTGTGTGTGTCTTTGTGTGTGTGTGTGTGTGTGTGTGTGATGTGTGTGGTCAAAATGTTCTGCGTGCGTCCGCACATGGGACTTCAGTTTATAGTCTCATCTGCAGGACTTTTGGGAGAGTGGAGTCAGTACTGATGTTAAACTTCAGGAGGAAAATTCCCTGGAACAGGTGCCTTGGTGGTGGCTCGACCCCAAGCATCAAATCACGAATACAACACTCTAACCACTAGCCTACCCAGCTCCCTACCCCCCTCCCTCGCCCCTTCATTGTATGTTAGTTTGTTTAGAATCTAATACCGTACAGTATCACTCGAACAGCACTTACAGCTGTTAAAATCATTTAAAATTTTTTTTTTTATAATTTCATTCTTTTATATCGAGGATAATGGAAATCGCACTTATGTGCTTTTTTACATCCAGTCCCCGTGTGTATGCGGTATTGTAAAATCTGTCATCTGTTCCCACCGACACACAATGGCCTACTCTTACGAAAAGCGGAACAGGAATTAATGTGTGCGCAAGATGTTCTGCATGCGTCCGCACACGGGACCTCGGTTTATAGTCTCATCCGATGGACTTTTGGGGAGAGTGGAGTCTGCACTGATGTTAACTCCAGGGGAAAATAATCCCCCTTGAACGGAATCGAACCCGGGTCGTCAGATTTTATGTGTGGATCTATGCCAGCTTTAGATGTGGGACAGCTGGGCTTTGAAATCTGAACCCTTTGGCTGTCCTGATGTTGTAGCTGTCCACCTTCACTGGCTGTCCAGTGTCCTTGGGCTGTCCTGCTGTCCAGCTCTGTTGGGTCCATGCCAGGAGCAGTGGTCAGCTGAAAGGATACAGGATGGGTATTTGAAACAACTGTTAGCTCACTGGAAGTAGACGAACAGGGCCTTTCCCTTCTTTATCCTGGATTCAAGAACTACGTGCTCAATATTCTTATGTTGTACACGATATTTGACTAAAAGCAAACAAAACAAAAACAAAGAAAAGCACTTCCTTGAGATTTGGGCAAATACGTAATCCACTTAGCCTGCCAGTTTTCAAGTGCATGCTGGATAATCTCGTATCGCCGAAACTTACTGGCCACTGAATTACTAGAACATTATACTTGTTCTTCGACTTGTGTGAATTGAAAAGAAGGGCGAGACATTAACAGGTCTGTAGATAGATAGATAGATAGATAGATAGGTAGATAGATAGATAGATAGATAGATAGACAGGTGGATAGATAGGTAGGTAGATAGATAGATAGATAGATAGACAGGTGGATAGATAGGTAGATAGATTGATAGATAGATAGATAGGTAGATAGGTAGATAGATAGATAGATGGATAGATAGATAAATAGATAGGTAGATAGATAGATAGATAGATAGATAGATAGATAGATAGATAGATAGATAGATAGATAGATAGATGTCACTGGTTCTGAAACAACAACTTTCTTAGGATTTTAGGGTTCACCAAAGAGCCAGAACTTTTAAGGAGGCCAGAGTGCTTTCCCCTTAACCGGTTCTCTAGTGCAGGTGTCAATTTTAGTTAGGGGCGAGCATGAAATGCCTCATGTTGGCGCTCTTTCCACAGTGTAAGGTCATCACATAGCGCCATGATTGGCTGTATATATATCGCGGTAAGAAAGTGCTGAATGATTTATAGCTTTATGGTGGAGGGCGATGGTCGAGAGTATTGGCTTGTATCTCGCTGAGACTGTTTGTTGAACACAAGGATCAGACCGTGATTGTAACCTCCATTATAAATGTGTCAGCAGCAGTGGTGCACTTACGTGTGTGTGTGTGTGTGTGTGTGTGTGTGTTAGACGATTGATATGAAAAAGTGTGTTTGATATTTTCACCTTTGACTTAAAAATGTTGCAAAACAAAACTAAACATAAAACAAACGCAGAAACAAAAACAAGCCATCTAAAATTGTCTGCTATTCATTTTCTGAATTTCGTGTTGTGTCTATAATCATACTGTCAAAGCCTTCAAGTTTGTTTCCCCGACATTTTGAGAGAAAAAAAGCGCCATCAAATTCAGAGGTAACTACACCGGCCAATTTTCTTTAATTTAAAAAAAAAGTGGTTTTTTTTGTTTTTGTGTATGTGTTGTTATTGTTGGTTTTTTTGGTGGTTTTTTGTGGGGGGGATTGTTGGATTTATTCAGAAAAAAACATTTAAGACAGCTTCAGTAGTTTAGTCAACAAGGATAACAATACTAAGAAAATACCGATGATGATATTGTGGAGCCAGGAAGTGAATGAGGATGGTTATCTCCTGGAGCTAGATGCATTTTCAGTCCACATGTGCTGGGGAGGCTCCAGTGTCAGGCAGGCTTGACAGACGGTAACAGCAATGTGCACCTCCTCTGCAGGGATGCCCAGGCCTGTCAGTATAACCCGCATCTCCGATCTCCTGGAAATTCTGTGCTAGGATTTCCCTCTTTTCTATCCGCCTCTTTGTTTTTTGCCTTGTTCCTTTTCTTTCTTTCACATCCTTTCTGTCTATTTTCTGCCTTCTTGGCTTTTTCCCAAGGCTCTGAACGGCAGCACAACGCATGCTAGCTCATATGACAGACACCAATCGGTGCTGCCTGAGCATTCGACGAAGAAGAGAATGTGCAGTATACAAACCGGCCTCTAAATGTCACCTTCTTTCCAGCAGCATATATAATATACAGGCAAGACAAACTTCTTGTGACATAAGAGAGCTTCAACACAACCCTGCAAGAACTGCAGAGCCACCTCAGAGGCAGGGCTTTTGAAGAAGCATGCACACACACCCACCCCCTGACCCTGCTATAATGGTGCCGGGTCGCTGTTTGCCGTGACAAGAGCGTTGCATAAAGAACAAGGTTTATATAAATTATGGCATGACAGGGTTTATCTAAGGCGTGAACATGAGACGCTTTATGTTTAGCGCAGTGTTCACAGTCTATTGTAGTCAACGCACTTCGTTTATTGGTGTCTTTGACAGCGTTGCGCTTTTATGGTTTTATGGCAGCCAGACGTCATTGGAGAGGGAAACTACCTGTGTCTTCAGTAGAAAAGCACTTGAACAAGATAATCTTCATACATACTTTGCACACATGTTTTATGTCTTTAAGAGGATGTTGAACAAAATACAAGAGACGGTGCTCAACCACTTCAAGACTCACGCTACAGCGGAATGGTTCAGTTCCTTTCACTTCAGTTCCATGGGTTCACGAAGTTGTGGGTTCGAATCTCAGCGGCGTGTGGTGAATATGGGATGGGGATTTTGACGATCTCCTTCAAGTGCAGACATACCAGTGCCTTAATTCCCTTCGTGTATATACACATGCAGAAGATCTAATATGCACGTTAAAGATCCCGTAGTTTATGTCAGTGTTCAGTGGGTAACGGACACACGAACATACCCAGCATACATGCCCGAAGTCGGAATGCGGCTACCATTATGATGAGCAAAAAACGGTTGTTTACGTATAAACCACACAGCACAACTGCCGTTTAGTTTGATAAAGTTCATGAAAACTGCAATGTCCACAGTGCACTGAATGGACTGGCCTTCGAGTGACGCCTATTGTTAGGCGAGTAAGGCAACCATCATGTGACGGCAGAGTTTCAGCACAACCTGCTACAAACTTATCTAGCCATGAAACCAGAAAACTGACAGAAGGCAGAATTCTTGCCCCGTGACTCCACGCTCTAACACTAAGTCTGTGTTGTCTTCATGACTGGGCCACAGAGGACAAGGTTTATCTGCAAAGGGAAATGCAAATGCCCCATGTTGTAGAGCATACACACAGTTGACAGAGTTCAGTACAATTCATTTGTGGGTTGTCTTGTCACAGCGGGAAGAGTTTATGAGCGTTTATAGTTTTATGATTGAAGTCACTCAGAGCGGGAAATGAGGGCACGTGTCCTGCCAATAAGTGCTTGTGAACTGGACACACTGGTCACCTTCGATTCGGGCACGTGTTATTTCTTTTTGGTACACCAAAGAGATTTTGAACTGAACTGATGTAAGATTGGTCAGATGTCTTAGATATAATAATTATGAAGTCTCTTATAATAATTATTTTTACTCAGCTACTGTGAGAGGCATCAGTAGAACATTCCATTTAGTTTTTAGAAGAAGTTGTCCCCTGTGGGGTTGCGAGGGGGGGGGGGGGGGGGGCGCATGTCAGTATAAATAGCATCCCATTCTGGAAATTCTGTGCTAGGATTTCTCTTTTCTTTCCCTCTCTTTGTTTCTGTCTTGTTCCTTTTCTTCCTGTCACCTCCTTCTTCTCTATTTTCTGCCTTCTTGGTCCATTCTCCTACATTTTTTTCCCAGAAAGACTTAAAAGACAACAATTCTCTTTTATGCCCAAGTCAGATGCGCTGGGCCTGACTTGGCAGGCGCTTGTATGTATGTTTGTCCGTCGTGTCCGACGATGACCTCCAAAACAGCAGAGGAGGCAGCTGCTGTTTTGGAAACTGGGCAGAAATTTGATTATAGTGGAGATGCCTTGCCCACAGTACATCCCCGCTCTCTCGGCCAAGTGGGCATAAGGACAGTCAGCGTTGGAGATGTTCTCCAAAGGCCAACTAGCCCCCAGGACTGCAGCACATAAGGACTGTGCGAGTCAAGCCTCCTAGTCAGAGAGTCATAGTTGATCACTAAAGACTAAGCTGTAAAGTGGAATTCCATGAGTGGAAAAGCCACTGGTCATACAGCCTCTCGCTTTGCTGTTGCCCTCAGCGTCAATGGTTTAATCAAGAACTGTGATAAAGCCCAGGCGCTGACGGCTCATAAGGGCAGTGCAACGCATTTCGCTCATATAACAGACGAACAGTAGTTGCTGTCTGAGTGTTCGAGGACGAAGAAGAAGAAGAAGAAAAAGAAGATGGAGTGTTTCTCCCCTTGACCCCACTCTCTAGTGCAGAGTCGGTTTCTGGTCCCGGCACTGGCCCTCCATTACCCGTAGAACAGTGTTCCCAGTCAACGTGGTCATGTCAGTGCCACCTGTATATTGGATATAGATCTGTCAGGGTGGAGAGGTTTACTAGCTTTCACAGGTTTATGACAGAATGTGATAGTAAAGAAAAATAGTGTGTGACATGCTGGGATACTTTGAGGACTGAACCACGTATTTAGCCAATTTAAGTGTACGTGTTTAATTTATGAAGGAAATATTGATTTGGGATTGAGCTGATGGCCTGAAGGTGTGTGTGAGAGAGAGACAGACAGATAGACAGACAGAGAGAGACAGAGAGAGCTGAAATCATGTCCACAGATTTCCATCGGGTCAGAGGTCCAACAGTCTAGCCACTGGGTTTTCTTGTCCACTTTCCGAAGGGGACAGAATTGATTTAATCTATAGTATGAAAACCGGAGCTTCTGGTGTTAAGCAGGGTGTTCACTCCAGCTGTGTGGCACGGCCACTGTTCTTTATTTACTGTCTGTCCGGTGGAAAGGATTATACATGTTGGCGTTTATAGCTTTATGACAGTGACTGTGTGGAGGGAAACATGACGGACTGTGTGTGGCTGGCACTGTTTGTGGACTGGACAAATTCAGCAAGGTTTTATACACAGAACGCTGAGGACAATACGTATTGACCTGTCGTGAATTAGAAGTGACAAGAAATCTTGCTATATTGTCAAGTACACTGACAAAGTTGGGAAGGGGGATGTATGTGTTGTATTTCCTGTATAATAGGTTAATTACATCAAATCAGATTTCAAGAAGTTGGGTGGCAGGATAGTTAAGACGTTTACTTGCCAACAGGTAAATCGTGAGGTTCTGGATTCGATTTCCAGCCTCACCCTTTCTTCCTATTTTGACAAAAACATCGAACTGCATGTTAAAATCCTTCGGATGAGACTATAAACGGCGGCTCTGTGTGTGAACGCATGGTGAACATCTTCCGCACAGGTTAAAAACCCGTTCCGCATTTGGGAAAAGTAGGCTCTTGTGTGCTGGTCGGAACAGATGACATAAAAAGAGCATGTACACAGGTGTCGTGTTTAGACACCATCCCCGAAGTCGGAATGCGGCTACCTAAGTGGTGGGGAAAAGAAGAAAACTGCATAATCTTACCATTGGTGAACCTCGGAGCTCTAGTCGTGGAGCCAAACCCCCCCCCTGTAAAATCCAGATTGTTCTCTCTAGGGAAGCCTGTTGCTCATCACAAGTGCAGCTCCCCTCAGCCTTTTGTTGTTTCTGTTGTTGTTGTTGTTGTTGCTGCTGTTGCTGCAGCTATTTGTTGTTGCCGGGGGTATTTGTTTCCCCATGAGACGTGGTTGCTGGTTTCGTTTTTGTGCTGAAGTTTGCCAGGGAAAACTTTTTGCCCAGGGTTCTTTTACTGGAGGTGTTCTTTTTTGCTGCACTTTGGAACTTTATTATTTTCCATACTTGCCCTATAGTTGCAAAGCATACAGATACTGATTCTACACTTTCTTGTTGTTGTTGATTATGTTTATTTTGGCACTGATGCAGCTATTATGGTTGGAGTGGTCCACATTAATGACCGTGGTGGTGTTGATAGCGGTGGTGGGGGTTGTGGTGGTGTGATAAGGCTAATATTGGTGGTTAAAATGCTATAGCTATTGCACTTTATCATTCTCTGTTTGAAAGCTCTCCTCTTTTGGCATCAATGTCAACATTTATTTTTCTCTTCCCTGGCAAGATCTCTGAGGTTGACCCATAGTGAGATTTTGCAATTGCCACCAGGTCTGCGCTTGAAATTGATATGGGATATGGTAAAAATCCCCCCATTGATTTGTCATACATGGCCCAGATTTGAACACACATGGGATTGATGTTGAACGGTTTTAACCACTCAGCTCTAGCGCCAACTGACAATATGAACAATGTCAACAGTACATTCACAACAAACTTCAAAATAACATGTTCGCGCTAAGCCTGTGATATTGCTGTTACAAAGATGGCAGTAAACTTCTCACCTATTTATCATGGGAAGGTGTGGGTTATTGTTCATTGGCAAACAATACAAGCCATTCAAGTCACCATCCTGTTCTTTTGAAGTTAGTGCTAAAGCGAGTTTGACGTCAAAGAAAGGGGAAGCAAGCATTAAAATGTTTCTGCATTAAGTGTAAGGGGAAACAAATATGAAGTGTTGAAGTGTTGCCTCTGTTTGCTAGAAGTGCTGAAGTGTTGTTGTTGCTGTTTTATTTGGGTTTAACATTCACACCCCTTTATTTCGTTATGTAGGCTTCCAAGATGATATTCTTAGACAGCTGTAAAAGGGGGTGGGGGTTGGGGTGGAGAGGGGGAGGGAGAGAGAATTCAAGTGTTCTAGTTCTGTTGATAAATGTACCCGGTCTGATTATTTTTCAGAATTGTTTTCAGCACTATGCAAATGTTACAAAACTCCATATCTTATTCAACCGCACAACGACAATAAAAATTTGTCAGATAAAATAACAACACCTGTGCTGTGTTGAAAATGTTTCCTGATGCCACCAGTCATAATGTGAACATATATCATTGTTAGGAGTTGATGTGGTGTAAATGCTGTTGACTATCTCCATGCATTGTTATACACGTTACAGAATGGTTTCGTTGCTGTTATTCAGCTGCCTCTGCAAGATCATATAAAATTGTATTAACTTCTGCCATACATTGTTTTGTTCCCTTCTCTTAACCCTGGCCCCTTCTGCCCTCCACCCCCCCCCCCCTCCAAGGTGGGCGGTGGGGGGTGGGGGTGGGGGGCAAAGTTGAAAGAAGAACTGCTGAAAAGTGATGCATCACCAAAGTCACAGCACAATATGAGAGACATTAAACAAAAGTTCAGGTATTTTAGCAGAAGAATAAACCAACGACTTTAAGAATATGACTGGGTATTTACGTGCTTTCAGCAGGATTCCTGACCGTTTCCTGGTCAGAAGATCAGCAATGCAGCTGTGTAGGTAGTGTGGGGACTGGGGTTTGAACCCCACAGGAACAGAATGGTTTAGTCTATCCATGTGAGAATAGGCCGTTTGAGAATGATGAGCAAGATGCATATCACGCATGTGAACGCAACTCGTGGCAATAAGAGAGCAATCGCTGATCAAATTGTGTTAAGAAGAGCTACTCTCATAGGCTAACAAATACAGATGGGGAAAGAGAAAAAAAAAGAAATTATGAAGCCATATCATAGTGACACTTTTTTCTATAACAGGCATCCCTAGAATCAATCAAAAATAAGATGCGCCTGAAAAACACACTTCAATACTCAGACATGATGACAGCAAGTTTCCTCCTAGCTTGTCAAAATCAAAACCAAGAGCATCCCTTAAGCTTAGTAGGCCGATTGTGAGACAGCAGAGAATTCCTCTACCACTCACCTCCTCCAGAACTTCGGGCCCCCAGAAAGTCCAGCAGGCTTGGGGAAGCCAGAGAGTACAGCCCTTGACCAAGTTTTCTGGAGCAGCGGAGGTTTCTGTCATTTCCACTGGCCCACACACGTGGCAGAAGACAGCTCGACATCTGTTAGCTTTAGTACAGTGTTCACAGTCTGGGGTGCGGATGGGCTTTCTTTATGGTCTGTGGGTGAGCGAGGAAGGAGTTATGGGTTTATGGTTCCGGGGCAGAGGGTGTTTGTAGAAGGACAGGACTCCTTTCCTCCTTCCTTGCTGGGACAGCTCGTAGATTGGGTCTTTTGAAACACTTGATCAGGGTGAGGGAAAGTGAGAACTGTCATTTTCTGTGAAACAAAGATAAAAGCTGCGTGTTATGATTTTAATTGGGTAAATTTTCGTAACACTATAGAAAACAGTGAGGCATAAGAAAATGATTAACAGCTGAATCTATTATGTATTTTGTGTAAAATTTTTATCAGCAAACATGTTTTGTGTGTGTGTGTGAGTGTGTGTGTGTGGTGGGTTTTTTGTGCATTAGCTTACGGATGTTCATTAGCTGATATACCCACAGCACAGTTGCAGTTCCATTTATATATTTAAATACATTCTTTCTGAGGCCTCCTTGCGTTTTTAAGTAGAAAAATGCAATGTGTGCAAAATCACGAACGTTCATAGGAAGACTTTTTCAGGAAAATAATGTTACACTGCAAAACAGAGGTGTGCACAAATGAAGTAATATAATTTCCTTGCTTTCTAATACAAGTTTCAAAACATTTTGTTGCTGCTTGAGACAGCATTTAGCTAGTTGGCAACACTCAACAAGTAACCTCAACGTCCAATCCTTGAGGGAAACAAGCCATGACGATACACTGTGGTCATCTCTTACCTTCCAGCAATAAAACCTCCCCATAAACTTCTTTGATTTGACAAACAAGCACTACATTGTGTACATTGACCATTGTAGGCTGTGAAAGCTGTGGTAAAATATAGAACATTTCGTGCTTGTACCCTTCATAACCTACCTTAACCAGGGACACAGTGTCAGGGCAAAACCCCATTGAAGATCGGGTCAAGAGGGAGCACTCTGCTCTCTCTCTATTTCATAAAGGCTACACTCCTGCTTTAGATTTTGCCACTTTTCTTTCTGTTTTCCTATATTACCCTTGCAATCATACCGCACCTACCAAGGCATCCACAGAAATAAACACCACCTTTTGTGAAAACACGACTCAAAACTCATTTGATTTTGCACAAATGTACCCCTTCCCCTCAGTCCTATGTCCTCTGCAAGCTTCCTAACCACAATATGCATGGAAGGGTCAACACTGTAGGAACAGTAGCAATCCTCATTTGATGATCATTTCCAACTTGTTCATGACTACCTGGTATTGTTCTATGTCCTCAATCCCCAAAACAAGTATGGAGTGCATTTTTATTCATACTTTAAAAAACCCACCTGATAATCAGAAGAATTTTTTCCCACCAGCACTGTATTATAGAAGATACTACAGGTTCAGAAGCTAAAGCAGGAGTGTAGCCCAACGCTGTTGACCTATGGGTAGACCCTGGTTTCCGGTGGTGGACAATAGTATTGCAATTCAGGGCTGTCAGGAAGTTTGCCCTGACTGTATATCTTGCTTGTAATAACGTGCCAATCCAAGGACAATCCTCTCTCTCTCTCTCCCTCCACACACTGGCAAGTTCAGCTGAACAGTAACGCTGCTGGAGTGGACAGTGTAAAACTGGATACTGGGCAGGCTACAAAACAGAGGAGAGAGAGAGAGAGAGAGAGAGAGAGAGAGAGGGTCAGTTGTAAGTTATCCCTTCCAGTTTTGAAGATGGGGTTGCCACCAGGTTAACTTCAAAGGACTGCTGTAAAACTCCCACCCAAGCTTTGATCCACTTGGAACAAATAGTTATAAATTGGAGGTGAGAAGTACCTCTGAGAATAGGGCAAAAATGTCTTTCTGATAGGTACACTTTACACTCATGCGTTTTTCAGAGGTTCTAGTCAATAATAGTTATGACTGAAGAAGAATTGCATGTGTGTGTTATATGTAGAAGATAGGGGGATGGGTATGAGCTTTTGCCCTTATTGTTCACATGTAGGATCTACTTCACAATGAACATAATTATTTTAGATAGCTCTGCCCTTGCCTCTGGTCTGCATGGGCAGGAAATATGAAGCTTGTTCACAACAAAACAGGGGAACTAAAACTTCCAGCCTCTCCAGTGGGATTTTGTCAGTAAAAACCCTATGGCTTTTATATAAGCTTGTTTATAATTGTAACTTGCAGCATAGCGTGTTCTATTACTGGGTTAGTGTTCATGTAGCGCATGTCTAGAAAGAAGTGTGGATTCGATCCCCATTTGAGCCTAAACTTTCAGCCGCTCCCAGCCACTAGACTTTGAGTGGTTGTCAGGGTGCTAGTCTTCTGAATGAGATGATAAAGCAAGGTTCTGTCTGCAACATGATTTTAACCCACGTAAAAGAACCCACCTCAACAAGTAAACTATTCTTAGCAAAATTCTGTGAAAATGTCACACTGATAGGAAAAAAAAAAGCACATGGTTTTGTAATAATATACTAATATGATTATAGTCTCTTTATCTTGGTGATGTAGGGCAGATGCACATGCAGACATACAAACACAAAAGGGGTGGCGCTGCTCTTGTGGGAACAGTCCTCCACAGGTAGAGCAGCCCCAATTTCAGGCAGAGAAATCTGCTGTGACTGAAAGTAGTATGCAATGCAATGCAACACTAACACAACACAACACAACACAATGCAATACATACAATACAATACAGAATATTACCTTGTACTGCATTGCATGCTGTTGTAATTCATTCTCTTGTACTCTGTTGTATTGCACAGCATTTTATTTCGTTTTCTTTTATTTTTGGAGGTTTTATGCAAAACTCACATGACTCATTCCACACACACACACACACACACACACACATACACACACACACACACACACAGACCTTGCTGCAGTGTTAAATCCCCTTCTAAGGTGTTTGGTTTGCTTTGGCTTGGCTTGGCTTCGTTTGGTTTGGTTTGCTTTGGCTTGGCTTGGCTTGGCTTCGTTTGGTTTGGTTTGCTTTGGCTTGGCTTGGCTTCGTTTGGTTTGCTTTGCTTTGGCTTGGCTTGGCTTGGCTTCATTTGGTTTGGTTCGGCTTCCTTGGCTTTGCTTGCTTTGCTTTGCTTTGCTTTGCTTGGCTTTGGTTTGGTTTGGTTTGGTTTGCTTTGCTTTGCTTTGCTTTGGCTGGGCTGGGCTTAGCTCAGCTCAGTTTGGTTTGGCTTGGCTTGGCCTGGCCTGGCTTAGCTTGGCTTGGCTTGGCTTGGTTTGCTTTGGCCTGGATTGTCATACCTTGGCCTGGCCTGGCCTGGCCTGGCCTGGCTTGGCTTGGCTTTGGCTCAGCTTGATTTGGCTTGGCTTGGCTTGGCTTAGCTTGGCTCAGCTTGATTTGGCTTGGCTTGGCTTAGCTTGGCTCAGCTTGATTTGGCTTGGCTTGACTCAGCTTGATTTGGCTTGGCTTGGCTTGGCTTGGCTTGGCTCAGCTTGATTTGGCTTGGCTTGGCTTGGCTTGGCTTGGTTTGCATTTGGTTTGGTTTGCATTTGGTTTGCATTTGGTTTGGCTTGCGTTTGGTAGGTTTGGTTTGGCTTGGTTGCGTTTTGGTTTGTTTGCATTTGTTTGGATTGCGCTTCTTAGTTGGTTGATTTTGCATTTGGTTTGAATTGCGCTTAGTTTGGTTTGGTTTTGATTTGGTCTTGGATTGCGTTTAGTTGTTGGTTTGGGTTTGCATTTGGTTTGAATTGGTTTAGTTGGTTTGGTTTTGTTTGCATTTGGTTTGGATTGCATTTTGTTTGGTTTGCTTTGGCTTAGTTTGCATTTGGTTTGGATTGTGTTTGAGTTTGGTTTGGTTTGGTTTGCTTTTGGGTTTTGGGATTGCGTTTGTTTGGTTGCATTTGGTTTGCATTTGCATTTGGTTTGGTTTTTGGTTTGCATTTGGTTTTGATTGGCGTTGTTTGCATTTGGTTGGTTTGCGCTTGGGTTTGGTTTGGTTTGCATTTGGTTTGGATTGGGTTTGGTTTGGTTTGGCATTTGTTTGGATTGGTTGGTTTGGTTTGGTTTGCTTGGTTTCCTTTGTTTGGTTTTGATTTGGTTGTAGTATCTTCAGTATAGAATGAATTATATTAATTATATATGGTTATATATACATATATATTATATACAGAGTAGAGTGGTAGTGAGAGAGTTTTGGTTTGAGATGAGAGACTAGAGAGATAAGATGAGATAGAAGAGAGATGAAGAGAGAGAAGTCTGTGTGTTTTTGTGTTAGTGTTTGTGTGTGTGTGTGTATTCTAACACTAATGAGGTTTTTCAAAACATAATTTCCATTTCTTAAAACATGTTCTATTCTCAGGCTCATTGTTTGGCACAAATGTTCCTGTAAACTATTCAAATTCTTTGGCCTGTGCTTCCTTCCCCCTGAGTGGTGTCACTGGGACAATGCAGGTCAGCCAGCGTCAGGAGAAAATGCATGCTAAACAGCTTCATTAATTAATGGAGGGAAGGCGCTGCTTTGATTGAGGGGACACTGTGTGTGGGGGGGACATCAGCTAATCCCGCCAGGTCGACTTCAAACTAGCAGCAGCGTGTGTGGTGACAGCAGTGTAAAGTGCTCTAAACCCTTTTCGTGTTTCCACCAGGCAGACGAACAAACAGCGGGCTTTACTGATCACACTTTAGCCAGCCGAAGAGGTCACTGTGTGTGTGCATGCATGTGTGTGTGTGTGTGTGTTGTGTGAAGAGTTCACTAGTGTGTGTGTGTGTGTGTGTGTGTGTGAGAGAGAGAGAGAGTCTGACTGTTTATCTGTGCGTGGTGCGTCCGTGTGTGCGTGAGTGCGTGCGAGCGGCGGTGTGTGTGTGTGTGTGTGTGTGTGGTGTGTGTGTGTGAAGAGTTCACTATGTGTGTGAGAGAGGAGAGAGAGTCTGACTGTTTTTGTGTGTGCGTGCGTCCGTGTGAGCGTGAGTGCGTGCGAGCGCGCGGTGTGTGTGTGTGTGTGTGTTGTGGTGGTTGTGTGTTTGTGTGTGTGTAACTGTTTGTCTCTCTGTGTCTGGATGTGTGTGTGTATGTAAGTGTGTGAGCGTGCGCACTCTGTGTGTGTGCGTGCGCGCGCGCGCCGCGGTGTGTGTGTGTGTGTGTGTGTGTGTGTTGTTGTGTAGTCTGTCTGCAGATGTGTGTGTCTGTCTGCAGATGTAGTGTGTTTGACGTCTGTCTGTCTGTCTGCAGATGTGAGTGTGTGTGTGTGTGTGTGTATGTGTGTGACTGTCTGTTTGTCTGTGTCTGTGGATTTGTACAATACGTGAAAGCGAAGAAAAAAGAGGTAGAACCGGCCCTTTAATACAGCAATTTGAAAAAGGAAAAAACAAGGAATCGGGGACCAAAATGTCAACGTTCAATACAGTGAGTGATGATTATAGGAATGCCTTCATCTCCAGCTCACATAATCATATTGTGAAACTTTATCATCTTCCATAAGACCAAGGGACACAATCACAATTTCTGGCCCAAAATTGAAATGAAATATAAAAAAATTACAGTGAAGTGGACCCTTTAATTTGTGTTTTTTTTTGCAATCAGAATCCTTTCATTCAAAACCAAATCACAAATTTTTTTTTCCTTTCGAGTTAACATCAATGCCGACTCACTTCCCCAAAAAGTCCTTCGTATGAGACTATAAACCGCGGTCCTGAGTGCGAATGCACGCAGAGCATCTTGTGCACACGCTTAAACCCGTTCCGCTTTTCGGAAGAGTAGGCCATTATGTGCAGGTGGGAACAGATGACAAAATTTACAAAACTGCAGACATATAGGGTCTGTACGTAAAAAGCACATGAGTGCTTATTCCATTATTCTCGAAATAAGAGAATAAAAGAAATAGATAAAAAAAAAATAAAAAATAACATAAACGGAGGAGTTTGGTGGGAAAAATTTCAATGCATGTTATTTGCATCTCCTATTATAGCTAATCAAAGGGAGTAGCAGCAGCAGCAGCAGCAGCAGCAGCAGCTGTAGTAGTAGTAGTTAGTAGTAGTAGTAGTAGTAGTAGTAGTGGTAGTCGTTGTCGTTGTTGTTCCTCATATTAAACAGCCTATGGATCATCCAGAATATTGGTTTTACTTCAGTGCATCAGAGAAAGATAGCAAAACTAAAAGTATACACACTGTATTTGCAATGAGAAGTTTGCATGTAAGGCTGGTTTTTCATACCTCAGTATAAATGTAGACAGCCTTAATCCGACTTCAGCTCTAGAGGGTTAGTTTAAAACTTTAATAGTAAAAAGAGGCTGCTGTGCGTAGTGTCTGCAAATGATGGAGACAACTTCAACAAAGCAATTTAATAGAATAGACTTTGGGACTTCGATGCTTAAGAAATGACAGACAGAGACAAATTAGATCTTGAACACACACACATACGCGCGCGCGTGCGCGCGCGCACGAACACACACAAACACACACACAAACACACACATGTAGTACTGTCACTTTCTGTTGGGTTCCCTCACACACTGGTATCTCTTTTAATGAAAATGTTTACAGTCTTGAAAAATATGGAGCGAGATATGAAAGTGGTTCTTGTGAAATAAACGTTGCCTTATCTTTGCATGAGGGATACAGCTTGCTACAAAACGCTTGCTAGAAGCATTTCAGAAATAAGATATATGATTCTGGCTACTGTCTTTATAATGGTCGTACAAGCAATGTGATAGATTTTCAAGATGCTTTCATTTCTAACAAAGTTTGTGGTTGGTATAACCGCAGAAATATGTTATCCCTTATGTACAGATTTAAACTACATGCTTTTAGGACAAAATACGTGAAAAATGTAAACTGTATTTGTGGGGAGATTACATTTTTAACTGCTATACCAAGTTTGTCACTGGATCCGATTTTATCTGAACCATCGTTACTGTTGGACATTGTGTTAGGAGTGATAAGAAGCCTGATAATTCAGTTGTTGTAGCATGTTAAAGTTAGTTTTTATTCAGTACTGTTATCTGACACTTTTCTGTTATTGTTTGCATTCTCTTGTTTAGATTACTTTTTCCCGTCTAAAATCACAAAATGTGAATAGACGTTAAACTGAAGATATCACACATGGGATGGGAGGGGGGAGTAGACAGTGAAAACAGAGATAGACAAACAGGAAAAGACAAGAGCTCCTTGCCAAGTCATCATCAGGGGCAATCAATAGCTGAAGATTGTAATCTCGCATACACCTTCATTTTGTGGTTCATTCCTGACCTTGAAACATTTTCTATACACAAGGATACCCCTCTAATACAAGCAATGTCGTTTGTACATAACAACAACTCTCAATTTCTGTAGTGAAAGAATACCCTTTAAAAACTTCAATCACACCAAAGCCTGATGCGCTAGCACTGCAGTACAACGCATCTTCACTTAATATGTGACACTAGTTGCGGTCTGAGCGTTTGACGACGACGACGACGAAGAAGAAGAAACTTCCATCATTTTCATTCACAACGTAGCTAGCCACTTACCTCTCTCTTCCACCTTTGTTGTGACCATCCATCTATTGTGTGCCTTCTGCTCTTGTCCTCACCCCTTCTTCCTTTTTTTTCTCTTTTTAGTCCCCCTTCAGAGATGCATGCGTTTGTTTCTGCTGATGCTGTTTGCAGACTGCAGCCGTGTCCAGCAAGCCCTCTAATAACTTCGCCTCTGTGTCACTTTCAACTCTACTCCCCCAACAGACACTAAACAAACCCTAATCTCTCACGCGCGTGTGTTGTTCATCCTTCTCCTCTCTCCTCATCCTCACTGGGCTTTTGAAGGCTCAGGTTTTGTTTTGTCGCTGGTAATGAGGTCTGAGGCTGATCCACACAAGTCTGGCCGGACAGTCAAGCCCGCTAAATCCAAATAGTTTACCCTTCGCTAGACCAGTCCAGCTTGCTGTGCCCAGGAAATGTGCTGTGTCAAAGGGAGGCTACTCAGCCGCTCCAGCCTCTTTTGAGTCCCCTTGCTAAGCCTCGACCTGGAAGCCAAGCCGCCATGTTTGGGTGGTGTGGGTGAAGAGGTATGTTAATTAACTGGAGGGCTCTCTGTCTCTCTACTCCGGACAGGAAATTTGGCGAAGAAGATGGAGAGAGTGTGTGGTGGATGGACAGTGTCTTGAAGAAGAAGAAGGATGGGACAATAGGACATTAGTGGTGGGTGTGTGTGTTGGGGGGGAGGGGGAAGGGGACAACATCAACGTTTGGCCTTGCTTGTCATCATTGGTTACTGGATGGTAGAAAGATCAAAAAGAGTTGGAAGCTGTGGTGTGACAGCAAGGAAGTCTCTGTCTTCTTGTGTTTTGACCCTCTCTGACTGTCTTGCTGTTTCTGTCTACACCTACTCTTCTTGTGTGTGTGTGTGTGTGTGTGTGTGTGTGTGTGTGTGTGTGTGTGTGTGTGTGTGTGTGTGTGTTCATAATCTGGTTTTGTATCTGTCTGTCAATCTGTCTGTCTGTCTGTCTGTCTGTCTGTCTGTCTGTCTGTCTGTCTCCATGTAAAGAAATGTGTGTGAGTGAATTATATAATGAAAATGAAGTTGTAACTAGTGACCAGCACTTGTTTTTCTCCACCATAATATATTCTCAATTACATACATACATACATACATACATACATACATACATACATAAAAAAAGGTAAAGGTAAAGGAGTCCCATAATCTATAAGGTCGTAGGGGAGCGAGGCGTCAAGAGACCTACCTTCTCTAGGGCCAGCATATTGAGGGCGGCGCCCATCTCCTCTCCCTCGCTGCTTTACCTTCCCTGACCCTAAAGAGGGCAGGTACCCATTTACAGCTGGGTGAACTGGGGGAACTGTACTGAAGCCAAGGCGCGCAAACGGTCACCCATCCAACTGGTAACCACGCTCGACGCTGCTTAACTTGGCTGGGGGAAAGCGAGTGCTCCGACCACTGAGCTATCCCGTCCCCTACATACATACATACATACATACATACATACATACATACATACATACATACATACATACATATATGTACATACATACATACATACATACACACACATACATATATACATACATAAGACAACATAAAACACGAGCACCCAACGTTGCCCACAATCTGTCAGTGACATGAAGGAAGCTCTGGTGAAACCATCCCAGCACAACTCACAACTCCTGTGCCGCTGACTTCAATGAAGAACAGCTCAAGCCTTGTTCACATCACTTTATTATGATGACGACCAGCCCCGTGGTCGCCCAGTGATGGCTTTCCAAGATCCCAGTCCTGGGAACCAGCACCCTGATGTCCTGACGCCTAACGCGAAGAACACACCTTCAAACATCAACACCTACTCCCGCAAGCGAGCTTCCAGATATGGCCGACCCCCAAACCGTGGAAACGGACCAGCGTCTTATTCATTCCTCTCCCGTCACCACCCGTTCAAAATGGCGGCATATCCGGGGGAAGGTGGCTGGCTGCGACAGTGATTTACGATGTTTCGAAAGTGCTGGGGTGTTTGTCAGTGAAGCTGTTCACAACGCTCGTCATATTGCTTTCATCGCTTCACCAATGGCTGCCTTCATTACCTGCAGGTGTTCACTTAAAACAAACAGTTTGCCTTGTCTTTGTCGCTCCCCTTTCCCAGCCACCTCCCCGTGTTTAAGGAGGGTGTGATTGTACACAAGAGCTCCAGTCCTAGCCCCTCCATTAAAAACGCTGGGGGGAGAGTGTAAAAGAGTGTCCTGGCCTTCCCAGCTACCAGTTACTGGCTGGCTGATGGTACTTCAAGTGTAGGGAAGTGAAGTTCCGGGTCACGCTCTCATACACGGGCTTTTTTATTGGCTGTTGGGGATGGCCATGGTCTCTGTGAAAGCTGTTGCCTTGTGGTGGCTACTGCCAGAGTCTGTCAGGAACCTAAAGACTTGGGAGGGAGAAAAAAGGAAAGGAACCTGACTGAAGTGATGCTGCTAAACAAATTCTGCATAACAGGGACTAACCTTATGGGTACCACCTGAAATTCTGAAAACATGAGACGGGTGATGTGAGTGGAAGGCTGTGTGGGGTAGTCCTGAGTAAAACCAGCTTGACTTTTTTCTGGCTTGTTTGAGAGTCCTGTCTCTGTTTTGAAAGTGAAGCTGTATTGTGTTTAAACTAGTATGCTATTATAAACAAAAAAAGCTATTATGTCATTATATAAGATATCTTACACGAGGTTCATATGCAACTTTGTATTGTTTCAGTGACGCATAACAATTCACGTTAAAAAAGGCTACATCCATATTAGATGATTTATTATTCATTCTTTTATTTCGAAGAGAATAGAGTAAGCACTCGTGTGCGTTTTTACATCCAGTCCCTATGTGTATGCAGTTTTGTAAATGTTGTCATCCGTTTCCACCGGCACGCAATGGCCTACTCTTCCGTAAAGCGGAACGGGTTTTAACGTGTGCGCAAGATGTTCTGCGTGCGTTCGCGCACGGGACCTCGGTTTATAGTCTCACCCGAAGGACTTTTGGGGAGAGTGGAGTCTGCACTGATGTTAACTCCAGAGGAAAAAAATCCATTATGAGCCTATTAGAGAATGAAGATAATTCAATATGATATTCTATATCGAAAAGTTATGTTTTATACACTGCAGGACACTGATTATAGTTTTTTCTCTCCTCATGATGATGCTAAATGACTCCCAGAACGGCCTTGAGAAAAAAACCCTGACATACTCACAACCTTCAACACCTTCACACCCACTACCCAGAGAACTCCTAGTTCCATAATATGTCCTTACTGATGGCTCTACTAAAAATGCAGTTTGACATGGAGGGGCAGGGATCTACATCCATTATTCTGAAGGCAGAGAAGACAGGATTAGTCTAACAACCGGCTTTTACACCACACACTACAAAGCCGAGCAGAAGCCACAGAAAGAGCAGCACCTCACATCATGGTCAGCTCATGTACTTCCCCCAGAGCAGCCTTCTTGACCCCCGACGCCCTGCCTGTCTTCCAGGCCTTCGGATGAGACTATAAACCGAGGCCCCGTGTGCGAACGCATGCAAAACATCTTGCGCACACGTTAAATCCTGTTCCGCTTTTCGAAAGAGTAGGCCATTGTGTGCCGGTGGGAACAGATGACAAAATTGACAAAACCGCATACACACGGGGACTAGGTGTAAAAAAGCACATGAGTGCTTATTCCATTATCCTCGATATAAAAGAATAAATAATAAATAAATAAATAAATACAGTCCAACAGAAATACTGACTGAGGTGAACATGTCCTCCACTCTGGCCTCCCGCTGCAGGAGTCATGCAGTGGTCTTGCAGTGGATCCCCTCCTTCCATAGCAATGTACTTGACAATGAGACTGCTGACTGACTCCCTGGCAAAGGAAGGCACAAAGCAAGAACAGGTGGATAGTCTGGCAGCTATTCTGAAACCATCACCATCATCAAGGCCAAGCAGCACAACAAGTGGATACAACAACATCCACACTACAACAGGTCAGACTCCTACTACTACCTGCTGACATGACAGAAGCAGGTCTGTCTATTCAGACTCAGGAGAGGTCACAACTGCCTAAACCATCTTATGTACACAAACCTCCACACAGGCCACACAGAGCAGTGCCCTTCCAATCCTGGCAGTCAGACAACAGAACATGTGCTGCAGTCCTGCCCGCTATTCGTGGCACTCCAAAGAAGATGTGGCCTGACCCACACCACTCCAGTGGCCAAAAAAGCTTCTCAGTGATTTGGAGGACCTGCAGTGTACTGCTGCCTTCCTCCTGAAGACTGAGTTGTCCAGCTGACGAACGCAGAAAAAAAAGATACCTCTATCTGGAATCTGTCCATCATTGAAACTTCCATTTTCTAGTCTCGATTTTACTTCATTCAGCATGTTTCTTCATAAATCGAAAGGCTCTGTTTCGGAAGACAATTGCTAACCAAATTATTTGTTTTGTTAACTGTAATAACAATAGTGAATAGTTTCATTGTTCTCTCAGAAAACTTTACTTTACAAGGAGAACTGTGTGCAAAATCATCGGAGTAGAAGAAGAAGACTGCTGCTGCTGCTGCTGCTGCTGCTGCTGCTGCTGCTGCTGCTGCTGCTGATGCTACTACTACTACTACTACTAGTATTGCTGCTGCTGCTGCTGCTGCTGCTGCTGCTGCTGCTTCTGCTGCTGCTGCTGCTGCTGCTACTACTACTACTACTACTGATGACGATGACGATGACGATGATAATGCTTACTAATAAATGTGACAATGATGACAATGATGATGCTGACGACGACGACGTTGATGATCACAATGGCGATTACAATGACGATGATGACGATGATGATGCTGACGACGACGACGATGATGATGATGATAATGATAATATAAATTATCATCATCATCAACAGCAGCAAGAGGAGTAGCAGCAGCAGCAACATAATAGGATAATAATGATACTGAAAATGACTTTTTCTACAGCTCTTTCTCTCAAGACCTCACCAGTAGAGAGGTACGGTAAGACAAAGTGTTTCGCATAGCAAAATGTGGCAGTACACACAATACATTTAAAAGAATGAAGTTAATGCAATAAATGAAGATAAAAGACACAATACTACTCATGAAACTGAAATAAATAATAATAATAATATATGGAATTTATATAGCGCTGAATCTTGTAAAAAACAAACAAATCGAAGCGCTTGCACTCAATCATTTACAGGCATGCAACTCTCCTTAAACATAATGAGAAATCCATGCGCGCGCACTACGCACGCACACGCACGCACACACATAACACACACACACACACACACACCACACACACACACAACACAACACACACCACACACACGGAACAACACTTAGACGGTGAAAGATGCTGTTGAAAATTAGGGACAGATATGTGGGGGGAAAGTCTCAGGTAGGAAATAAAGTGTGTTTTGAGGCTGGATTTGAAGGAATCAAGTGAAGGCTTTTGAACGAAGTAAAAAGAGGGAGGTCATTCCAGGTGGATGGACCAGAAACAGAGAAGGAGCGACGGCCAACAGTGGTTTGTTTGAATCTGGGTGTTCGAAAGCACAAGTATCTGCGGCTGAACGAAGGGAACGGGATGGAGTGTACAGGTGAAGACAGTTACAGAGATAAGGGTTGCAGATTTGTGGAGACATTTGAAACAGAGGGTATTGATTTTATACTGCAGTCTTTGTGAGACAGGCAACCAGTGAAGAGATCGCAGAAGAGGAGTGAGGGGTTCAGATTTTTTCTTTCATTAGGACCAGTCGAGTGCAGAGTTTTGTATGCGTTGAAGAGAGTGGATAGATGATGCTGGTAGGCCAGCCAAAAGAGGGAAATTTCAGTAGTCTAACGTGAAAGAATAAGAGATGTGACAAGCTTGGAAGTTGCATCAGTGGACAGATACTTGCGAATCGCGCTTACGCGCGTAATTGATAGTAGCAAGACTGGCAGGTCTGGGTGATGAATTTTTTCATAGAGAGTGTGTTTGTCAAGAACTACTCCTAATACTTCACAGAGTTGGACAAAGGAACTGACGTATTGCCGAATTCTATTGAAGTTTTTGTGATAGAGGAAAGTTTATGTTGGGTCCCTATGAGCATTGGCTTCGGTTTTATCGGCATTTAAGTTGTAACTTGTTCTGAGTCATCCAGTTTTGAATGTCTTGAAGGCAGTAGGACATATTTGTCAAGAGGGAAGGCAAGTTTTCAACAGTATCGCTGCCCCTGAAGTTGAGTATCATCGGCATAGAAATGATGATCAATAGGGTGGTTGTTTATTATATGTGAGAGTGGTGGAGCAGTGTATAGAGTAAAGAGAACAGGGCCCAGGACTGATCCTGCGGACTCCCATTCCATTTGAAGGTTTGATTTAATTTTTTTTACAAAAACTTTCTGGAACAGGTCTTTTTATGGAAAACCCCCCGAACGAGTAAAATATAAAATTTGGAAAGGAAGTTTAAAACCCCCGTCACAACCCAAAAGGGGGAAGGGGGAAGGGGCTGGCGCGACAGTGATTTACGATGTTTCGAAGTGCTGGGGGGTTTGTCAGTGAAGCTGTTCACAACGCTCGTATATTGTTTTCATCGCTTCCCATGGCTGCCTTTTTACCTCAGGTGTTCATTTAAAACAAAATTTGCCTTGTCTTTGCGCTCCCCTTTCCCACCACCCCCGTGTTTAAGGGGGGTGTGATTGTACAAAGAGCCCCCAGCCCTGCCCCTCCTTAAAAACGCGGGGGGGGAGTGAAAAAAGAGGTTGGCCTTCCCAGCTCCATTTTCGGGCTGGGATGGTATTCAAGTGTAGGGAAGTAAAATTTTCCGGGTCACGCTCTCAAAAGGGGGCTTTTTTTTGGCTGTTGGGGAGGCCATGGTCTCTGTAAAAGCTGTTCCCTTTGGTGGCTACTGCCAAGCTGCAGGAACCAAAGACTTGGGAGGGGAAAAAAGGAAAGGGAAATGATGAAGTGATGTGCTAAACAAATTCTGCAAAAGGGACTAACCTTTGGGTACCCCTGAATTCTAAAAACAGAAGGGGGGATGTGAGGGAAAGGGCTGTTGGGGTAGTCCTGATAAAACCAGCTTAAATTTTTTTCTGGCTTTTTGAGGCTGCCCTTTGTTTTGAAATGAAGCTGTATTGTTTTTAAAAAACTGTATGCTATTTAAAAAAAAAAAGCATTTTTCATTATATAAGATATCTTCACGAGTTCATATGCAACTTTGTTTGTTTCGTGACGCAAAAACAATTCACGTTAAAAAGGCTACATCCATTTAGATGTTTATTTTTCATTTTTTATTTGAAAGAAAGGTAAGACTCGTGTGCGTTTTTACATCCAGTCCTTGTGATGCAGTTTGAAAATGTTGTCACCGTTTCCACCGGCACCAATGGCCTATCTTCCGTAAAGGGGAAGGGGGTTTTAATGTGCGCAAGATGTTCTGCGTGCGTTCGCGCACGGGCCTCGGTTTTATTTCCACCGGGACTTTTGGGGAGAGTGGAGTCTGCACTGAGTTAACTCCGGGGAAAAAAATCATTATGACCCTTTTAGAAATAAGAAATTCAATATGATTTTATATCGAAAGTTATGTTTTAAACACTGCAGGCATGGATTATAGTTTTTTCTCTCCTCATGATAGTAAATGACCCCCAAAGGGCCCTTTGAGAAAAAAACCCTGACATACTCAAAACCCTTCAACCCTTTCACACCCCACCCCAGAAAACCTTTTCCCAAAAATAGCCCTTACTATGGCTCTACTAAAAATGCAGTTTGACATGAGGGGCAGGGATTACATCCATTATTTGAAGGAAGAAGACGGGTTTATCTAACCCCGGGCTTTTCACCACACACTACAAACCCGAGCAGACCCACAAAAAGAGCAGCACTCCATCAGGGTCAGCTTGTACTTCCCCAGAGCAGCCTTCTCCCCCCGACGCCCTGCCTGTCTTCCAGGCCTTCGGATGAGATTTAAAAACCCGAGGCCCGTGGCAAGCATAAAAACATCTTGCGCACACGTTAAATCCTTTTCCCGCTTTCGAAAGAGTAGGCCATTGTTGCGGTGGGAACAGATGAAAAAATTTGACAAAACCGCATACACAGGGGTGGGTTAAAAAAGCACATAGTGTTATTCCTTTAAAACCTCGATATAAAAAATAAATAATAAATAAATAATAAATACGTCAACAAAAATACTGATGAGGTGAAAATGTCCTCCACCGGGCCTCCCCGGCAGGAGTCTGCGGGGTCTTTGCTGGATCCCCCCCTTCCATAAAATGTACTTGAAATGAATGCTGATGACTCCCGGGGGGGGGGGAAGGGGGAAAGGCAAAAACAAGAAAGGTGGATACTGGCCCCTTATTCAAAACCCATCCCATCATAAAGGCCAAGCAGCACAACAAGGGGATCAAAAACCCCACATACAACGGGTCAGACCCCTACTACTACCTGCTGACATGACAGAACAGGTCTGTCATTCAACTCAGAGAGGTCACAACGCCTAACCATTTTTTCACAAACCTCCACACGGCCACCCCCCAAGGAGCGGGTTCCCCCCTTTTTCCCCCAAAAAAATTTCCCCAAAAGGGAAAAAAATTCCCCGGGGGAAACCCCGGGGAAAACATGTGCTGGGAAAAAAAAAATCCCTTTTTGGCCCCTTTTTTTTCGTGGCACTCCAAAAAAAGGGGGGAAAAAATTGTCCTTTTTGGGACCAAAAAAAACACCAAAATTTTCCGGGGTGGGGGCCAAAAAAAAGCTTCTCGTGTTTTGGGCCTGGCGTGTCTGTGCCTTCCTCTACTATTGTATTGCGCTGCTTTCTCTCTGCTGTCTCTGCTTCTCTGTGTTCTCTGTCACTTTACATTTTCATCGATGACGTCGAGAAATTTTTAAAAATTTTTTGGAAATGTTACAATGATGATGTCGCGAGCTTATTACGGGAAATACAATACGAGTGAGAAAAGAGCTGCGCCGCGTGGGGTGTGTTGTTTTTTTCTCTATCAACACCAAAAAGTAGCCGCGCCTTGGTTTGTTAAAAATGTTTTTTCGCTCTTTTCTAAACTACAGAGAGGGAGGGTGACAGGTTTGCATTAAAATGGGGCTAAAAATAATTTTTAAAGATAAATTAATGCAAAAAATGAAGATAAAAAGGACACATACACATGAAATGAAATAAATAATAAAATAATTATAAAATTTTAAATAGCGCGAATTTAAAAAAAAAAAATGAACGTTGACTTTTTTTACGGGCTCAAACTCCCAAACATATGAAAAATTCCAGGGGCCGCATAGCAAAGCAGCCACACTACAAAAAAAAACAACAAAAAAAAAAAAAACACAAAACAAAACATTAACTGAAAATTTTAAAATTAGGGAAATATTGGGGGAATTTTTCAAAAAAAATGGTTTGATATTTTGGAAAAATAACTTTTACAAGGAAAAGGGAGGCACCGGTAGGACAAAACAAAAAAAACCCAACAAAACCAAACACAAAACGCCAACAAGGAACATGGATGTAAGGTGGAATTCGGAAAGAAATTTGGGAGACATTTGAAAAATTTTTTGATTTTTAACTGCGTCTTTGTGAGAAGGAACCCCAGTGAAGGGAACCGGAGAGGAGTAGTGCAATTTTTTTTTTTTGGGTTTTCGAGGAAATTTTTATGCGTTGAAGAAGGGAAGATGAGGGGTGGGCAGAAAAAGGTTACAGGAAAAAGTGAAAAAAAGGAGATTTGACAAGTTGAATTGCATCGTGGAAGTACGGAAAATGCGCTTAGGGGGTTTTGATTAAAAGCCCATTTGGGGTAGATTTTTTCATAGAGGTATTTTTCAAAAAACACCCAAAAATTCCAGATTAAAAGGAAATGGTTCCCAACATTAATTTTTGGATAGGGAAAAATTTGGTCCCTAACGGCCGGTTTTTATGGCAAAATTGTCGTTCTGGTAAGTTTTAAAATGTTTGAAGGGGAAATAAATTTTTTCAAGGGGAAGGCAGTTTTCCGTATCCTATGAATTAGTATAGGGAAAAATGTGTCAATGGGGGTTGGTTTTTTTATTAATTGTAAATTTTGGTTTTTTGGTTTTTGTAAAAAAGATTTTAAAAGAAAGGGGGCCCAAGGGAAAATTGGTAGGGGCCAAAAAAAAAAAAAAAAAAATTTTTTACTAAAAAAAAAACAACAATCCACATTCCATTTTGGGGACGGGTTTTGATTGAATTTTGTTTTAAAAATTTCGGGAAAGGTTGTAGGTATGAAGTAAACAGGTGGAGGGCTGTGCCAATTTTAATACCAAACGTTTTTGGGGGGAAAAAGAAGAAGAGTGATCTTGGTCAACCCAGAAAGTAAAGGGAAATTTTTAGGGAAAAATTTTTTCCTGTAAGAAGCAAGTAGAATTTTTTCTATATGGGGGATAGGGGGGTTTGGGGCTGTGGTTTTGGGGCGTGGGGAGTGAAAGGGGGAAAAGACATTGGAATGAAGGTACTGTTGAGCTGTTTAGAACAATTTTTTTTTGTACTTTTTGGGGGGGTAAAGGGTAAGTTTGAACGGCCTAATTTTTAGAATTGGGGGGGGGTGTGCTTTTTTCAGTAGAGGGTGACTATTGCTGTTTTTTTGGGGGTGTAAAAATTTGCGAAGGTGGCTATTTTTGTTTTGGGGGTTTGGGGGTTGGGAAAAAAAGGGAGGTTTTGGGTGGGTCGTGTTTTAGTTTTTTAAATTTTTGTTTTTTTTTTTTGGGGTTTGGGGGGGGGTTTTACGGGGGTGGGGGGGTGGTGAGTTTTGTGTTGGGGTTGTTTCAAAAATTTAAAAAAAAAGGGGGAAAAAAATAGGTGGTTGGGTGTGGGTGTTGGGAGGGAGTTGTTTTTGGTGGGTTTTGGGGTTGAGGGAAAAAGGATTTTAGGGGAAATAGCACAGGAATTTGGGAAGAGTAGTAGCTGTCTTTCTGAAGGGAAAAAAAGAGTTTGACTTTGTTTATTTGTTTTAAAAAAGTGTTTTTGATTTGGGTTTTTTTGACTTCCGCCACTGCCCGTTCTATTTGCCGGCTTTTTGCGCTTCGCTATCAAGATGTTTTGGGGTAACCAGGGGCGCACAGGTCTGTCGGGAGGAGTGATCAGTAGGGGGTGCATGCTCTCAAACGTTGGCGGAGAATGTGTTATAGTGATTGGAGGTCAGGTGGTCAGAGGTTTTTGAAAAAAGTTCGGAATTTTGGGAAAAGGGAAAGGGTTTAAGTCTGGCCTTAAGATTACGACGAGTAAAAAAAATTTCTTTTTCTGACAGGTTTTGTGTTTGAATGGAAAAAGAATGGGGAATGATTGAATGCAGTTCGCGTGACAGAAACAGATGTGACAAAATTAAATGAAGCATTTGTAATCAGCCCGTCTAAAATTTACCAGATCTGTGCGTTGTTCGTTTCCCCTGAGAGGAGAATGGGGGGAAGAAAGAGAAGATTTGACATCTGGAGAAGATGGTTGTCGAAATGGGGTTGAAGTCAACAAGAATTACATTTAGGGGGAAAAAGGCTGTTGTGGGCGGGGGTGACTGGAAATTTTTGGTGAAAAAAAGAAGATTTAGGTTGTTTTTACGGGGGAGGGGCGGAAAAAGGGAGCGATGTAATAAGTGGCCAGGTAGGTTTTTGGGTTGATTTCGCAAAATCAAAAATTTTATGTGAGAATTGAAGGTTGTGTGAAAGAAAAGTGGTTCCAATATTCTTTTTGAAGATGGGAATCCCCCCTTCCCCGGGGAGTCGGGGGGAAAAAAAAAGAGTGATCATATATTAATCACCTTCGAACGAAGATGGCAAACCTATACCAAACAAATTGTAATTTTTAAATACACGTATGCAAACTACAGCCATGTAATACAAGCCCACATAAAAATACATAATATTTCCATCCTCCATCCATCTTCTGTCCGTCCGCCCCCGTCCGTCCTACATACATACTACAAATACAACAACATACATACATACAAAAAAAAAACAAAAAAACAAAACATAGATCAAAAAAACAAAATACATACATATATGTTTACAAAATTTCATACAATATCATCATATATCAGACCCGTACCTTTTCGGGGGGGGAGCAGAAACTTTTCCCTGGTTTAACCTCCTCCCCTTTTCGGTCCCCGGCTCTGGCAGTTTTCCGAGCATTCATCCTGGTCCATTTTGATGTTTTCCCTCCATGTTGTTCTTCTTTCCCCCTTCTCCACCCTTTAGGTTCCCTGCATACTGTTTTGGGCGATGTTGTGGCGGGGGGAATGGCCGAAAAAATGTCGCTTTTTCTTCTTGACGATGGGGAGGGGGGGTTCCTGTGGGCCGCCGCCCGGGTTTTTTGATTTTACAAATTCGTTTGGTCTTTTGTTCTCTCCAAAATTTCCCCTTGTTTTCTTGGCTTTTTTTTTCGAATGACTGGGTTGCTTTGTTTTCAGATTCAAAGCCAGGGGTTTTATTCCGTTTCGCGGATCGACTGAATTGGGGTTTGTAGGCTTTTTTTATTGGGGAAATGTTCTTTACTTTTCCCTTGGTGGGAGTTTTGTCATGGAAATGTTCCATGGCATTCGATTTATTTCTGTCTCGGGTCGCCCGTCCTTTGTGAGTGTTAGCGCCGAGGATTTTAAAAAGGCTACCCCCAGTTTTGGCCCCATTAAATTTTAGCGGTGGCATTGCTCTGCTGTTCCAATACTTTACTTTTCCCGAGCTCACCTCCTCCCTTGCTCAGCTCTTTCTCAAGTCTGGTCTTTGATCTTGCCTCTGTGTTACTTCCCCCATAGGTCAATGTCTGGGAAACCGTAAATTTTGAGGGGTCTGCCGCCAATGGAGAGGGGGGTGGAAGTCATGGAGGGTCTCTCTCATGATGTTTTCCAAAACAGATTTAAAAAGGACTGGGATAAAAAAGGCTCCTTGTCGGACCCCAACTGTGGTTTTGAATAGTCTCCGACTGATTGTTCAGAAGGACGCATGCTTGCGTGTTTTTTTTGTGCTTTAATGGTTTGCACTAGTCCTTTTTCAAGCCAAACATTCTGGGCCCGCCAAGGCTTCGTGCCCTACTTGTCCCAAAACCTTTTTGAAGCTTAAGTTGTGGAAAGGTCTCTCGATGTTGAAGTTTTTTCCACATGATGTGGCAGTTAAAAACTGTTCGTTGTGCTCCCGCCCGCCTGAACCGCTTTTTTCCTCTGCAAGGTGTTCTTCTGCCCTTCTTGAGTCGATTCAAAAAAACTTTGAGCATGATCTTTCTGGCGTGGTGATGGGTGATTTTCTATAGTTTTTTTTGGCGTAAACCCCCCCTTGGGGAGGGGTATGATGAGTGATTGTGTCCCGTCTGTTGGCCCCTGTTTTGTCTCCCCAAAAATTCTGACAGATAGCTGTAATTTGTGATGACTGTTTCGCCACCTGCTTGAGGCTCTGTGGTATATTGTTGCTCCTGGGGGCTTTCCTACTGGTAATGCGGATGGCTTCCCACTTCTTCCCTCATATGGTAATGGCGGGGGGCTCTTGAGTTTCGCTTTCTTTCTTTTATGCTCTTGTCAGGTTTTATTGGGTTTGTTGTACAGTTCTTGCAATATTAACCACCGTTTAATCATGAGCTTTCTGTGAGGGGGTTTCCCCCGGGGCTGTCTTATGAGATGATTTTTGGTTTTAAGTGGGTTTTTTGAGTTTCTTCAGGTGGTATTCCTTTTTACTGTTCCCACTTTCAGTTTTTTTCGACTCATCCATTTATCCTTTTCCATTCCCTTTGGCTTTAACATTGCTTCTTTACGAGTTTTTTGGCCCCCGGGATTCTTTAGGGTTGGAAAAACCCCGGGTTTGGCGTGTTTCTTTTTCGCAAGGTCAAGACATTTTTGTCCTGGTGGTGTTTTTTCCCCTGACGACGATACCTCCTCTGCTTTTTCGGACTGCCCCTTAGTTGTTGGGGGTCATGGGGTCATTTTCCCGGGGGTTTTAAGCGCAAAAACGTCCCCAACTTAGCTTGGAAGACCCCGATATCGGTTTTTTTATTTTTCCACGTCAAATTTGATACGTGGGTTTGCAGGTGTTTTTTTTCTTCAGCTTTATTTTGAATCCGCACACATACATACATACAAAAAACATACATAATAATACATACATATATTAACAAAATTTAAAAATAAATCCAACAAATTTACAAGCATCAACATACATCATACATCGACATACAACATAAATACTACATACTAAACAAAATTCATCCATCCATCCTCCATACTACTACATACATACATAAAACCTACATAAAACTCCTTCCTGCAAATCGCACCTGAAAAAGAGTTGGTTTTTTGTGTCTTAGCGTCCTTGACCTTCCCACGCGCTGTTCCCCCACCTACCGCCAAAACCCCCATCCAGCCATGCCCCGATTCAGATGTCTTCTTCAGAGTCAAAAGCCACAGGGGGTTTATCCATGTCAGGCTGCAGTAGGGTCACCAGCTAGAGGGGCCCTGGGCCCGCTGCTGGGAAATTTGGGGAGTGTTTAGAGGTCCTGTCCCGAGTAACATACGCAGGGCCCACCTACAAGCCCCCTACTAACGACAGTTCTCAGTCGCGGAACCGATTATAGGGGGGCCAAACCCCTGGCCCCAAAACCCCCCCCCCCCCCTTTCCCAATTTTGTTGCCAAATTAAAGGGATAGTGTGTTGGAAACCCTGGGTCCCAAAAAAACCCTTTTAACCCCTTGAAAAACTCAATAAACTTTGCCCAAAAACCAAAACACAACATTGTTTAAAAAAAAAAGTCAACCCTAGACAGTTTTTTTGAAAAATTTTCCCAATAAAATGTTTTTTAATTTTCCAAAACCAAAAAACCCCAACCTGGGCTGACGGGGAAAACATCTCCCCCCTGTTCCGGGAACCCCCCAAAAAAAACCCCCCAAAAACAAAAACCGCAAAAACCCCCCCAAAATAAAAAAAATTAAAAAAAACCAACACCAAATCCGGGGAACACCCAGTTTACCCCGACTTTTCCCCCCCTCCCGCCCTTTTCCCAGGGGGAATCCCCCAAAAAAAAAAAACAAAAAGGAAAACCCAACCCCCAAAATTACACCCCAAAACTTTTTTTTTTAAAAAGTCAGGTTTTTTGTTAGAGCTTTTTTAAAAAAAAACTTAAAGCTTACCCCAAACACAAAAAATTGGGCCGGGGCATTTGCTTAATCGTATCAACACATTTTTTGGCCCTCCCCAAGGGCACAACAGATGACCCCAAAGGTTTTTCAGGTTAAAACAAGGTAGGGGGGTCAAAAAAAGAAAATGACAGGGCACCTAAAAAAAAAGTTTATCTCCCTGTTTTTTTGGTAGCTTTCTCTGGATACTGCAGAAACCAGAAACTACATAAAAAGAAAGTTCATTACATTAAAGGGAACCATTATATTTCACACAAAAAATTACCAGTGAATGAAAAAACCCCTCTGGGGAAACCCAACACAAATACAAAATAATTACCCCCAAACAGAACACAAAAAAACCCCCCCCCCCCACCCCCCCCCTCACACACACTGAAGCTATTACAGAAGAAAGGAGAACATTTTTATGACCAAATCTTTGTTTTTCCTAAAAAATTTCTAAACAAACACTGCAGTTGCTTAAAGAAAAAAAAAAAAAAGCACACGCGAAAAAGCTTTCCTTCAAAAAGCAACAGCCCGGGTTTTTTCCAAATCTCCTCTCTCTCTCCTCTCCCCCTTCGGGGAAAGGGCAGGGTAGGAGGAGGCAGGAAGAGAGAAGAGAGAGGGGGGGGGGGGGAAGAGAGGGAGGCGGTAAAAGGTTACAACAAACTACGACATTTCACGAAAAACAAAGTTCTGCCTTTCCCCTTTCATGGCGAAAAACCATGTTTTGGTTTTTAAAAACCCCTCGGAGGTGCGGGACGTGAGGCGTTTTGGTTAAAAGGGCTTTTAAACCCCCCACAATGAGGCAACAAAAAACCGCAAGACCAAAACATCACTCGACTTGCCCTTAGGGGTGGGGGGACGGAGGGAAAATCCATCCGGGAAGAGGGTTCCCGTAAACGATTTGCACCTTGGGCTGTTTCCGCCTCCAACCCACAGCAACCGGGAGGGGGGGGAGGGGGGGGGGGGGGGGGGGGGGGGTAGGGATCTGGGGAGGCGGGGGGGGAGGGGGGGGGGGGGGGGGGGGGGGAGGAAGCGAAAAAAAGAGAAGGGGAGAAGTTTGAGCATGAGGCATGGTGATGGGTTTAGGAAGAAAACAACGATGAATCAAGATGTGCACTGAAAGTTAAACTCCTTCCTTTTTTCTTTTTCTTTTTGCAACAGAATTTGTTGTTTAGTAGTTTTATCACTGATTTTGTTTATTTTGATCATGCTAGGATGGGGAGGGGTATTGGTATGTTATGTTGATTTTATTGTTGTTTTATTTATTGTAGAAATAAACACGTGTTTCTGAGTTTGTGCTCTTTTACCTGCAGATCTCCATTGTGTTGTTTTGGTTGTGGGGTTGTTGTTATTCACTTCTCTAAATTCCCACCAAAAGAGATCCCATCACACCCAAAAATGATGATTTGAGCAAAACATGGGAAAACATAACTGGATGTTAAACGGAGGCCTACAGAAGCAGATGAAACAACAATGTGAGGTGGGAGGGACTAACTCCAAGGGTAAAAAATAAATGAAATAAGTTGAAAAATCTAAACCACCTTCTTCTTCTCATTTTATATGCAGAGGAATTGTCATGAACATGCTTAGTAAATAAAACAAAAGGGAAACCAGTACCTTCAGCAATCTTTACAGCATCCAGAAACTGGAAACAAAAAAAACTGCGAACAAACAAATAGTAAAAGAAAACTAAGGAAAGGAGCTAAGCTGGAAACTTTGGCTTGTTGCCTCTAATGATTCACAACGTTTGATTTGTGACCTACTCTATGTTTGTCCCCACAAATCTTTTTGCGATATAAATGATGCATTTCTTCCGTCAATGCATGAGTTAGGCCTACTTTTGTGTATTCTACAGACTGAACACCATATTTTAAAACAATAACCTTTTAGTTCCTCTAACCATTAAATTGTGTTGTGCAACTGTGAAGTTATCAAAAGTTTTTCTTCTTTCATGAACAAATGTTTACATCAAAACTCGAAACAAGGAAAGAAACCCTAAACTTTGAAACCAACAAAACTTCCCCCACAACAGGAACACATCCAAAGTTTTCTCATTGAGCTCACAACTCTTGGAGACCTGTCACCCACAGTGATGTTAAAGCAATGATGTCTATAGACGCGAATCGTGACAGTCTTAGCACACATGGAAACGACTCTTTACCGGAAACCCCTTCGGGTTGGAGCTGTTTTCACTGTGACATGCCATTTGGAACAAATCTTTATCCTGTCAGTACAAAATCTCTCTCTCTCTCTCTCTCTCTCTCCTCTCTCTCTTCTCCTCTCTCTCTCTCCTCCTCTCTTCCCCTCTCTCTCCCCTCCCCTCTGTGTGTGTGTTTTGTGTGTGTGTGTGTGTGTTTTGTGGGATGAGAAGTTGACAGTCCAAAAAAAGTTTGTTACACAAGGGGAAAAACAATTTACTTTAACTTAAGGAAGAGACGGGGAAAATTCGAAAAAAACT
>CM054150.1:55113727-55121227 GCA_028751875.1 Rapana venosa | reverse complement strand
ATATATATATTTTTTTTAATTTGTCATCTGAGCGCTTTGATTTGTTGCTTCACAAGATTCAGCGCTATATAAATTCCATACATTATTATTATTATTATTATTATTAATATTTAACTTGTTTATTCATCTTGTGATATATGAGTGCTAATATTTGAATACCACGTTGTAGTGTTTTTCTGTGAATTTTTTTCTGCTTACTGTTTTGGTTTTACTGTATGGATTGTGTAACCCACGTGAATTTCTCTCTTTGTGAGATAATAAAGTGTTTGAATTGAATGGAATTGAAATATCAGTTATAGCCTCCAAGTGCCACTTAAATATGCGATGATCAGTTTTAAATGTAGTACTATGTTCAGTATATGGCAAATGTACAGTACAGCGCAGCAAAAGCAGAAGCAGCACAGCACAGCACAGCACAGCACACACAGCCAGTGTGCAGGCAGGTGACCCAGTGCTACAGGTGACAGACAGACAGCAATGCAAGGTGGACAACCGCTGTGAACTTACCTGTGCTGTCACCACTACTGGTTGACAGCCTTGACTCTCTCTCTCTCTCTCTCTCTCTCTCTCTCTCTCTCTCTCTCTCTCTCTCTCTCTTTTCTGTTTCCCTCTCTCTCTCTTTCATTGTGTCTCTGTCTCTGCCTCTCTCTCGCTGTTTTTTCCCCACATGGGAGTATGACTTGAATATAATTAAGCATTTTGAACTCTGTCAGTTTATCTGTTTCTACCTCTGTCTCTGTTTCTGTCTTTATCTCCAGATAAGATTATTAAAAAGTCCTTCGGATGAGACTATAAACCGAGGCCCCGTGTGCGAACGCATGAAGAACATCTTGCGCACACGTTAAATCCTGTTCCGCTTTTCGGAAGAGTAGGCCATTGTGTGCCGGTGGAAGCAGATGACAAAATTTACAAAACCGCATACACACGGGGACTGAATGTAAAAAACACATGAGTGCTTATTCCATTATCCTCGATAGAAAAGAATAAATAAATAAATAAATGTTGAACACAGGTTAAACATCTATTTTTAGTAAGAAAAACATATTAGCGTTATGGATGACACCGACATACACAGCATGTAATCTATACTTAAGGAATAAGTTGTCTATTTACAGGTTTTGACTACCAGGATGCTGTAATAATTTCATCACCATCGGATGAAGAGGAGCATTTGAACAGAAGTGGACAAGCAGACGACGTAAGCCAGTATGCGTGTGATGAAGTCAGAGAGACAGAAGTGCAGCCTTCAGAGGGCGGAATAGCCCAGAGGTTAGAGCTCTGAAAACGTGATCGGAAGGTAGCTGAGAGCACAGGTTTGAGTCTCTGCTGAGGTGTCAGTTCTACGTGGAGATCTGTCCTCCTAGAGCTGACAACGGTATCCGCTCCACTCGCCCCAAAGTACAGACAGCCAGTGGATGATAAACCCAGGTCCTGTATGTGAACACATGCTGAACATCTTTTGTATTACCATAAGGAAGGGGGGGGGGGGAGGGGAGGCTAAAAGTTAGAGCTTTGAGATTGCAATCTGCTTTGATGCCACCACCAGGTCACCTGATCAAGGTGATTTTTTCCCAGGAGTTAACATCAGTATCCACCAGACTCCATTTCCCGAAGTCCTTCGGATGAGACTATGAACCAAAGTCCCATATGCAAACGCACGCAGAACATTTTGCGCACACGTTAAAACTGTTAGTTATTGTTGGTTGCATGTGTGGGAGTGGATCGAATGCAAGCGCTTTGATTTGTTTTTACAAGATATAGCGCTACATAAATTCAATTTCTTCTTCTTCTTCTTACTTTAAGATCTGTTATGCTTTTCTGAAGAGTAGGCCATTGCAGATGACAATTAAAAATACAAACAAACATGTATGCGTTCTTGGTGTTGCCTTTAGGCATTATCCAGAATGCTGCTATACTGATGGTGGGGAAAATAATTGCAGATGCCAAAAATCTCACCATTGAGGAACCTCAGACTTCTAGTTGAAGAACAAAAGTACATAACATAACACTGTAATACATTTACATTCCGTTACATTGCAACACATTACATATCGTGTGATATTCTCCACAGTAAAGGCGCCATGGATGACTCGACAACCAGCCCTGTCCATCTTTCTCTGGAAGACAGAGATATATCTTTTGCACACGTTAAAGACCATTCCTAGTTTTCATAGAAGAATAAGACAGCTTTTCCAGTGATATGTGTAAACTGGACACACTCAGCATGCAATATCAGCGCTTTACTTTACCCTCTCATCTCCCTGTTCCCTGACTGGGGGCAATGCGGAGTACCTGGTCTTCTCTCGTGCTGGTAGTGCAGAAGGTCTGCCTGATGGCCTCAGCCAACACATCACACCAAAGTCGGATGTGCTGGGCCTGACTTGTTAGGCGTTTAACGGCAGCGCAACACATTTTCGTCATATGACAGACAACAGTTGCTGTCTAAGCTTTCCATGACAAAAGAAGAAGAAGAAAAGCCTGACACATTCCCACTTCAGAGCAGCTCACGTTTTTGTACAGGACGTGTACTGGCTATGTTCGTGTTGCTGTGACCCCTGCACACTGACATGACATGAATTACAGAATCTTTAACGTGCATACTTGATTTTCTGCATGTGTATGTACACGAAGGGGATTAACACACACGCAGGTCAGCACTTATAGTTGCCCTGTAGAAATTCACAAAATTTAATTCTTCTTCTTCTTCTTCTTCCAACGCTGAGACAGCAACTATCTAATTTACCAGACACTGCTGCTGAGATTTGAACCTACGACTTCATGGACCCATGGGGCTGAAGCCAAGTGGTTTTAACCACCCGGGAATAGCGTGTACGCCTTACAGATATAAAAGAATACACTGAGCACAAAGGCAGTAATTATAGTATCCCCATCTGATGAAGAAAGAGATGGAAACCATTGACTCTTACCTGAAGTAGCAGCAGCAGCAACAGCAGCAGAAGCAGCAGCAGTAAATCAGCAGCAGCAGCAGTAAAACATCAGCAGCAGCAACAGACGCAGCAGCAGCAACAGAAGCAGCAGCAACAAAATCTCAGCAGCAGCAACAGAGGTAGCAGCAGCAGCATAGCACACACAGCCAGTGTGCATACAGGCAGGTGGCCCAGTGCTACAGGTGGCAGACAGACAGCAATGCAAGGTGGACAACCGCTGTGAACTTACCTGTGCTGTCACCACTACTGGTTGACAGCCTTGACTCTCTCTCTCTCTGTCTCTGTGTCTCCACTGGTGTGTGTGTGTGTGTGTGTGTGTGTGTGTGTGTGTGTGTGTGTGTGTGTAGTTTGTGTGTTTGTGTGTGTGTGTGTGTATGTGTGTGTGTTTATGTGTGTGTTTGTATGTGTGTGTGTGTGTGTATGTTTGTGTGTTTGTGTGTGTGTATGTGTGTGTTTGTATGTGTGTGTATGTGTGTGTGTGTGTGTGTGTTGAGGTGTTGTGTGTGTGAGTTCTTTAACATGTGAAATGTAGGTTGTACAGGAAGACATGGATTCCACGTCTCATCCCAAAGACCATTATCTGGATAGTGTGGTGGATGGGGAAACTGTGGCTTCACACAAGAATGGAACCCACGACTTCCTGCCGTCTCTAGGGGCCAGCGTAGTGAGAGCGGCGCCCATCTCTTCTCCCTTTACCTTCCCTGACTCTAAAGAGGGCATGCACCCATTTACAGAAGGGTGAACTGGGGGACTGTACTGAAACCAAGGCGCGCGAACGGTCACCCGTCTACTTGGTAGCCACGCTCGATGCCGCTAGCTTGGGGAGAGGGAGTAATCAGCACTTCTTACAAATACATTTGCCTGTTTGCAGACTCAGAAAAAAGAAAATTACTCATTCGAATTTTTTTTGTTTTGTTTTTGTTTCTTTCTTTTTCTGTTCCTGTTTCCTTCCTTCCTTTCTTCCTTTCTTCGTCGAAACACGTGTTAGTGCTGTGCGGTGTTGTGTTGTGGAGTGGCGTGGCCTATGTTTGTTGCTTGTGTACGAGTCTTTAACAACGTTCTTCCTCATTGCTTCTTTAGCAAGCGTGAAATTATCTTCTGCTGATAACGATCGGAACAACGCTAAAAGGCGTAGGAGAGCTCTGAGAGAGCGAGAGAGAGAGAGAGAGAGAGAGAGAGAGAGAAGAGAGAGAGAGAGAGAGAGAGAGAGAGGGAGAGAGAGAGAAAGAGACAGAGAGAGAGAGAGAGACACAGAGAGAGGGGGAGAGCGAGCGAGAGCGAGAGAGAGAGAGAGAAAGAGAGCGAGAGAGAGAGAGAGAGAGAGAGAGAGAGAGAGAGAGAGAGAGAGAGAGAGAGAGAGAGAGAGAGAGTTAGTTGACTGTGTGGAAGTGTGGAAGGGGAAGGGGCTAAAAGTTTAAATTCTCATTCGGCAGAAGTGAAACTGGAAGTGGGGAGGGGGGGATGGGAGTTGGGGGGGGGGGGGGGGGACGAGAAGGAGAGGCTGGAGGGGGGAGAGGGGAGAATAGTTCGTGGTTGGGACTGAATACAAAACAAAACAAAATAGATTTTTTTTAAGTGATTGGAGACAATGTGTATAGACAAGATAAACGCGTGGATAGTTGTTTGTTCTTTCGAGCCAGAAGGCCCATAGAGCCGGAACTTATCCCGGTTTCTGTAGCGTTAAGCGAACTGATGGTTTTTCACCACCCCTGTGACAGGACGCTAGTCTGTCGCCAGATACTTCCCCAGCAGAGCTGGTACCCACTTGTACACCTGGGTGGAGTGAGGAAAATAGGAGTAAAGTGTCTTTCCCAAGGACACAACACCGAACGGAGCGGGGATCGAACCCGCGACCTCTGGATCACGAGTTGACCGCCTGAACCACTCGACCACGGTGCCTCCTGGATAGTTGCTTGCTGGGGTTTTTTTGGTTGCTTGTTCATGGCCTATGGTATGGATAACAATCATCCCACTGGTTGTGACACCTCCTTGGAAAATCCTAATGGTCTATGGGGGTATGGTTCATTCAGTCGTACAACTCATTGCTTTTCATCATACCAACCACGTCGTATGGTTCAGAGTAGTATTTCCACCCTTGTATGTATGTGTGTGTGTGTGTGTGTGTGTGTGTGTGTGTGTGTGTGTGTGTGTGTTAGTTATACATATGCATACATACAAGGGATAATTAGAGATTCAAATCCGTAACTGGAGACTTAAGGACCATCAAGTTAAAAGCCTCCAGCCGTATTCAGGTCGCCATTGTGAAAAAAACTCGAAAACAAGAAAAACCCAGGGAAAACAAAAACAGGACCCCCCCCCCCCCCCCCCCCCCCCTTCCCAAACCAAACCAAACCAAAACCAAAGAAAAAAAAAAGCTCGATTGACAGTACCGGTTTATTACAACAGAATAAAAATGACTCACAAACACATGCAGGCATTTCTATAATGTATGGGCATGTAAGCAAGTGCATAAGCACGACAGGCTGTAAGCAAGCAAGATCTCAGTTTATTTGGTCAGACAGGTGATTGAACGCAATCGTGCACATGTACGCACTCTGAAACGCAAAATGCTTGAGTAAGTGTGCGTATGCGTGTGCGTCAAGTCAAGTCAAGTCAAATGTTTATTTCCAGATGGTACATTGAATAAGCAACGCATTTGCTTTTTTTTCTTGCGTGCGTTCGTGTGTGTATGTGTGTGTGTGCGCGCGCTCACACACACACACATGAACTGTAAATAGAGATGGGCATAGCACTCTTGAAAAGTGATTCAAGCTATTATATCATCTACCGCCCCTCCCCCCCTCCCCCCCCCCATCCCCCTTACCACCCCCTCCATCCCGACAACAAAAAGAACATTCCCTATAGCGCTATCTTAATGCCTAGTGTTGTCAATGGACAATTGTCAAATGTATGTCTGGCTGCTGCCACAACAGCTCAGTGAATAACGGCCAAAGGCTTTTAGCTAGGCTGGTCTCAATGTCTCGAGCAGCAGGTTGGAATTTCAGCTGCCCCTTGTAGATTAGTGGCAAGAATTTGTGAGATTAATGATTTAAATCTGACAACTCTCCCAGCTTAACCTGTATGCAGATTGGCCACTTCCGAACTCTTCAGCGACTATAGATGCTAAGAGAAAGCAAGCATGCCAGTCAGAGATCCTGTAATGATGTCAGGTTTCTTCAGCAGGTTGCAGAACAGTAAAATACCCAGGAGGCACTCAAAACCTCAGCGGAGACAGTTACCTGCGTACACGCCAACACAGACACAGACACAGGCAGACTGACACACACAGACACACACATACACACACAGACACACACATACACACACAGACACACACACAGACACACAGACCACACACACAACACATGCTTATTCAGTGTACCATCTGAAAATAAAACTTTGACTTTGACTTTGACGCACAACCTCCCGTCCCCCCCCCCCCCCCCTCACACACACACTCTTTCTCTCCCCCCATCCCCCCCCCCCCCCCCCCCACACACACACACACATGCTTATTCAATGTACCCTCTGGGGTAAAAAAAAACCCTTTGACTTTGACGCACACGCTCGCGCGTGCACACGCACACACCCTCGAGATTCATATGACCATTTTAACAATACTGTATCTATGATATCATATCACCCTAAGTATTGACAATGCCCCGATTTTTGTTATCAGCCTAGTAATATTCACAGTCCCTGATATGTAACACTTCAGCCTCCTCTACTGTCTTCAAGGTGTCTCAAGAGAGAGAGAGAGAATGACAATGAGAGAGAGAGAGTTAATTTTTTTTCGATTTGAGGCTTGCAATGTTTTCATAATGGTTTTGTTATTCTGTTGTGTGTGCATTTATTTATCATTAAAAAAACAACTACTTCCACTAAAACAACAGCACTCATTTGCCATATATGCACGTATAAATAAACCACCTCTCCTCATAAAACACACACACACACACACACAAACCAACGCACACACGCACACACACACACATATCTCTCTGTGTCCGTATGTATAATTATATGAACAATATAGTAATAAATAGTTACATAAACAGATAAGCAAATAAACAAACGAATAACATTATCATAGATATAAAAAAAAACGTCCTCTATCTGCCCAGAAGTCTTTTTCCTCATTCCGGGGTATAAGAAATGCACAGAATGGGTTCAACAACATTTATTACTTCAGAAATGCACAGGAGGTCTTTATTTTCCAACTCGACCCACACTTTGAGGCATTCATGTGGCATAGTATGCACACAGTGCAGTGATTGCTCACTGGAAAACCATAAACTGACGTGGGAGGACAAATGCCTCCATTAAACCACGAGTGGTAATCGCTAACCAAACCCAGGGTGACAATCTCCACCGACTTTGATGTGTGTGTGTGTGTATGTGTGTGTGTGTGTTTGCGTGCGCGCGCGCGCGCGCGTGTGTGTGTTTGTGTGTGTTTGTGTGTGTGTGTGGTGTGTTGGGGGAGGAGGTGACCAAAGGTAGGGGAGGGAAGTGAAAGAGGAACAAATTGTGTTACTCTGTTGTGAGCGGGTTT
>CM054150.1:55093727-55108727 GCA_028751875.1 Rapana venosa | reverse complement strand
GGTGAAACACAAGTAAGGGGTGTTGGTTTTCACGTCGCCCAGTCACAGACACAAGCTTTCTTGGGGGTGGTAGCGAATTAGGGGGTATTGGAATCTATAGAGGCCAGCCAGTCAGGGTTGATTGCTTGTAGACTTGGCAGTCATGTACCCGTACCCTGGCTAAGACGGAATAGAAGTCTGGGGGTGTATAATAGTAGTAGTAGTGAGGAGGGCTAGGTTTGAGAGAGAGAGAGAGCTGAAGGTGATTAATACCAGGCGGAGGAAATGAGGCCTCTTGTAGCAGCGTGGAGGATGGACCTTTTGATTGAGGATGGAATTATCGATTTGTTTTGCTCTTGGCCCTTTTTTAACATCGATCTGTCATCTTTTGGGGTTGTTGTTGTTGTTGTTAGTGGTGGTGGTAGCTATGGAGGTAGTGGTGGTGGTGTGGTCGTGGTGGGTGGTAATGGTGGTGGTAGTGGTGGTGGTGGTAGTCACGCTGGGTGGTAATGGTAGTGGTGGTGGTGGTGGGTGGTAATGGTGGTGTGTAGGGGTGGGGATGGAAGAGATCGTGATGGTAATGGTGGAGGTGGGGAGGGGTTATGGGGGGTCGTGGAGGCGATGGTGAGGGTAATGGTGCAAGTAGTAGTGGCCGTAGTGGTAGTGTTGGTGTTTGTGTCCTGTGTTGTTGTTGTTGCTGTTGTTGTTTAGTTTGTTTTATGTTTCTACTGAATTGCATCTATTATCGTTGTTGTTGTTGTTGTTTACGGTGGTCAATTTTTTCGATGTCATCTCTAATGGAGAAAAAAGTATCATGGGACGTAGAAGAAGACAACTAGATAATCTGATATTGCCTTAAATCCTCCCGCCCCCCTCCCCTACAACAAAACAAATAAATAGCAAACTGCAAACGCTCAAAACAAAACCCCAAAAGTAACAACTGCAACAAAACCCCAAACCAACTGAACAAATAAACAACAATAGCAAGAAAAACAGACAGACAGTCAAGCAGACAGACAACAGACTGTCAAGCAGACAGACAGACAGACTGTCAAGCAGGCAGACAGACAGACAGACATACAGACAGACAGTCAAGCAGACAGACAGACAGACAAGCAGACAGACAGACAGTCAAGCAGACAGACAGACAGTCAAGCAGACAGACAAGCAGACAGACAGACAGACTGTCAAGCAGGCAGACAGACAGACAGACATACAGACAGACAGTCAAGCAGACAGACAGACAGACAAGCAGACAGACAGACAGTCAAGCAGACAGACAGACAGTCAAGCAGACAGACAAGCAGACAGACAGACAGTCAAGCAGACAGACAGACAGACAGACGTAGTAAAAAGCAAAGACGCCGTTGCTTTAGCGCGGTAGCTAGTGTAATGGCATTCAAGTTGGAATAGAGTGCCATGTGTTTGATTCTCGCCTAAGTTGCACACTGGAGGGGTTTTCCGGGCTCGACCCGTCCGACTCCTTCTCTGTCCCAGTGTACTGTGGACTCAGTGGGAAACCTGACACCCCCACACACTTGAGGTTTATCTAATCAACGCCTGAAAACACAGTAGTACAGCTCACAGTAGGTGTCTGTATCTCTCGGGCCTGGTTAGGATAGGAATGGAAGAAGTACACAGCGCAGACTTGTCGTGTCATTCTGATTAGTGTACTCACAAACTGCTAGTAGTGTGGTAACTATTCTCTGTATTTATCACACTCTTTTTGTCGTTTAGTCTGTTCAGGTTTGGTGCTTCTTTGGTTTCTTTGTAATTCAGTCAGCGGAGGTTTAAAAGAAAGGTAAAGGTGTCGCATAACCTATGTAAGGGAGCGAGGCATCATAGACCTCAGCATCTCTAGGGGCCAGCATATTGAGGGCGGTGCCCATCTCTTCTCCCTCACTGTTTTACCTTCCCTGACCCTAAAGAGGCAGGTAACCATTTACAGTTGGGTGAACTGGGGGACTGTACTGAAGCCAAGGCGTACAAAAGGTCACCCATCCAATTGGTAACCATGCTCAGTGCTGCTTAACCTTAGCTTGGGGAAAGCCAGTGCTCTGACCACTGAGCTATCCTGTCCCCCTCAAGGGAAGGACTAAACAGAAATAACGTTTGAGTTGAAGGTGTATCAAATCTATAGCGTGTAACAAACTGATGTGTATTAATTTGATCTGGCTGAGACCAGTGGGACAGACCTCCTGCAAAGTTACAAGCCTATGAGAAGACAAGGTACTACCCACCCCACCTGGAGAGAGAGAGAGAGAGAGAGAGAGAGAGAGAGCGAGAGCGAGAGAGCGAGAGAGAGAGCGAGAGAGCGAGAGCGAGAGAGAGAGAGAGAGAGAGAGGAGAGAGAGAGAGAGAGAGAGAGAACGAGAGAGAGAGAGAGAGAGAGAGAGAGAGAGAGAGAGAGAGAGACTTGGTTTCCCCTTACTTCCATGAAGACTGGCTTGATCATCGCACTAAGGCTTTCAGGCAGTATTTTGTTGAACAAGGAGGAATGAAGGTCAAGTCAAATCAAGTCAAAAGCAATGTAATCAACGCACAAATGGCAATTACAATACTGAAAAGCAGATTAATACGAATCATATCATATCACATATTGTTTTGTAACACGAGTTTACCCCTTGGGATGGGCAGGGGCCTGTCACTACAATTAGCATCCCCACCTTCCAGCAGCTCTGTGTGAAGAATTTCCTCTTGTCTATCCCTCTGTCCCTTTCTGCTTTGTTACTTTTTCTCTGTCACCTCCTTCTTGTCTGTTTTCTGCCTTCTTGCTTCATTCTCCTTCCTTTTCCCCCAGAAAGACTTTAAAGATAACAGTTCTCTCCCACGCCCAAGACGGATGCGCTGGGCCTGACTTGTTAGGTGCTTAAATGCAGCCCACCGCATTTTCGCTCATATAGCAGACAACACTGATTTCTGTCTGAGCATCCGAAGAAGAAGAAGAAGAAGAAGAAGAAGAAGAAGAAGACGGCGACGGCGACGACGACGACGACGAAGAAGAAGAAGAATGCCAGGTGTTCTATGTAGGTCAGTTCAGACACCCTGATTTTTTGGCTCATCCGAATGACATGCAGAGGAATGGAATCGGACCAAATGCTAGCTGACAACAAAGGAACAAAAAGAAAGCCCCTCGACGCCTCAGCGGTGACTACCATCTGTGTCTGCAGTAACTGACAGGTCAGGAAGCTGCTGCCCTGACCACTGAGCCACTCCACCTCCAGGTGACTGACCAGTCGTCTCTCTGCCTTAACTCTCTGAGCAGTCGTTAGGGGCACGGCACTCAATTTTTCAGGCCCTGTCTCCTGGGTAAGTGGAAGCTGGGGGAGTCTATCCCTGACCTGGTACACGGTGCATGCTGGGTATGTTCATGCTTTCATAACCCACAGAACATTGGAATGAAATACGGGGTCGTTAGCGTACATATTTGATACTTTGCATGTGTATAGGCATGAAGGGAGAGAAGTTAAAGCACTGGCAGGTTTGCACTTTGCATGCGTATAGACATGAAGGGAGAGAAGTTAAAGCACTGGCAGGTTTGCACTTTGCATGCGTATAGGCATGAAGGGAGAGAAGTTAAAGCACTGGCAGGTTTGCACTTTGCATGCGTATAGACATGAAAGGAGAGAAGTTAAAGCACTGGCAGGTTTGAACTTTACCTTGAAGATCGAAAGGCTCTTACCCTCTTAGTCCCCAAACTTTGTTGCCGAGATTCGAACCCACAACTACATGGATCTACAGGCATGGAGGTCAAACGTTCGGCTGTAACGTCCGTTGGTGAATACCTATTAACGTCTGAAGCGTGTAAAATGTCACAGTCAAACAGTCTTCCTAGGTCATAAAACATAAGACATGAAGAAGTAAAGAACCTATTAAACGCTGTAGACTCTTAAGAAAAGTGAAAACAGATCTTTTGAGCCTGCAACATTAGCAGAAGGCCATAAAACCAGTCTCTTTACAGAACTTAAGACGCTCTAGTGCTTTCATAGGCTCCCAAAAAGTGAAGAAAAGTCGTAGCCAATATAATTATTCAGCATTTAAAGCCCGCTTTCTGTCACATGATATTGTTGGCAGGGTGGGGTGAGGGATACTGAAGCAAGAGTGGATTCGAACCTCTAATCTGTCACCTCCCAGAGGATAGAGTTAAACCACGACATCCTCACAAAACCACCTTTTTCAAAACAATAATTTTCTACCCAGTACATAATTAGAAGCAGGAGGTGAAAGAAAACACCCACCTACCCACACACCCACACCCACACATACACACAGCGACTGACTGGAGCGCCTGTGCACGACCATCATTCTGTAGCGGAGCGTGACAGAATCGTTTAAAACGCCATGGCTAATAGCACCGGCAAGCACACACAACCTGTCGACGTGTGTGCGCGGGGTGGGATTTACCCTCTTGGATACCGACACCGCTCCGGGTGTTAGAGCAAAGCGCCCCGGGTGGGTGCAGTGCAGGGAACTATAGCCCGCTAGTCTTGGAGTCAGTCCACCCCACAAATCACGGAGCGGATCTGACAGAGCGGGGACACTGTGGGAGCGAGCGCTGGAGGTGAGCTTTACCGTACAGTCAGGTCTTGCTTTCTTTTGGTGTTGGGAGTTGTGGCCTCCAAAAGGCTTGTTACTGCTACAACAGGTTGGTTGTGCGGAAGCGAGATAGTGTGTAATCCCGCGTTGTCAGTAGGTGTGTATGAAGACCGGATCAAAAGGTTGTCGGTGTCAGGTGCGTATTTTGATAGTGAGTGTTATGGTGATGGGATTCTGTGTGTGAAGGTAGATTTTTTATTTTGTTTGACGGTGGGATATTGTTGGAAGTTGAACGGACCTTGTTCTTTTTGTTAAAATAATCAAACTAATAAACTAAAGCCAAACAAAAAGCAACAAACAAAACATACAATAATCCAGAAGAGGAAGAAAGACAAAAGGCAGTTTTCTTATAGTTTTTCCATGCTTTGGGCTTCAGTTGATTTGACAGGCTAGCGGTGGAGAGAACATAATTATTTATATGTTCTTTTTGTTTCTGTTGTTTCTCTTTCAAGTCACTTCACAGAGCACCCCCAGCTTTCCTGCCCAATCATGTTAAAGATCTCTTGCATCTTAACAGTGCAATCGATCTTGTACTGGTTATGTAGCTGCGAAAGTAATAGCAGATATATCTGCGAGAAATATGGCTTATTATTCCTGGTGAACCCCCCCCCCCCTCCCCCTCTCCCCTCACATAAACCACCGCAAATCAATGCAAAGTAAGCCCCACTTTCTTTATTTACCTGCCTTTTATTTCTTTCTTTAGAAAGAGGCCAGGGACAACTCTCTTGCTGCTGTGGGTTCTTTAATGTTGGTTGATTAGTGCTCGTTTCTGCCTGTCTTTATAGTTTCAGAAAAAACGCCATGGACGCTTATTCCAGTGCTGCCGCGGATTCTGTCATGTTTACTTCTGCCTGCTGTTGTCTGTCTCACTTCAGAACGTTACAGAAGGTTCTTTTACCTCTATCAAGCGCCTGGCTGCAAACCAGAACTCGAATTTTCTTTCTATCCTAAAGACTATATATATATGTATAGCTATAAAACCGTGACTATGGTCTGATGAACTGACAAACAGTCTGGCTCTGAGAAGGAATGGTATCACAGTCCCTCATTTTGACAGACCTCTGTGTTGTCTTTAAAGCCCTAAACTATCATGTCAGTGTGTCAGAATCTTCTGACTGCTTCTTTGGTCTTATCATGACAGCAGTGGTCTATCATGACTGTCTCATGTTGCCAAGACAGCTTTCGAAAACCATAATCGTTTTATTCCTACTAGAACGAAGGACATGAGTGAATGATTGGAATGATTACGTTGTAATGTACCAGGGATAGCAAAACAACACTGTACAATCACGCCACTGTAACACTGTACTATCACGCCACCAGTTACAGTAATTGTCTCTGTCATTTGTCAAGGCCCCTTAGCAGACAGAAAGATTCTTCTACGGGTGTCGACATTTCTGCACATCATTTTTCTGACACACTCCCAATGCCTGGCTCCCATTGAGAGCTATTGCAAGGAAGGACTGAGGAACGTAACCAGGCAAGCTGACTGACCCTATGAAGGCTCTTGACCACCATTATGATACAAAATATTGAAGTGACACGGGCACGTTCACAATCAAAATGGCTTGCCCAGGCGGTCCTGCAAGGCACAGTACAAGGCGGAAGAAAGAGAGGAAGACAGAGAAGGAGGAGGAGGAGGAAGACAACATCTGAGACTGGACAGGCCTGAGGCTGAGTGAAGGAAGCACTGCCAGAGAAAGAAGGAAGGAAGGAAGGAAGGAAGACAGAGAAAGATGGAGAGGGCTGGTTGTCAAGTCAGCCATGGTGTCTCTAGGGCAGATCAGGTCCAGAGATGTGATTATTACGTAACGTAACATGATCTAACGTAGCGGGATAATGGAAGCCATGGTGTGGTTTCCTCTCTACTGGCTGTCTTCTGCCGCTTCAGTTCAGTGTGTGGTCACTGTCAGGTGTTGCCTGGCACACAGACACAGCGCTGTTATTCGGGGTATGCTGTCCATACCAGTGTCTTGTGCACGATGCTTTCACCTCTTAGTGTCCATTGTTTGGCGGCCTTTTACAGTAATGTATCTGAAAAGTACGGATTTGGAGTGTGCATATTTCTCTCTCTCTCTCTCTTTGTCTCCCTGTTTCTTTCTCTCACTCTCTCAATGGTCAAGTGCCTTGAGACGATGCAGGAACAGGAGTTTATTAATTGTACCGGGTCAAAATCCTCTTTGTTTATCTCCACATGACAGTTACTGGTATTCCAGTGGTTGAAGAGGTAACCCTGAGTACCCTGCTGGGTTGGAAGATAAACAGCAATGGAGATCATACCTTTTAGTCCTCGATGAAGGCCAGAGACAGCAATGTCAGCACGAAGCATGGTGAACCCTGTTTGAACCAAGACACACAGGTTGAATAGCAAAGACAACCACCAGCCATGTACGCCAGGGTCAGATGACAGCAACACAACAATAGCATTAGAGACAACTGGATGGGGCTGACCACTATCATAAAACAGAACTGTTCATGTCTGGAGCAAGCGAACGACCAACAGGCACAGACTTCATTGCTACAGCTACACAGGATAGACACAGTAATGATGAGGGGGTCAGTAAAGACAAAGAACGGGTCAACCTGAAGCATGATTTTGTGTGACCGTCACTGTGCCATTTCTGCGGGGCCTCCAGAATCTGATTCAGATGTCCAGCTTGCTGTTCCTAGATCAGAAGATGGGTTTCCTGCAGCCACTGTGAAAGGTTACGTAACCCGCTGACTGATCCATCATTACAAAGACGTTTAAAAAATAAGACAAGAAACAATGATTTCGGTGAAAATTGTGCTTCAGAAATTTGACAATAGCAATGTATCATTGTGTGAGTCACATAACCTTGTACAGGAGTTGCTGCACTTGTCTGCAGATAATACCTGCGTTTATCAGTCCAGAAAGCAGGGAGAAAACCACACATGCTAGATGAAGAACACGTGAACCTGCCCAACCTGAGGAAGGGAATAATTATGGATGATCAACATGGAGTAAATGGCGACCGGGAAAGCGGCCTTGCTTCATCTTCACACTTTACGCGGTAACTTCAGTTCTATGTAGCTTCAGTCTCTCTGGACCAGTGACTGACTACAGGGTGAAGGTCTTCCTTCTCCACTGTCTGGCCAAGTGATAGTGAGGACAGGTTGTACTGTACTGACTTAGTTTCCATGTCGAGTCTTTCGCGTCACAGTTGGCTTCGTACATGAGATAAACTGTAAAAACCTGAACTGCGTGTATCAATGACGCTTTGCTGAATGCCTTGTAAAGCTTTAACATCGATCAACTTTGTTCATTGTTCATTGTTTATTCATTCTCTCTCTCTCTGTGTCTCTCCCTACCTATTTGTCTGCATATCTGTCTCTTCTCCACTTTCCCTGTTCTTTGTGTGTTATATATAGAACATATCCATCTATCTGTGTGTGTGACTGGCTTATCTCCCTGTCATAAATTCAAATGCACTTTTGTTTGTTTCCAGATTGAGCAACAACAGAAGGGGATACACAGATGAATCTGGATTATGCAGGAATAGTCAGTCTGTGCGTTGGCTTACCTGTGAGCGTGGACATCTAGTCCCAAGGCAAGCGTGGCTCTCACCTGGACAATAAAACAACTAATCTTTTGGGATTAAGGCTTGGTCTGTTGGACTGAGTTTTCCATTGCCAAAAGGTAAGTGGATCAATGCCAAGGTGTGTTTTGTGGCTTGTGTGTCTGAGTGAGTGAGTGAGAGAGAGAGAGAGCGATAGAGAGAGGGAGTGTGTTTGTGTCCGTGTCTGTGTGTTTGTAGGTGTGTACACGTGCACGCACGTATAATTATGTGTGTAATTTTGTATGTGAGATGTGACATATGAATAGTGTATCGTATTGTAATGTAATGTAATTTTGTGGAGTGGAATAGAACGTAGTGTAGTGTGGTGTAGTGTGGTGCAGCGCAGAGTTATAAAGTGTAGTGTAGTGTAGAAGTGTACCATATGAATGCAGTGTAGCGTAGGTATGTAAGTAGTGTAGTAGAGTAGTAGTGTTAGTGTAGATAGTAGTGTAGTTAGGTAAAAGCAACAGCAGCAGCGGCAGTGGTTGTAGTATGTAGTAGTATAGTATAGTAGTAGTTAGTAGTAGTAGTAGTAGAGTGGCGGTGGTAGTGGTGGTGGTGGCGGTAGTGGTGGTGGTGGTTGTAGTAGTAGTAGTGGTGGGGTAGTGGTGGTGGTGGAAGTGTAGTAGTAGTAGTAGTAGTAGTGGTAGTAGTAGTAGTGGTGGTGGTAGTAGTGGCAGTAGTAGTAGTAGTAGTAGTAGTAATAGTAGTAGTAGTAGAAGAAGTAGGTAGTAGTAGTAGGAGGAGGAGTAGGAGGAGGAGGCTCCTTCCGTCTCAGAAAACAATGGCTCCACCATCTTTGGCCACACCAAGCTTGTTTGGAGCAAGGTGGGCAGTGGGTCTCCCAGCAGACCAAGCCGTGCATGGCAGTCTCTGCCACAGATGTTGCAGGCAACATTGACCACCAGATTGATGGCCAGGGTTGACGGCCAGCAACAAGCAGTGTAGTGTATCAACAACAGAAGTATATAATGCAGCCCTAAACACGGCAGCCCCATGTAATCAGCACACACAGGACACCGGTTTCTCGTCTCATTCGAAAGACTAGTACCCAGACCACCACTCAGGGTCTAGTAGATGGAGAACAGCTCGGGTTCAAATAAGAGATCGAACCCACAACTTCTCGCTTTCTAGACGGGAGCGTTACCCATACAACACGTGTCCACGCCCGAAAGCCTAGAATCCAGACCACCATCCCAGATCAACAGATAGGAAAATACTCTGGCTTCGGGGGGAGAGGAGATTTAAACCATAAACTCTTGCTGTCTACACAGCTGCATGACTTTCAAGTACCGGTATTAATTTTGGGAAATGCTGTATTGATTCGCTAGCGGCAATCTGAAAGGAGAGGGAGAGAGAGAGAACGGTTGAACAAATCACAGGCCAAATCCCGATTAGCAGATCTCTCCTTCAGTCTGGCACCATGGTCATTGAGGCATGACCAGCTCTGCAGATCTCGTGCCTTCAGCTGTGTCACGGCTGATTTCATCTATGATCGGGTGTCAGTGGGGTAACAAGTACCCTGCTTTTATTCGGTGTCCTTTCGATTTGTTACATTTCATTTATTCTTTACAGAACAATTCATCTGCGATACGTTCCGGGGTTTGTGGTGTTGTGTAGTGAACTCTTTGGGTTTGAAACAGATTGTGTGATTTTGTATAAAAGATAGAATATTCTCTGGAATAAAGATTTCAAGTGGGAAAAAAAGGATGGGACAAATATGGGTCAGACGAGAAGAAAATCTCATAGTGATGAGTTACATACAAGTAAACACCACTCCTCTCCCGAAAGACAACAAAACCTAAAGATACATAGGTGGTATAAGGTAGTGCATGTTGAACTAATTTTGTTAAAATGTACCACAGTTAAAAGGTTCATGAAATATGAGAGAGAGAGAGACAGACAGAGAGACAGAGAGAGAGAGACAGACAGAGACAGACAGACAGACAGAGACAGGAGAAGACACAGAGAGACAGAGAGACAGACAGACAGACGGAGAGAGAGACAGAGAGAGAAGAGACAGAGAGACAGAGAGAGAGAGAGAACAAAATAATATACACGAACTAAAGTTTTGACTCTTTCACTCTGTCTCTCTCTCTCTCCCACACACAAAACACACACACACACACACACACACACACACACACACACATACACACACAAACACACACACAAACACACACACAACACAACACAACACACACACATAGAGGCACATCTTTCGCACACGTTAAATCCTGCTCCGCTGTTCGTAAGAGTAGGCCATTGTGTGCCGGTGGGAACAGATGACAGAATTTACAAAACCACATACACACGGGGACTGGATGTAAAAAAGCAATAAGTGCTTATTCCATTATCCTCGATATAAAAGAATAAAAGAAAGAAAGAAGAAATAAAGACTCAAATCTGTCCTTAAGTGGCAATATCTGGTGTGCGGCTATATAAGGCACAACACAAGCAGACAAGCAAGCAACGGCTGGCAACGCTAGTATTGGGGGACTCAGTCAGCTGAGACGAGACGAATGCGACTGATCCGCTTCATAAAACACAAGATCAATAGCAATATGATCCCCTTCAAGAAAAATGATTGGTGTGCTTGACAGGGCACCCCCCTCCCCTTACCCCCTCCCTTCGCTCCACACTACCCTCCCCCTTCCTCCCACTGCTAGACTATTGCATGGTTATCGTGGTGGCAAGCCAACTGATAGATCTGGTACATCGTTGACAACGAGATACGATATGTTTGATCTGTGGAGTTGTGAATAGGGTGTCATTGGTGCTCTCTTTACTACTTGCTATAACCAAGTGGTACAATATTGTTGCTGAGGTTTATCGTTGGGGAAGAATTTGTTGGTACGGTTTGTTGTTCTGTGGTAATAATGTGCTGTGAAGTGTTTATGCTAGGTTTTATCGTTGGAAAATAGTTATGGGATGGGATTATGTGTGTGTGGGTTTTCCCCCCCAATAAAGTGGTAGATTGGTGTAAGATTTTTGTCGTTGGAAAACAAATTATCATGGAAGGGATTGTTGTTTTGTGATTTAAGTTGTGGGATAGTGTTAGGTTTTATTGTTGGAAAATAGTGTATGGCTTGGGTTGTTGTTTGTAATAAAGTTGGGGAGTATTGTAAGGATTTATCGTAGAAAAATAGAGCTGGTATGGCTTGCTGTTTGGTAATGAACTAGTGAACTAATTTTGTTAGGATTATCGTTGCAAATCAATTAGAACACCGATTGTTGTTTAGTGATAAAATGGCGGAATAGGCCGGTGTTAGGTTTTGCGCTGGGAAAAAAAGATATGGCAACTACTGTTGTTTTGTGATAAAATGCTGAAATTTTTGTTGGGTTTTCCGTAGGAAAATATTCATGGAGCGGATAGCTGTTTTCTGATAAAGGGGGGAAATTGTGATAGGTTTTATCGTTGAAAAACAGTTATGGTATAGACAGCTGCTCAGTGATGAAATGCAGATTTTTTTTTTAATCAAGTTTTCTCGTTTAGAAACTGTTATGGAGTCGGGATGGATTGTTGTTTTGTTATGATGGAGACTGATGTTGGCTTTGACGTTGGAAAAAGGTTATGACATGGATTGTGTATTGTTTTCTGATTTAAAAAAAAAACCGGAGATATTTTGTCAGATATATTTTGTAGTTATGGCATGAGTTGATGTGTTGTTACAATGAGGTAGACGTTGTTAGGTTATTTCGTTAAAAAATAGTTATGGAATGGATTGTTGTTTTGTGATAAAGTACTGAGATATTTCATCAGGTTTTCTTGTTGGAAAACACTTATGGGAGGGATTGTTGTTTTGTTATGAATGGGTGGAATGATATGCTTTTTCGTTAGAAGGAAACCTTAGAATGTATTACTAGTTTTTGACATATTGCTAACATATCTTTATTTGGTTTTATCGACGGATTCAAATGTCTGTTTTCCCGAAGAAATATCACAGAGAGTGGAACATTTACAAACGTGTTTACTTACATTGGACACACAGAGTCGTTCGAACACGCACACACACACATACACACTGCATGAGAGAGAGAGAGAGAGAGAGAGAGAGAGAGAGAGAGAGAGAGAGAGAGAGAGAGAGAGAGAGAGAGAGAGAGAGAGGACAAAGGATATTTTTATTGGCATCAGCGTTTTAACTGCCCTGTAGCCAAGGGACAGAAGAAGGAAAGGGGGGTGGGGGTGCAATTAGTGGAAAACAAGTTGAGAAAGGCAACAAAGAAACTAATGACTAATCAATTAAATCAATAGCGAGAGGGAGGGAGAGAGAGAGAGAGAGAGAGAGAGAGAGAGAGAGAGAGAGAGAGAGAGAGAGAGAGAGAGAGAGAGACTGGTGGGAGAGAGAGAGGGAGAGAGAGAGTGGTGGGAGAGGGAGATAGAGAGTGGTGGGAGAGAGAGGGAGAGAGAGAGTGGTGGGAGAGGGGAGAGAGAGAGAGAGTGGTGGGAGGGGGAGAGAGAGAGAGAGTGGTGGGAGAGGGGAGAGAGAGAGAGAGTGGTGGGAGAGGGGAGAGAGAGAGAGAGTGGTGGGAGAGGGGAGAGAGAGAGAGAGTGGTGGGAGAGAGAGAGGGAGCGAGAGTGGTGGGAGAGAGAGGGAGAGAGAGAGAGAGAGACAGACAGACAGACAGACAGACAGACAGACAGACAGACAGACAGACAGAGAATGTGCGTGAGGGAGAGGCATACAGAAAGACTGATAGACAGATTGACAGACAGACAGGCAGATAGACAGACAGCAAGAGACAGACAGACAGACAGCTATACACACAATCTCTCTCTCTCTCTCTCTCTCTCTCTCTCTCTCTCTCTCTCTCTCACACACACACACACACACACACACACACACACACACACACACACACACACACACACACACACCGACAGAGCCCGACAGATCAAGCGACAGACAGACAAAGAGACAAAGCAAATTGCACAGCAGTATTTCAAGCAAACTGGATCGGCTGTTTACTTTAAGTGCAGGAATTTCCATCTGAAAAGCACAGCAGTCAGTTGCTGCATTGTTTTGTTTACTTCTTGCCTCTTTCTCTCTTTTTAACACTGGGTAGGTTGTGGTCGGAACACTGGGGCTTTTTTGTGTGTTTTGGTTTTTTTGTTGGGGGTGGGGGGAGTTGGGGGGAGGGGTTGCATTACCTGTTTGATGTGGAGTGTGTGGTGTATTGAAAAAGTAAAAAAAAATTGGGTGGCGCTGCTCTTGTGGCGACGCGCTCTCCCCGGAGAGAGCAGCCCCAATTTCACGGAGAGAAATCTGCCGTGACTTAAAGTGGTATGAAATCTGAGCGCTTTGATTTGTTGCTTTACAAGATTCAGCGCTATATAAATTCCATACATTATTATTATTATTATTATTGATTTTTTATTTATTTGTTCCGAGAGTGTTTTTATCAGTTTTGCTTGAAGTGTGTGTGTGTGTGTGTGTGTGTGTGTGTGTTTATGTTTTGTTGTGAGGTTTCATGTGGATTATGGTGAATAGCTTTTCTTGTACTTCTTGTTCCTTTGTTTGTTGTTGTTGCTGTTGTTGTCGTTGTTGCTGATGTTGTTCTTGTTCTTATTCTCCTTGTAGGTGTTCTTGTTCTTCTTCCTCCTCGTCCTCCTCGTCCTCCTCCTCCTCCTCCTCCTCCTCCTCCTCCTCCTTCTTCTTCTTCTTCTTCTTCTTCTTCTTCTTCTTCTTCTTCTTCTTCTTCTTATTCTTCTTCTTCTTCTTCTTCTTCTTCTCTACGTCCTCCTGCTGTCCCTCTTCTTCCTCCTTAGCTTCTTCTTCTTACCATTCATTTTGTCCCTTTTGTATATCCATAGTTTTATTTCTTCCGTGTATTCTTTTTCTCCTCGTTGTCACAGTGTAGCTTTTTCCTTCTTTTTGTTGTAATAGCCATATATATATATATATATATATATATATATATATATATATATATATATATATATATATATATATATATATATATAAATCCATCCTTTATTAATTTTCTTCTTTTGTCGGTCTTATCTGTTTTTTCTTTCATGTTCTTCTTTTGCACTTTTGTTTTCCTTCCATCCATCCATCCATCTGTCGATCCATTCATCCATCCATCCATGTTCTTTATTCAGTTCCTTTGTTTTCCCTGTTTGTTTTGTTATTTGCTTTGTTTTTGTTTCTTGCTGGGTTTGTTTTTGTTTGTTGGTTGTTGGGTTTTTGGTTATTGTTTGTTTGGTTGTTTTATTTTACTTTTGAATTTTTTTTGTTTGTTTGGGGGGGGGGGGGGGGGGAGGGGCATCATCACTGAACACGTTCCTCATTTTCTCTCTTTTTGTCCTACATCATCGGCTTAGTTTAAACATTCTGTTCTCACAAAATTGTACACCACCATCATCAGTCATAAGGATACGTGTATACATAGAGCACCACCAAGCTTGGAGCTGTTAGCCTAGTCTCCCTCAGGGAAAACAAACACAGCAAGCAACATGCAACTAGCTGGGGGAAAAAAACACCCACCCCAATTCCCAAACTGAATTCGTAATGATACTACATGAAGCGTATCATTTGTATAACAAAATCTCCCCTTCTTTCTCCTTCTTGTCTTCTCCCCCACTTCCTTACTGGTCTGTGTACATGCACAGGATGGTCCGTTTGAACAAAAACACAGATCTGGTATACAGCAGAGAAAAGGATGTGTGTGTGTGCGTTTTTTTTGGTTTTTTGGGGGGGGTGTTTTTGTTGGTTTTTGTTGTTGTTGTTTGTTTTGTTGTTGTTTGTTGTTGTTTGGTGTTGTTTTTGTGTGGGGTTTTTTTTTTGTTTTTTTTTTGTTTTGGGGGGGGGGGGGGGGGGGGGGGGGGGGGAGGGGGGGGGTG
>CM054150.1:55026227-55088727 GCA_028751875.1 Rapana venosa | reverse complement strand
GATGACATGTCTCTCTGTATTGTGATGTGATATCTCCCTGTATGTGATGTGATGTCTCCCTGTATGTGAAGTGATGTCACCCTGTATAGTGATGTGATGTCTCCCTGTATGTGATGTGATGTCTCCCTGTGTGGTGATGTGATGTCTCCCTGTGTGGTGATGTGATGTCTCCCTGTATATGATGGGATGTCTCCCTGTATATGATGTGATGTCTCCCTGTATGTGATGTGATGTCTGCCTGTATGTGATGTGATGTCTCCCTGTATATGATGGGATGTCTCCCTGTATGGTGATGTGATGTCTCCCTGTGTTGATGTGATGTCTCCCTGTGTTGATGTGATGTCTCCCTGTGTTGATGTGATGTCTCCCTGTGTTGATGTGATGTCTCTCTGTATTGTGATGTCTCCCTGTATGGTGATGTCTCCCTGTATGTTGATGTGATGTCTCCCTGTATGGTGATGTGATGTCTTCCTGTGTGTTGATGTGATGTCTCCCTGTGATAGTGTTGGATGTGATGTCTCCCTGTATGTGATGTGATGTCACCCTGTATGTGATGTGATGTCTCTCTGTATGTTGATGTGATGTCTCCCTGTATATGATGTGATGTCTCCCTGTATGTTGAAGTGATGTCTCCCTGTATGTTGAAGTGATGTCTCCCTGTATGTTGAAGTGATGTCTCTCTGTATGGTGATGTGATGTCTCTCTGTATGGTGATGTGATGTCTCCCTGTATGTGATGTGATGTCTCCCTGTATGTGATGTGATGTCTCTCTGTGTGTTGACGTGATGTCATGTCTCTCTGTGTCCAGGTACGGCTGCTGGTGGCTCGGCACGGCGTGAACGTGGACTGTCGGGACATGCATGGCCGCACTCCACTGATGCTGGCCTGCATGATCGACAACGAGGAGCACGGCTTCAAAATGGCCTCCATCTTTCTCAAGGTCTCGTCTGTGAACAGACAGACAGACAGAAACACACACAGACAGAAAGACACACACTCAGACACACAGACACAGACACACACAGAAGAGAGAGAGAGAGAGAGAGAGAGAGAGAGAGAGAGAGAGAGAGAGAGAGAGAGAGAGCATGTTTGTTCCTGCATGTGTCTGTAAGTGTATCTGAAAGTTAATGAGTGGATTTTGTGAATCTGTGGATAGCAATAAATGAATGAAAGATTGAAATCTATATAAAAGCATGAACATGTCAAATGTTTATTCAGATTTTGCCAGAAATATTTCTCTATTGACTCAATGATTTTTTTTGACAAGTATATACGAATGACATACGTGAGCTCTGTTTTGTAAGCAAAGGGTTTTACGAGACATTCCTAAAACAAAAACTATTAAACGTAAACTTAGAATCAGTGTTTCTTCACATTCGCTTATTTAAAAATTTTGTATGTGCTAGTTCCAGTGTTTAGATATATTTTTGTAAATAGATTGTTTTCCGGTTTTAGTATGTTACTTGTCATGAATTATGCAAGTTGTTTAGGTAGAAAATGGTTTGAATTGGCTTATCTTGGCTTGGCTTGGCTTCGATTGGCTTGGCCTGATTAGACCCGTATTGAGTTCATTAGACTATAATTATTTCAGTTGGCCCAAATGGTGTTTGCTTTGGCCACACTTGCTCAGGATGATTTGGCAGCACTGTACTTTACGTAGCTGACGTGACTGAGCCTCTGAACGTGCCCCACAGGCGGGCGCCTACCTGAACGTGCGGGACGCCATGGGCCGCACAGCGCTGAGCTACGCCTGTCTGAACGGGCGCCAGGACATCGTCCGGAGCATCCTGAAGGAGGACGTGCTGGACATCAACGAGCCGGACAATGACGGCAACACGCCCATCCACCACGCGGCCATGAGCGGCAATCCCAACATTGGTGGGTACTGGCTACTGGTGGGGGTTAGGGGTGTGCAGTGAAAGACGGGCTGAGCACAGTGCAGTGGTGCCAGTGTAAGATTGTACGCTGTACATGATACGATGAAATATTCATTATTGTGTTAAGGATGACTTTTTTCATACTGCTAAATGTTTCATTAGAAAGTTATTACACAGTGTACACGGCCATGTCTGCGTGTTTCAATGTAAGGACTTACTAGCGCGTGGACAACACACACACGCACGCACACACGCGCGCGCGCGCGCGCGCACGCATGCCTGCACACACATACACACACACGCGACTGAATATTTGTGTTGCTTCCTCTCTATCCTTTCCGTATATAAGATTGATGGATACCATGAATAACGCTAACTTGGAAATGTGTGACTGTTTTTAGAGTGAAAATGACCTTTCACTTTTAGCTCCAGGTTACAATTTTCCTAGTGAGGGTCACAGCATGCAACAACAGTGCACGAACGCTGTCAAGGATGTGTTTAGCAGATAGTTTACCAACTCTGTAACCTAATGCTGGGATCAGCCTAGGTGCATACTGGATATTGTCTTGTTTCCACATCCTACAGAAAGCTGACCTAAGTTACTAGATAGCCTATTCAGTGTGCATTTTTATATTTTCTGCTTGTGTGTATACGTGAAGTTGAATAGAGCACCGATGACAAATCTGCATATGAATAGTCCGGGAAGTGGTCAATATTCCAGCTGTCAGTGATACTCTGTGTGCTGCAAATATTTGGACTCTTATTTTAGGACGGTTATGTTTTGAAGGCCAACGGATTAGTCGTTCAGCGTTTGTTTCTATCCATTGCTTGGTTTGTGAATGTCATTGTCCCATCTTTCTTTTCAATACAACTTGACTTTTATGTCTGGCAGTTCGCATGCTAGCGGAAACATTTCACAAGTTTGGCCTCAATCCGGACAAACGGAACAAGCTGGGCTACACTCCACTGTTGCTGGCCTGCAAGTGCGGTAACTATGTATCGGCCTACACCCTCCTCACCGTCACCCGCGCCTCCCCCACCCTCAGGGATGGAGAATTTCATCTCAATGCCACGGAATGGATACAGCGCACCCATCAGATACAGGTTTGTAGGCTACACTGTGGGATGCATTCATGACAGTGATTAAGAGGCTCGTTTTTTTCTGATGAGGGGACGGGATAGCTCAGTGGTCAGAGCACTCGCTTTCCCCCAGCCAAGTTAAGCAGCGTCGAGCGTGGTTACCAGTTGGATGGGTGACCGTTTGCGCGCCTTGACTTCAGTACAGTTCCCCCAGTTCACCCAGCTGTAAATGGGTACCTGCCCTCTTTAGGGTCAGGGAAGGTAAAGCAGCGAGGGAGAGGAGATGGGCGCCGCCCTCAATATGCTGGCCCTAGAGAAGTGAGGTCTCTGACGCCTCGCTCCCCTACGACCTTATAGGTTATGGGACTCCTTTACCTTTACCTTTTTTGCTAATGCTGCAAGGTGGTTACTGCTGTTGTCCTTGCTTGGGAGCACTGCCACTCAAGTCCAAGATGCTGTCTGACGATCTCTCCTTGGAAACAGTGCTGTCACTGCAATTGCTTCTGTTCCCTAATAGTGGGCTTTAATTGAAGCTGAGTGACTGCTAAAATCATAAAAATGAGGTATATTTAGAAAGAAAGCTTCCTTTAAAAACTGATCTACCTTTTGGTTTCACAGTAAGGCTGATGTAGTTTATTGTCATAACTTGTTTGTTTTCCCTGCATTCACTTTTTCGTTATTTAGCTCTTCGGCTGTTTTTGCGTTTAGAATAAAAGCTGCTGATATCTAGTTCGTGATAATGCAAGGTCTGCTTCAATGAGTTTTGTCTTACAGCGTTGAAACCGCTATTTTAATGGTGACACTCGTGTAAAATACAATCATTTTCATTTCTTTTGCGTTCTTTCTTTCCGACAAAACCTATCAAGAAAACAAAGACACGAAAGTGACAAAGGTGTTGAAACAACAACAAGCTAAACCCCCTTATCACAACGCTCCTCCTCTCTCTTGCAGGTCAAGAAAGTAACAAAGGTGTTAGAACAACAACAACAACAAGCTAAACCCCCTTATCACAACGCTCCTCCTCTCTCTTGCAGGTGAGGAAAGTGACAAAGGTGTTGAAACAACAACAACAACAAGCTAAACCCCCTCATCACAACGCTCTCCTCTCTCTTGCAGGTGAAGAAAGTGACAAAGGTGTTAGAACAACAACAACAAGCTAAAGCCCCTTATTACAACGCTCCTCCTCCTCTCTCTTGCAGGTGAAGAAAGTGACAAAGGTGTTGAAACAACAACAACAACAAGCTAAACCCCCTCATCACAACGCTCTCCTCTCTCTTGCAGGTGAAGAAAGTGACAAAGGTGTTACAACAACAACAACAAGCTAAAGCCCCTTATTACAACGCTCCTCCTCCTCTCTCTTGCAGGTGAAGAAAGTGACAAAGGTGTTGAAACAACAACAACAACAAGCTAAACCCCCTTATCACAACGCTCCTCCTCCTCTCTTGCAGGTGAAGAAAGTGACAAAGGTGCTAGAACAACAACAACAACAAGCTAAACCCCCTTATCACAACGCTCCTCCTCCTCTCTCTTGCAGGTGAAGAAAGTGACAAAGGTGTTAGAACAACAACAACAAGCTAAACCCCCTCATCACAACGCTCCTCCTCCTCTCTTGCAGGTGAAGAAAGTGACAAAGGTGTTGAAACAACAACAACAACAACAAGCTAAACCCCCTTATTACAACGCTCCTCCTCCTCCTCTCTTGCAGGTGAAGAAAGTGACAAAGGTGTTAGAACAACAACAACAAGCTAAACCCCCTTATCAAAACGCTCCTCTCTTGCAGGTGAACAAAGTGACAAAGGTGTTGAAACAACAACAACAACAAGCTAAACCCCCTTATCACAACGCCCCTCCTCTCTCTTGCAGGTGAAGAAAGTGACAAAGGTGTTAGAACAACAACAACAACAACAACAAGCTAAACCCCCTTATCACAACGCCCCTCCTCTCTCTTGCAGGTGAAGAAAGTGACAAAGGTGTTAGAACAACAACAACAACAACAAGCTAAACCCCCTTATCACAACGCTCCTCCTCTCTCTTGCAGGTCAAGAAAGTGACAAAGGTGTTAGAACAACAACAACAAGCTAAACCCCCTTATCACAACGCTCCTCCTCCTCTCTTGCAGGTGAAGAAAGTGACAAAGGTGTTGAAACAACAACAACAAGCTAAACCCCCTCATCACAACGCTCCTCTCTCTTGCAGGTGAAGAAAGTGACAAAGGTGTTAGAACAACAACAACAACAAGCTAAACCCCCTCATCACAACGCTCCTCCTCTCTCTTGCAGGTGAAGAAAGTGACAAAGGTGTTAGAACAACAACAACAACAAGCTAAACTCCCTCATCACAACGCTCCTCCTCTCTTGCAGGTGAAGGTGCTGGAGCGCGGCCTCTTGTCCTCAGCGCCGGCCTGCCTGCCCGCCAGCCACACGCTGTCCTTCAGCCGCGAGTACACCATGTACCAGGTCCCCAACACCGCCCGCCCCTCCGCCCGCTCCCAGCCCCACCCCCTCAGCTTCTCGCTGGACTCGGGCAGCGTGCACCTGCCGCCCGTCTTCAAGCAGACCAAGGAGGAGGACCGCAGCGAGGTCTTCATCAACGGCCTGGAGGCGCGCCAGCTGCTGCTGGACCACGTCAACGACATCGAGAGCAAGCAGCGGCCCCTGTCCATCAAGACCTTCCACAGCCGCTTCTCGCACCCGCCCACCGCCAAGCTGCTGTCGCTGGCCCGCAGAAGCCGCACCGGATGCCCCACGACGTGGTCACCCTCTTCAAGCTGTACTCTGACCAGTACCAGCCCGACTGGAAGGGCAGCCGAGACTTTGGCGGCAGTCGGCCCTTCTCTGGCGGGGGGCCATGAGGCGTCGACCAGTAGCGACCTGGACAAGCTGACCGGGGAACTAGTCTATAGCTAACTTCTGGAAGATCTGCGACGTCAGGAATAAGAGGGCTGTTTTTGGTCCGTATTTGAAAGATGGACAAGAAGTTTTCAAATCAGTAAAGTGGCATTCTTCTCTGACCCATATTTGGAAACATGACAGGTGGGGGGCGGGGGGAGGGGGAGTCGGGGTGGTGATGGGGTGGTGGTGATAGGGAGTAAGAAGATGTCACTCACGTTTGGACTGTTTCAACACACATTGTCATTTTGTGAAGTTTTTTTCCCTTCAAAACATCTGAATTGCATTTGTCAGTTATCAGGTTAAATTGAGAATAGTAAAGGAATAAAACTTGCAGATGATTCTGGAGGGGTGAAAAGCAGCACAGAATACTGATCTTTACTGAGAGTGTGATAAAAATAGAGGTGAAGTGGTCATAGTTGATCTGTGAAACTCGCCTATAACAGAAATGAATGATTGCAGTTAATGATAGGATTACAGTTGGGGAATAGGTAAAAAGAGTTTTCACTTATCTTGTGCTTATGTTGTTGTTTTGTTTTGAGCTGTGTTGTGTTGTATTGTGTCGTGTGGTTTATGTTGGCTTTTTCACACGCATACACGCCTGCTTGAGAAAAAAGAAAGTTTAGAAAACGAATTAACAGGTATAAAAGCAAACAAACAAATTCTTGTTTTACTCTGTACAAATAACACGTAATTCTAAGTCATCGTAAACTGGAATGATATGTTTTAGTTTTATGATGTCGCAATAAACATTGTTTATGCTTTTCTTCTTCAATGTTGTTATTCCCATTTGTTTGTTGGGACACAATTTCCAGCTCAGAATCTGCAAGTGTGTGATTGTTGTTGTTCTCTTGTTGTTTTTGTGTGCGTTCCCCAGTTTAACACTCTGGGTCTTCCCATGAATGTGCAAGCTCACCGTTTACACTCTCACCTGAATCACTGTGACTCGCAATTGGGAATCATTGAATGTGAGAGAGAGAGTATGTATGTATGTGGGTATGCGTGTGCATATATATGTGTATGCGTGTGTGCGTGTGCAAGTATGTGTGTGTGCATGTAGGTGTGGTGTATGCGTGTGTGCATCGAATGTATGTGTGTACGATGCATTGTGTGTGTGTGAGTGTGTGTGTGTACGAATGCATGTGTGTGTGTGTGTGTGTGTGTGTGTGTGGTGTGTGTGTGTGTGTGTGTGTGTGTGTGTGTACGAATGCATTTGTGTGTGTGGTGTGTGTGTGTATGCAAGCGGGCAGTGCGTGTCTCCAACAGTTGTCAGTTAGTTGCTTCATTCATTCATCTCTTACATGGCCATATGTTTACTTTTCATGTCCGCTTTTCCGCGGCTGGTCGCATATAAAGCCAGTTTTATTGCCCTGTTTCGAGAGACTTTTTGCAATAAAATGTAAATATACGATCTGGCGAGCAAAACAGTCTGTGATAAGGGGTTTGTTTACGCTGATATCTCTAGACTCCTTTTCGTAGTTTTGTTGGTTTCAATTTGTTTGAAAGTTAGGGTGGAATATTCATTTGCTGTTACTGTTACAGTGATGCGTTCATCGGGTACTGCATTAGTAGAAAGTGCGTAATTAAAAAAATTGAACTTTTTTTTTTGCTACAAGAGGGTTGGTTGGGGAGTGGGTAAGGGTGAAGGGAGGGGTTCTTTGAGAATTGTGTGAGTGTTGACTATTATTATGTGGGCGTGTTTGAAAATAAAAAGTGTGATATGTCTGCACACTGGTTTACATTTTAATAACTTTTAGTATAAATCTTCTTTCTTTCTTTCTTGCAGGAAGAAAAACACTAAAGAAAAAAGAAAACCTCATGTGAACAAAGCAAGCGTGCCATGAAACACACACCCACATACATACGCAACACGACGAAAGACGTACAGAGAGAGAGAGAGGAGGAAGAGAGAGAGAGAGAGAGAGAGAAGGAGAGAGAGAGAGAGAGAGAGAGAGAGAGAGAGAGAGAGAGAGAGAGAAGAGAGAGAGAGAGAAGAATGACAATGACAAAGGTCCCATTGTGATAAGCAAGAATCCCATTCACAAGGGACAGTGGGAGAAGAGAGAGAGAGAGAGAGAGAAGAAGAGAGAGACGAACCAACACACCAAACACAAGGCAAGTGCGCGCGCGCGCACGCACACACACCCCACACACACACCACCACACACCAACCACCACCACCACCCCACACACCACACAAAACACACACACACACACACACACACACACACACACACACACCACACACACCAACACACACTTCACCACCACTACCACAACCACCACTACTGCTCAGTACCACGTACTTAACCTCTCTGCCTGAAAGAAGTCATCAGGGCAGTTCAGGCAAACTTCTTCAGGCACATTGAGCCTGGTAGAGGCCATCCCTTGGTGGTCACACACTGCTTCTGGCTGTGTTCCCCTCGTTGACGCCACTACCCCTGCCTGGCTTTCGCTCCTACGGAATATGAATGCGTTTAATAATAATAATAATAATAATAATAATAAATAATAAATGGAACTTCTATAGCGCTGTTTCTTGCAAAGACAAATCAAAGCGCATAGCGTGAGCTCATACAAGATGTTTAATGCGCGTTCTGCACACACGGGTTACAGTATCATCCGAATTTCTTGCAATGGGATGGAATCAGAATTGATACAAGGCAGAAGGTGACAGGACCGTTAAGACGTTCACCTACCTAACAAGGAAACAGTGAGGTTCTGGGTTCGATTCCCAGCGCTTGCCCTTTCTTCCCAGTTTGATGACGGGAAAAACAAACTAAATTTCAAGTCCTTCTAAGGAGAAGACTCTAGACCAGTTGGACCCGTGTGCTTACAGACTTGCGCACGTTAAAGAATCCACGACAGTTAAAAATTCGAAAAGAGAATGGAAGAACATCCCGACTGTCTTGGCAACATTAGAAAGTTCAATTCCCAGCTGTATCCACGAAGTCGGAATGCATCTACCTTAATGAGGGGGGTGATTGTATACGTGACAATCTCACCATTGGTGAACTTCGGAGCTCTAGCCGAGGAACGAAAAAAAAAAGAGTTCATGTAAATCTCTTTTGGAAACTCCTCTCTGACAACCCGCCAGGGGAGATTGAAACTTGCAGCCTTAGATTATGGTCAGATTGCTCTATACACTTGGCCACTGGCCCCTCAGATAGAAAGGAGAGAAGCACACCAAACAAAATAACATAACAACAACACAACAAAAGAGCTTTCTGGCGTGTTATTTCTATACCAACGATTGGTCCTGATGCTTGTTATAGAGTGTACAGTGAAAAGCGTTCTTCTGCCACTCATAACCCACAGTCGAAAGCCAACCTCTTCCCATTAGTCTCTGTGGGGACTAAATGACAACAGTAAATAAACAACAACACTTTTCATGCCCTCACAATCTCCCCAGTCAACGAAGGCCCTTAACTCTGCCAGACAAGAAGACAAGAAAGAAGAGTGACTTGCCCACGGAGATGGGACAAACGATATGTCTCGGCTCCATTCAAGACCAAAAAAAATGTGTAAGTAGATATTTTTACCCCTCCACTTGACTTTTGTCCATGCATAGAACTGTGTCACTGGGACTTTAGGACAGAGGGTGTGTGCCTCTTTTTCAACCAGCTTCTTTTCAATATCATGATGTTAAAAATCTTCATTGGTGCCCCCACCGTCCACAGGTCTACGCGATAGGTAAAGGGGAAGGTGACGATAATCGTTATTTCAATTTTCAGTGTGTTTGTGCGTGTGTGTGAGTGTGTGTGTGTGGTATGTGTTGTGTGTGTGTTTTGTGTGTGTTTTGTCTTGTGATGTGTTGTGTTGTGTTGTGTGTGTTTTGTGTTGTGCGTGTGTGTTGTTGTTGTCTTCGATTTTACGTCTGTTCACTCTCAGTGAAAATAGACGAGAAAAAAAATATACAAGGGGTGTATGAGAATTGAGGTGGTGGTGGAGGCCCTACTGAAAAATGCGAGGGGAGGGGGAGTAGTCTAATCATGAAAAGAAACCGCGCAAAGCAAAAAATACACAAAAAAGCAAAACAAACACATAAAAAGTGACTAACGTTAATGAAACTATAACAAATGTCCTATACGACTATGCCAGAGACCTTTGCAATATCAAATGCCAAATTCAAATTATTGCGTGTGTGTGTTTTGTGGTGTGTGTATGTGTGTGTGTTTTGTGTGTGTTGTGGTGTGTGTGGTTTTGTGTGTGTTTTGTTTGTGTGTGTGTTTCTCTCTTCCCACTTTGGCCATAGAGGTTTGTATATAACGATACTTTCCTGTGGTATTTACATTGAAGAAATGACATCTCTTCTGGGCGCCAAAGCCCAAGATATGAGCCTGAATGAACCCCAAGTTACCGCTAGACTCCAACTCTCTGGCTCTGCAGTGCAGTTATGAAAATGATTGAAATTCAAATATGAACAGAAAGTGTGTCTGATTTCTATTTATACAAAATCATAGATCATCCTGTTTACAACATGATGCGCAGAAATGGAGGAAAGACAGAGAGGGAGGGAGACAGAAAACAGGAAGAAAAATGAATGGAAAGAAGATGAGTATGTGAAGGAAGAAGAAGAAGAAGAAGAAGAAGCAACAGCAGCAACAGTAGCAGTAGCAGCAGCAGAAGAAGAAAGCGAAGAAGAAGAAGAATGCGAAGAAGAAGAATGCGAGAAGAATGCGAAGAAGAAGAAAAAAAAAGAAAATGCAAAAGAAGGAGAATGTGAAGAAGAAAGACAAAACAATAAGAAAGCAGAAGAATGAAGAAGAAAAGAAGAAGAAGAAGAACAACAACAACAACAAACAGCAGCAAGAAGAAGAACAACAACAACAACACAAAACAAGCACAACAAGAAGACGAAAAGGATTACGACACCCGTACACTACACCTATCACCCAAACCTGCCCTATCCCTTTCATCGAATCTGTCCTTAAGCACTCTGTGCACCACCATATTTCCTTAAACACGCTTTTTACGGTCCCTGCAGTCCCCAGTCAACCACTCCGGCCCTGACAGAACAGAAGAAAAGAAAACGGCGTGATCTGTTCAGAAGAGTATTGACAAACGAGCTCTTCGAATTGAAAGCAGCGCACGCAAGTACCTTTAGCTCTCAGTTTTATGTACTATAGAAGCGTGCCTTGAGTTCTAGGGTTGGTAGGTGAGTGTTCATGGTGTCGTCAGAGCTTTAAGAACCGAGCATGGCTAGAAGGACTCTGGCATGAGATCGTAGGTGAGACATACACTTTGAATGACAAAATGCAGCAGTGGCTTGATAATATGATGGTGTATACATAGTCAGATACGAACGCCTGAAAGTATGGATACCAGTAAAAACGAGAATGGAAAAATGTAGTTAGATAAGTATGGTAAAGGTGTTCCCTAAATCTATGTGGTCGTTGGGAAGCGAGATGTCAGAGACCTCAGCTTCTTCAGGGGCTAGCATACCGAGGGCGGCACCCATCTCCTCTCTCTCGCTGCTTGACCTTCCCTGACCCTAGAGAGGGCAGGTGCCTATTTATAGCTGGGTGAACTGGGGGACTTACTGAAGCCAAGACACACAAATGATCACCCATCCACTTGGTAACCACGCTCAATCCGGCTTAACCTTAGCTTGGGGAAAGCAAGTGCTCTGACCACTGAACTATCCCGTCCCCTGTAAAAATATACTTATTAACAATACAAGGAGAAACAGAAAAGATTCATAATTGTGACTGAAGTGTGTGTGGTAGGGGCCATAGTAACGGTTCTGAAAGCACAAAGGAAAAAGAAAAAGAAACAGGAGAGAAAATGAGAATCACAGAAAAGAGAAAGAATAATTATAATTATTGGGGTGAAAAGATAGAAAGAACAACATAGAGACGAGTAAAGAAGGAAAATTGGTTTTAAAAAAAAGAAGTGAATATGACTGACTGATAAACTGATTGAATGAATGAATGAATGAATGATGCAAACGAAGAAATATACCAGTAAACCAAGCCACACTAAAGCAAAACACTCCCACCAGCCTTACTCATCCCCCCCCTAACAAAAAAAAATCTCCATTCGGATTCAGTACTCTCTCTCTCTCTCTCTCTCTGATGATGTTATTCATGATAAGGGCAGGGATTGGGTGTAAAAAAGCTCAGGAGAGCTTATTTACAATTCTCGAAGTAAAAGAATTTAATTTGATTTGATTTGATTTGATACTCTCTCTCTCCTCTCTCTCTCTCTCTCTCTCTCTCCTCTCTCTCTCTCTCTCTCTCTCTCTCTCTCTCTCTCTCTCTCTCTGTACTTGCACACGCAAAAAGAACCACACAAAACCCGAACAGTATTGTGGCACGTGTGCATTCCCCTCTGACAAGCTACCGTGACGGCAGAGCGTGTTGACTGCTTGCTCTCTGGCTCCCTCCCGGCAGGGAACAGCAACAGGCAAGACCACCACACTGCTACAGTCTCAGAGGCCGAAGAAAAATAATTTACGCCGTGGAAGTAAACAGAGAGGGGTAGAAATTGTTTGTGGTTCACCGCCCAAAGTGTTTGTTGTCTTCCGTTGTCAAGCAGCTGCTGATGGGGGTTGTGAGAGTGTGTGTGGGCACGTGCGTGCGTGCGTGTGTGTGTGTGTGCGTGGTTTGGGTAGGTGTGTGTGTGTGGGAGGGGGGGGGGTGGTGGTGGGGGGGGGGTATAGTTTGGTTACACACCACCTTTAATTTTTGCTACTTTTCCTTCTGTTTTCCTATATTACTCTTGCATTCATACCGCACGCACTAAGGCATCCACAGACATCAAAACCCCTTTTCGTGAAAGACTAGCCTCTGACTCAAATCTCATGGAGTTTGCACAATTTTGGTAGGTTTGATTTTTTTTTTTTTGGTCAGCAAACACTGTACTTTCTTAGACATCTGCTAGCTTGCTAACCGCAATACGCACGCGTGGGGTAAAAAGTGTAGGAACACAAGCAATCCTCGTTTGAGGATCATTTCCAACTTTCTCCCGACTACCTATGTCCTCAATTCCCAAAACAAAGTATACAGAGCATTTTTTCATACTTTGAAAAAAATGTGTGGAAATCACCAGGAATATTTTTTCCGACTAGCACACTATAGAAGATACTACATGACCCGGGAGCTACAGCGGGAGTGTACCAAATTTAGACATTTGTCATAGCTTGAAAATGTGGTGGAAATCACCAGAAAGCGTGAGTTCCCAGGGAGGAAACAATAGAACAGATGTCAGGGAAGCTTGAGGGATAGTATATCAACCTGATTAGACTTTACTGCTCATTGGCGGTGAAGTTTGGGGAGCACGCTAAAGCTACAATGGTACAGGGTGAAAACCGACAAAGTGTATGTAATGTTAGCGGGTATATAACATCTACCCCACCTTTCACTCGGCGCATACATAACCACGACGAGGAATTACACCAGCCACAGCAACACTACTCGACATACAGCTAAGCCACACGCACTCACTTTGACTTCTTCATGACTATAACCGAGGCCCGGCGAACGCACCTGACATCTTGCCGCACGCCTAACACACCATCTTTCAACACAGCCACAGCCGTGGAACAGATCACAAACATTACAACTACACCATACACACAGACTGAGTAAAAAAGCAAATAAGGATGGCGAGAGACGAGATAAAGAGATGTTAGAAGAGAGAGAGAGAGAGAGAGAAGAGAGAGAGAGAGAGGAGGAGAGAGAGAGAGAGAGAGAGAGATACTGAAGTAAGTCAGGAGCAAAACAAGAATGTGTTTGTTTGGTGCGCAATATTGTGAGTTTTGTGGATTTTTTTTGTTCTTTTTTTTCTGTTTTTAGTCTCTGTTTTTAATACTTTTAAATACATCGAAATCATAATAAGCCTATACACAGTTAAATGAATATTTGTTTTAAAAGCAAAAAGATTACAGGAAGACATTCAGGCCACACACATCGGTATAATATTATGTATTTATACCCAAAATAAATGTGTGAGAGAGAGAGATCTACGTTGAAACATACTGAGCGAGAGAGAGAGAGAGCGACTGACTGTCAAAGCAGTGAATGGACAGACCGTAAGACAGACACATAGGAAACAGACTAAGACGGACACAGGAAGACAGACTAACCATACAGACAGATACCGACAGACACAGACAACCCGAAACCAACAGAAATAATACACAGATAGAAATAAGACAGATGAACACACACACTCTTCACACACAGCAGACATAAAGAAACAGACACACAGACTCTGTGCATACACACACTGCACCACACGGATCAACAAACACACAATCATCAACCTCCCCCCCCCCCCCCCCCCCCCCCCCCCCCCCCCCCCCCCCCCACACACACACACACACACACTCCCATCTTCGTTCCGGCAAACAAGCATCCACAGAGAAACCAACATCTATCCCTCATCACCACGCATGCGCACCAGACGAGGTGGCACGCTTCCTTCCGGAAAGGTTTCTGCGCAAACTCGCCCCATGGATATTTCCGCTGCGTGACAATAAAGGGGAGTAAATGTTATGAGTAATAAGGTAGAACAACAAACAGCGCTGGCGCAGGCCGAAGACGTGTTTATTTGGACCGAGGGGTCACATCAGAGAGAGCTGTGACTAAAGTGTTTGTAGGTAAAGGTCGATGGGGGAGATAAATAGATGGGAGAAGATGTGGTGGTGGGTGGGGGGGAGGGGAGGGGGGCGGCAGTGATGGTTGCAGAGAAGTAGGTACATTGCATAGAGGTGAGTTGCATCTGTGGCCATATTATGGCAATTTGCTAGTAGCTAAAAATAGGGGTTGTGGCATTTTGGCCTTCTTCTTCAAATGTTCTGACGGCAACAATTGTTGTCTGTCATATGTGCAGACATGCATTGTGCTGCCCTTGATTGAAGTGCCTGGTAAGTCAGGCCTAGCTCATCTGACTGCAGCGTAGGAGAGAATCGTTATCTGTTAAGTCTTTCAGGGGAAAAGGCATGAGAATGAACCAAGAGTGTAGAAAATAGACAAGGAGATGACAGGGTAAAAAGAACGAGCAGAAACAAAGAGAGGGATAGAAAAGAGGGAATTCCTACTACATAATATCAAGAAGGTGGGGATGCTATTTATACTGACAGCCCCCCAGCCCCCCATGGGAGATTCTTTCTTCCATTCTCCTCCTCCTTTCTTCTCCCTATCTTCGTCCTCAATTCATCTGGGGGTTTTTCTTCATTTTTTGTCTTTCTTCTGCTCCTCTTTTCTTTTTTCTCCTCATTCTCCTTATTTTTTCCTTTCTTCATCTGACGGTCACGATGGTCACATGGATCAAAATGAATGCTTAACATACTTATTAATCCTAGCACTCATGAAGTCATTGGTTCGAATCTGAACAGTGTCTGGAGGATGAAGGGTTCATTCTATCTCCCAGTGCAGGCCATTCATTGCCCCGTTTCGTCCCTGTGTTAACACTGGCAGAAAGAAGCTGGGGCCAAAAAGTCTGAATCGTTAGAGCGTTGAACTGGCAATGTGAAGAAAGCACAGGGCATGGGTTCAAACCGCCACTGTGCTCACAGTTTGAAGAGTTGTATCCCTCTGGAACGGGAGGGGTAGCTTCTTTAGGGTATTTTCATATGGAGTTAACATTAATGCTGACTCCACTGCTCTCCAAATCCCTTCGGATGAGACTATAAAGCGGGGCCTTTTGCGCGAACACGCAGAGAACATCTTGCGCGCACATAAAAAACCCTTTCCGCCTATCGGAAGAGTAGGCCATTGCGTGCCGGTAGGAACGAATCACAATTTTTTTTAAAACCCCAACAAAAGCATGCATACCCGTGCTGTGTTGAGACACTATCTGCCAAGTCAGAATGGGCTTCCCTTAGCAGTGGGTGCAAATCTTCTGGAAGACGCTACAACTTGCGATCTCAGGGGAAAATACATGCTTACCCTGTGCACACGTTAAAACTCCAATCCCTCTTTAAATAAGAAAGAGGAGGCTGATACCCAGCATGCAGACTGAGCACCAAACCCAGTATGAATGATAGCCACGTGCTAGGCAGCGTATTACTGGTTGTATGACTGTGTAAGATGAGGTTGAATGCATGCACTTTGATTTGTCTTTGCAAGATATAGCGCTATGTAAGTTCCATTTATTCTTCTTCTTCTTCTTCTTCTTCTTCTTCTTCTTCTTATTATTATTATTACCTCTATCTAGATGGATGAACACAGGCACACGTAGAAAACTGATATAATGATGACGACAGTTCTCCAAGTTAAGGTTGAGGACAGAAGAAAAAGAAGCAGACCCAAACCAACACACACAAGACTGCTTTCTAATCATAATAAACCACTTACTCAATGGTCACATCATGGAAGTTTATGATATATTTGTAACAACTGAAAGCCAAAACACACACACACACACACACACACACACACCTGAGATAGAGAGAGAATGACAAATTGTTTTTATTTCGAGGATAATAAATACGCACTCCTGTGCTTTTTTACATCCTGTCCCCACCCTTAAGGATACTTTATGTGATAATAAAAATAAAATAAACCCAATACCAATACGCTCACACAGTAAAAGGAATAACAAATACCCCCCTCCCCCCCCCCCCCCCCCCACCACACACACAAAACACACCAAAAAAAATAACCCACCGAAAAAGAGAGAAGAAGAGAGAAGAGAGAGAGAGAGAGAGAGAGAAGAGAGAGAGAGAGAGAGAGAGAGAAGAGAGAGAGAAGAGAGAGAGAGAGAGAGAGAGAGAGAGAGAGAAGAGAGAGAGAGCACAAAGCCAAAACATCAAAGCATAAGCAGCAGAATCAACACAAAACACACTTATATGGATGGAGTCTGCCCCTCTGGGCGTATAGTTGGAAAGGAGGGAGGCTATCACCGCAGCTGTGTTTTGAAGACTAGAGGCCTGAGAGCCGCCAGTCACCAATGTCAACCACTTTGCATTGTCCCCATCACAACACTCCTGCAGGCCCTCCACCACCCCCCTACAACACTAACCAGGGACACCACCCCACTTTTCATGAGCTGCCACAAAACCCTCTCATTACCCAGGCAAATTAACGAGCACTCAAGCCTGTGAAATTTAACGAGGCTTCTTTTCAGCACTCCCTAACAGTTTAAACAACCTTCCCCTACAGGCACAACCATTCTAGGAGGGTTAAATAAAAATAAAAAAAGGAACAAAACATTCGGCTTTTTACAAAACTCTCGCCGCCATCTTTTGTTAGCCCCCCTGTTTCTCTTACCCACAATGCTCCCCCACTTCCGCCCACCTGTGAAAAGCCCCGTGGCTCATGGCGGGAGGTGGTGTGTGGGGACAGCGGCCTGTGGAGAGAGGTGGATCAGGGAAGAGTGACTCAGCAGGTCCTGGCAGGAGCAGGAGCGAGCGTGTGTAACACAGTTCTTGTGACAGGAGAGCAGAACCCCCAAACAGCTTGCCCTCTCTTCCCCCCACCAGCTATTGTCCCCCTTCAGTGTCGTGGACAACTCGTGCAGAAAAAGCCTGCCAGCAATCCTTGACGATCTCATCATTATCATCATCATCATAGTCCCCTACATTGAACCATCCCAGAAGAACGAGATAGCATGTGAACCGTCATAGTAGCTCGTGCTATTCTTTACCCATTCTCTCTTCAAAGGAGCTGTTGGATGTTTGTTACTGGGTGGGAGGGAGTCAAATAAAACGAGGGTGGGGATGGATGGAGAAAGGAAGAGGCGGTTGGGGTTGGGGTGGGGGAGGGTTTGGCCAAGACCCTGCCTCCAATGTTAGCAAGCAAAGGCGGCCTTCTCTCTCTCTCTCTCTCTCTCTCTCTCTCTCTCATCTCTCTCTCTCTCTCTCTCTCTCTCTCTCTCTCTCTCTCTCTCTCTCTCTGCTCTACCCCCCCACCCCCCACCCCCACACACCTTTTCTTGTCCTCTTCTGGCTACCCCAAGGAAGAAAAAGAGAACAGAGTCAAATGAACGAAACGCCAACGACGTTTCAAGGCTGAACGATCATGAACTGAAAGAAGAGCTTCATGCAGGGACCTCTCTTCCTTCCAGAACAGCCAATTTCCCGCTGATCGGATCACACTTCCCCCCTTTGCTGGCAGATTGGTACCACCCATGCCCCGCCTCTCTCGTGCTAATCACAGCCTCTGACCACCCCGGGTAGAGGGGGGTTGCATGGGTGGTTGAGGCTAATTTGCGTGGATCAGTGTCTAGCGTGGAAAGGATGAGTACAAAACGTCGCAATCTGCTTTCGGCGCTAACAGCTTGTGATGCTGCCGAGGGAAGGGCCTGGGAGGACCCAGGGGGAGGGTCTAGGGGAGGGTATGGGAGAGAGGGTCTGTAGTGGGGAGTGTTCTGACTCTGTTCTCTTCTGTCGGCGCTTTTCACTTCATTATGTGGCTGGGTGAGCAGTCAGAATCGTGAAGCGATTAGCGAACTGAGTGATGAGCTCTTCTTTTTGTGTCTTTTGTGTCTCTGGTGAGAGAGAGAGAGAGAGAGAGAGAGAGAGAGAGAGAGAGAGAGAGAGAGTCAGAGCGAGAGAGAGAGAGAGAAACAGAGAAGCAGAGAGACAGAGAGATAGAGAATTATGTGGAAGGAAGGTTGGGAGGGGATCAGTTAGCAGACGGATCATTAGCCCTTTCTCTTTCTTCTTCACCCCCTCTCTCTTTTGCTTTTGTCCCTGTCTCTCTTTCCCTCTGTCTCTTGCTGTCTGCCTTTTTCCTCAACTCTGTCTATTTCTCTCTCTCTCTCTATCTCTCCTTGTTTTCCTTTTATGCCTAAACAGTTTGCATTACCACTGAAGTGACTTCAAGACTATTCTAGAGGTAGTAAAGGTAAAGGTGTTCCCATAACCAGAGGGATCGTTGGTGAGGGAGGAGCCAGAGACCTCAGCTTCTCCAGGCATATATACAGGCTTCTCCAGCATATGGAGGGCTGCGCCCACCTCCTCTCTCTCTCTCTCACTGCATTACCTTCCCTGACCCTAAGAGGGCAGGAAACCACTTACAGCTGAGTGAACTGAGGGACTGTATGGAAGCCATGGAAGCCAAGGCACGCAAACGGTCATCCATCCACTTGGTAACCCACGCTCAATTCAGCTTAATCTTAGCTTGGGGAAAGCGAGCGCTCCAGCCACTGAGCTATCCGGTACCCCCCAAAGACTCTTTTACCCCTTCAAAAACTCCACAACGGTCTTCAAAGGGACTGCACACCAGCAGCACCTTCATGGGTCGTCCCCACCGTCAGGCAAAGCTAGACTCACAAACACAAATAGCCTCCCCTCTGCACAGCAGCACATGATGGCGAAGAAGCTCTCCCGTGGTATCAAGGAAATGGGGATATTATTATTATCCCCCTTGGCACGGGCGGTTCCACAACACGGGAAGAAGAGAATAATGAAAGGGAGAGAACTGAGCCGTAAAGGAGAGGGAACAAAGTCTTTACAGTAACAAAGTCGCCTTTACAAAAATCTTTTGGGATAAACAGACAGAGAGAGAGAGAGAGAGAGAGAGAGAGAGAGAGAGAGAGAGAGAGAGAGAGAGAGAGAAGAGAGAGAGAGAGAGAGAGAGAGACAGACAGACAGAGAGAGACAGACAGACACACACACACACACACACACACACACCATTAAAAAGACCACCACCACTTGTGGCACTCACCGAACTGAACTGCATCCTACCCTGTCATTAAAGGCAGCAATCGGCATGTTTTTCCCCAGTGGAAGTGGGAGTTACAGTGGGTGAGGGGGTTGAAGGCTAGAGAAAGGTGCAGCTTTCTAAAGAGAGAGAGAGAGAGAGAGAGAGAGAGAGAGAGAGAGAGAGAGAGAGAGAGAGAGAGAGAGACACACACACACACTCACACACACACACACACTCAGGGGGTAGGGGTAGGGGTGTGCGCGGGGAGATAGTGACTTTAGAAGGCTCTGAACTATCTGTTATATTAATTTTGTTGGAATCATCTTTGTGGAAGATTCCCCTCCAAGGGTGATCCAACAAATGTCTTTCTGTGTGTCTATCTGTCTGTCTGTCTGTCTGTCTCTCTCGCACATCTTGTGCACACGTTAAAAACCTGTTCCGCTTTTCGGAAGAGTAGGCCATTGTGTGTTGATGGGAACGGATGACAAATCTTACAAAACTGCATACACACGGGGACTGGATGAAAAAAGCACATGAGTGTTTAATCCTCGAAATAAAAGAATAAAGTAAATGTTAAAATCTCTCTCTGTCTCTCTGTTTCTCTCTCTCTCTCATCCCAAATCCCAACCGATTCCTCACCTTTTTCCAAACTGTTCGTAAAGGCTATCCAAGACTTTGAACATTACAGTGAAGACTTTGTGCCCTCCACTCTACGGCTCAGTTCTCTCCCTTTGATGGTTCCTTTCTTCCTGCGTTGTGAAACCGCCCGTGCCAAGGGGAATCATAATAATAATAATAATAATAATAATGATAATGATAATAATAACAATATCCCCCTATTTCCTTGTTACCACGTGAGAGCTTCGTCGCCATCGTTTAAATGGCTGTGCAGAGGGGAAAACATTACTTAGGTTTTGTCAGTCATTAGAACCGCTTTTCTTCATGTTGGAGACAACTTGTAAAGGCATTGAATGGTAATAGTCTCGTTGGAGAACGTTTTGTAGTCAACTGCTTGATGATTTCTGTGTGTGTGTGTGTATTTATTTTTTTTATTTTTTATTTTTTTTATTTTATACCACTTTAAGTCACGAGATTTCTCTGCGTGAAATTCGGGCTGCTCTCCCCGGGGAGAGCGCGTCGCCACAAGAGCAGCGCCACCCTTTTTTTTTTTTGGTCTGCAACTGTATTTGTTTTCCTATCAGAGTGGCTTTTTTCTAAGAATTTTGCCAGGGACAACTCCCTTGTTGCCGTGGGTTCTTTTACGTGCGCTGAAAATTTTGTGTAACACACGGGACCTCGGTTTATCGTCTCATCCGAAAGACTAGCGCCCAGACCACCACTCATGGTCTAATGGATGGGGAAAAATTTCGGGCCCAAACGGGGTACGAACCACGCACACACCCGACCCGGACTTTTCGCATTCTAGACAGGCGCGTTACCTCTACACCACCGATCCATGCGCGCACCTGTGTGTGTGTGTGTGTGTGTTGTGTGTTCGCGCGTTCTCCTTTGATTGGATGCAATCCAACATCATTTCCTAAAGGGTTTACTGCGTAACACACCCTGAAAAATCTTCAACCTTCCCATCAGTGATAGATTTATCATGTTTCAGCTGCTGCTTATTGTTTTTTGAAAACAGGTGTCACAAATTTATTCTGCCTAGACTTACATTCACTAGGATTCTCTGGATGAGAATTTATAAGTATTGTTGTCAGCATTTCATAAAGCAGGATAAACATTACCAAAGAAAAACGTATTAGAATGTATAACACTTGTAGACAAGAAATAAGGCTGAGCTATCACAGAACAGATGCAGTCACACCAAATAACAAACCTATCGCCTTTTTCTTTTGCAGACTTTTGTCTTTCTTCATGATTATCACAATCACGATGGTGATGATGATGATGATGATGATGAGCATCAATATCATTCTCATTATAAACATCATTATCATCTTCATCATTTGCTTCTTCTTTCTCATTGTAGTTGTAATGGAAAGTTGACCGAAATAATTTACCATGGAAGGACAAGGTTTCAATGCCAAAAACCGGAACAAAGTTTGGTGGTCTGAAAGAACAGAACTCTGAAGGCTAAATCACTTTCAATGGGATTAAGGTCAGCTCCAAATCCAATAATCACTCAACAGTTAACCTTCTTAACAGTCAGGAAACAGGATTAACCCAGTTCTAGGTCGTTATGATACAGTATAGGGGCGAGAGGGTAGCCCAGTGGTTAGAGCATTGTACTGGTAGTCTGACCGTCACTAAGGGCGCATGTTCGAATCTCCGCTTTAACTATCCGTTTGAAAGGATTTTTGCAGTCGAGTTAACATTTATACTGACTCCACTCTCTGGGATGTGGCTAGACTATATTAATAACCGAGGTACCGTGTGCTAACGCATGCAGAACATCTTGCATACACACCAGCTTGTGTAAGAATAATTCAGCTATAACCGGTGGGATAGATGACACAAACATGCCCAGCATGCACTTTGCCACCTATTGAGAGATAAGCTCCGCCAGATCACCTTGCTGACCACACACTGCCTGAAGAATTCAGTGCAGATCCCAACAACTCTGTGACAAGTAAAGAGGGCAGACATGTCAACTCCAGTCAGAGTTCTTATGACAAAGTTGTTACTGGTTACCTCTACATGTTTTCCTCACACTTTCCCCATATATCAGTCATATTTCCTAAAGATTAGCTTGAATCAAGTTATTCTTCCATTCCTCATGCAATAAAAAAAATCCCAAAACCAAACCAAAAAAAAAATCAAAACCACCAAAAGACAAGATAACGAAAAACAAACAAAATATCGAGAGAGATTTACTTCACAATCATGTTCTGTTTCAACAGAGGCTAGGTTACACTTTTTCGTCGTAGTCTTTGTCCATGTAAGGATGGCATTCCACTGTATTTGACTTTCTGAGATTTTCCGTTTTCACTTTTTCTTTTTGGAAAAGGACGAGATATAGACTATTTAGTCCCCCCCCCCCCCCCCCCCCCCAAGAAAAAAAAAAGAAAAAAGAAAAAAAAGAAAGAAACAAAAAAGCAAAAAAAAACAAAAAAAAAAAGAAAGACATGTCCTTTTTGAAATACAACCACACATGTTCATAAAGATAATCAAGTCCACTCCTTACATTAGTTTTGCTTTAACGATTCTTCGTTTTTTTAGTCCGAGGTGTGCAATATCTTTAAGCAAAGCAAAAAAAAAAATAAGAAAAAAAAGACATAAAAACACACACCACACCACAACACACAACACCACACACACACCCACAACGAAATCGCGCGTTGTGTGTCGTGTGTTGCAAAGAAACCAGATGGGAAAACTCACTTGTATTTGCAGATGATCTCCCCTTTCAGCCGGAAGCGGTGTATCGTAATGCAAATACATACCCCGGCATAGCTGCCCGTGGGCGTTTTTTTAAGCTAGAACCGCTACCCCTTTCCTTGTCCGCCTTGTTTTATCCATCCCTCCCTCAATTCTCACCTCCTTCTCGTCTATTTTCTGCCTTCTTGGTCCATTCTCCTGCCTTTTCTTCCAGAAAAACTTAAAATGTTTTCTCTCCCATGCTGGTGTGCTGGGCCTGGGCCCTTAACGGCAGCGCAACGCATTTTCGCTCCTATGACAGATAACAATAGTTGCTGTCTGAGCGTTCGACGACGACGACGACGACGAAGCAGAAGAAGAAGCAGAAGAAGAAGAATTCCACTATCTACCACATTTCCACTTGTTCTTATTGTTTTAGATTTTAAAAAAAAATTAATGCCCACTTAACTGATAATACAGCCCTTGCACTTGGATTCTGAAGATGGCGAGTTCAGTTTTCCTTTGCAACACTGATTAAAGCATTTCATGGAATGACTATCCCTACTGACCAGATCACCAAGGTATATGTTTCCCAGAATATAAGCTCTAACTGCACACAATGGAAGAAGCATTTTCATATTTTCATGGTTTACTGAAGTTAAACCTTATATCACCTTTTCAGTTGCACTTTCTACTTTGCTTACATAATTTCTTTTCAGAAACTGTCACCATACTTTTTTTTGTATGTTGATGTGGCCCTTTTTATAATTCAAATCCTGTTTGTTGTGTGTATGTATCTGTCTGTTTATCTGTCAACAAGACTATTTTTTGACAAGACAGAACAGAAACACTTTGAGGAAAAGGTATTGTTGGAATAATGTGTTTAGTTGAACAGGGTCAGATTGAACTAAATAACATTCATCCCTTTGCATTGCTATGTCTTAAAGTTGAAATATCTATGATGCAGTGTGCTGCCTGCCCTATGACGTTGTGATTCTATCGTTTTGTACAGATTTTTAACATATTGATCTGTATCAAACAATGATAATACACAAACAAATCATTATGAAATTTGTGAGCAGATTTCCCTTCCAGAAAGACAAGCCATACACAAGCTTTGACAAAAAAAAGTGTCTTTAAGCCTGTACTTCAAATACATGTGTGGGAGAATAAAGTGATAAATGATTTTAACAAAAGCATTCTCCATTGTTATGATTGTAATTGTAATGCATATCTTCTAATAAATGAGCAATTTGTACAGTACCTAAAAAAATGTAAGCCCTTATTTGTATAATGGCAACTCATCAACGTTTACAAGTCCAAATCCCCCCCCCCCCCCCCCCACCCCACCCCTCTCATCATGCATGCCTCCCCCACCCCTCCTCACCATCAACCCCCCCCCCCCCCCCTCACCCTGCCACCACCACCCCTCCTTCCCACTATTACCCAGTTCTCCTCTCACACTGCCCCCCCCCACCCCCCCCCCCCCCTCCCCTTCACTTAAAAAGAGAAGGAAAAAAGAAAGGGGCAAAAAAGAAGAAAAGAGAAAAAGGCACTGCACTGCTGGGCTGTGTTGAAACATCTGCTGCTAAAGCGGTAGCTGCGGGGCCAACAAGCCCCATCACCACTCAGCCACCGCCTGCCTGCCTGCCTGTCCGCCTGCCTGCCTGCCTGCCTGTCCGCCTGTCCGGGTGTATTAATCCCCTGCCTGCAAAACTGGGGTGAAATGCGCTCTAACTGGTAGTATGGTAAACTGTTTGTGTCGAAAGGTTTGCATTGTCTTTTTCTTTTCTTTTTTACCACGACAAAGTTAAAGGTGGAGGGGGGGGGGAGAGAGAGAGAGAGAGAGAGAGAAGAGAGGAGAGAGAGAGGAGGAGAGAGAGATGAGAGAGAGAGAGAGAGAGAGAGAGAGAGAGAGAGAGAGAGAGAAACAAGAGGTGACGTTTTTTTTTTTAGAAGTTATTTTTGACCAATAATCGATCATAAAAATTATTGTAAAAAAAGTGTTCGTCTGTCTGTCTTTATCTATTTGTGTGTCTGTCTTCCTTCTATATGAGAACTACACTTTCCTTGGAAGCAATGATTGTTCAGATCTTCTGACATAATCTCTCTCTCTCACTCACTTACATACACAATCTCTCTCTCTATGTGTGTGTGTGTGTGTGTGTGTGTGTGTGTTGTGTGTGTGTGTGGGTGTGTGAGTGTGGAGAGAGAGAGAGAGAGAGAGAGAGAGAGAGAGAGAGAGAGAGAGAGAAGAGAGGAGAGAGAGACAGACAGACAGACAGACAGAGAGACAGAGAGACAGAGAGAGCAAGCAGTCTGTGGGGTAGTGTAGCTGTTACCCAAAACGACGACGACGTGCATGTGTGTTAGTGACTCAGCAATCCCTGTTCATTCAGCGCTGACAAGTCGGCCTGTTGGGGGATTCTAAACCACTCCAAGCCTCTCAGCTTGTAGCCACATCAGCTCAGGTTCCCCTCCCTCCCTCTGCATACTAGTAGGCTTGCTTGGGGGAAAAAAAGAAAAAATATGATAAAAGAAAGAAAGGGGAAAAAAGAGAAAAGAACAGAACATGTTGAAAGATGGGGAACTGGGTTTGTGAACAGAGGTGGGTGGAAAGCCTGAGGGTATGTTTGACGTTATAGTACAGCCGTTTCGGAGAGGTTGTAGTAAAATATTAACAAAGACAACAACAGTAACAAACAAGCTAAAACAAGCAAAAACCTGCCTGCCCCCCCAAAAAACAACAACAACAACAAAACAAAACAAAAAAACAACCCACAACAAAAACAAAAACAAAACCCCAACAACAACCCAAAAAAAAAAAACCACCAAAAAAACGAAAAGAAAAAAACAACAACAACAAAAACCACGGAAACACAAACCCCACCCCTGCCAAACAAAATAACACAATAAAACAACAACAAAACCCAGAAAAACAGACAAAACAACAACAGAAAAGACAAAATAGCAACAACAACAATACCCAAACAAATCCAAACCCAGTCAATCACGCACAACCAAAAACTGAAAAACAAACCCACATTTCATTGTTTAGTAGAGACTTGCTAATATAGCTTTAAAATAGCTTTATACTGGCTGGTGTAACTGAGTCAAAACACGTATACATTATACATAGACGTACACGGATCTTGACTTTGGTGCCCGCTCATGTTTAGGCGCGCATACGCATACTCGTATGTGAAACAGTAACACCGCACTTCTCACAGATCTTGCTTAACCTACAGAAACCAAACGCAGCAGAAATAATATGCCGAATTTGCCGTGACTGCTCATTGAGTCTTTGAGGGCAAGGCGATGAAGGTACATTTAAAAAAAAAAGTCAGTGTGGCTTGGAAGGCTTGACTCTGTCGGAGTCTTGCAGGTTGCATGCTGGGTATGTTCGTGTCATCTTTACAGCGGGCTATAGCTGTGCCTATTTTCAAATTGGATGGATTTTGACAGCTGGCGAAAGATGCCGTGCGTGTGTGCTTTTGCAAATGGGACCTCAGTTTATAATTTCATCTAAACCACTTCAGGGGACTGAAGTAGGCGCAGAAAAGTCTCTTCAGACTGACGTGAGATTCGAACCTGCACCATCAGTTATCATCAGTCGTGAGTTTGACGCTTTATTTTCTTGGCTAGCTGCCCCCATAGATATACAGATATATATAGATATACATATACCCATATATTTTCATCACAACAACAATGTACAACTGTGAAGGGCCCTAAAGGCCATTGGGCATTTGATGGGAGATAACTTCTGTAAAGCCAAAACAGAAATTACCTCCAATCGAAAATGGTCATGTTTTGATGGCCGTCTAGTTATTAACGAATACTTTTGCTTGTCTGGGCTTCTTTATTATGGTTTAAAGAGATGTTTATTATTCAGGAAAATATCGTTATAATACACGTTAGCATTATGAGCAACAAGCCAACAGTTTACACCATGCTGGATATTTTCTTTATTTCTTCATTGTCATGTGAATGATTTTGTTACACAGCGTGTTATACCATTCCTTTCCCCTCCAACAGTTCAGATATGTTTCCCTCTTTAATATATGAGGACACAAATTAAAAGGTAAAGCTGGTTTGCACATTGGGAAAACCCAAAGCAAAAAGAAGACATGACACAAACGCCTATATTTTACTTAGCACTGCTCCCAACTGTCAGTGCAAAAAAATGGGAAAAGAAAAAATCACAACTAAGTCATTTGTAGAGTGCATTCTATCACTTTACAAGGTATCATTTTATTCCAACTGCAAGGCTTTGACTCTTGTTTACCCGATCTGATAACTTATGTGATAACTTATGTGTGTGTGCGGGTGTGTGTATGTGTGTGTTTGTGTCTCCTGCTCTCTCTCTCGCTCTCTCTCTCTCTCTAGCTCTCTCTCTCTCTAGCTCTCTCTCTCTATCTCTCTCTCACTCTCTAGCCTCTCTCTCTCTCTCTCTCTCTCTCTCTCCTCTCTCTCTCTCTCTCTCTCTCTCTCTCCTGAGTTCCCAGACTTCGTTCTTTTTCTTTTCCTTTTTTTTTTAAAATATCTTTCTCACTTTCTTTTCTTTGTTCTTTTTTCTTTTAAAAAAAACCAAAACAACCCCAAACAAAGCCAGTCAGACAAGCACTGACTGACAACAGGGTACAGCAGCGGTGTTGGTGTGTATTGGATGACTCCCCAGCTCGTTAGGTTAGGTTAGACCCTGCGGCAAAAGCCTCAGCCTGCCTCAGCTGTTGGCCACCACTGGGTGTTGAAGACAAAGCAAAACACGGGGCAGGGCCTATGCTGCCAGTTGCCTGCCTGCCGAAGGATGGAGTGCCGAACTGTCACCGTGACACATGTACCTGCAAGGGAAATGGCGGAGCCCTGGCCTGTTATCTCCCCCTGTCAGTGTTTACACACACTAATGAAAACTTGAGCTTGGCTAAAACAAACTTGGGAAATTGTTGTTGTCGTTTGAGTGAGGGAGAGAGTGAGTGAGGGAATGAGTGAGTTAGGGAGTTGAGTAAGTGTGTGTGTGCACATAGCGTGGGTGCATACATACAAGCACGTGTATAAAGGCGTTCGTTTGCGCGTGGGAATATAGAGAGGAATGTAGTAGCTAAAGAGCATAGAAAAGCAGTCTGTGACTGACTGTGTGCATTTACATGTGTACGTGCGTGCGTGCGTGCGTGCGCGCGCGCGTGTGTGTGTGTGTGTGTGAACACTTGAGCTTATTGTGAGAAAGGGTGATAGCGTGATTTCCTGTGAGTGCAATAGCTAAACTTTGCATAAAATCAATTATTCCTTGTTGCTCCCCCACTCTCTCTCTCTCTCTCTCTCTCTCTCTCTCTCCTCTCTCTCTCTCCTCTCTCTCTGGTATTGATCTACTTTTTTAAAGTTCTGTTCGGTCCAATGAATTTACTTCTTGGTTACAAGTTACTTTTAAAGAAAAAATATCCCCCTCCATAAATTCGTGTCAGTACAACTTTAATCAATCTGACAATAAAAATAGCCGATGATGTTGATGGAGATGATGATGATGATGATGAATATGATGATGATGATGATGCTGATGCTGTTGCTGCTGCTGCTGATGATGATGTGCACTGAAGAGTAGTTTTTTTCAATAATTTTACTCCCGCATACACATATATTGACACCATAGTTCACTTTCTCATAATCTTTAGAATCCAAAGTTAAACATGAAAAAAAAACCCACTGCAATTTGCATATGTCTCATTATTTGTTTGATCCCTTACTTTTGTTTAGCAATTTTTCTGTCCCTGTCGTTGCACTCTAGATCTATTTTTTTCTATGGGATATGGAAAATGTTTGTGATGATGAGTCCATAGAATCAGATCCAAAAATCGCTCTCTTCAAAGGCTAATGAAAAACATTAGCGGAGAAGGGGATCACTTTGTGCAAAGTGTGATCATTTGCAACAAAATGGTGTCTGGTCTGCCTGCCTTCACCACTGGCCTTCTATCTTCATAGAGATGAAGGACACAGCACCCAGGATCCGTTAGTTTTGTGATCTGACGTCAAAGAGGGTTCAAAGGCACTCTGACGCTGACAAGACTCACTGACAGACAGAGAGAGAGAGAGAGAGAGAGAGAGAGAGAGAGAGAGAGAGAGAGAGAGAGAGAGGGAGGGAGAAAGAGAGACAGACAGACAGAGAGACAGAGAGAGAGAGAGCGAGAGAGAGAGAGAGAGAGCGAGAGAGAGAGAGAGACAGACAGACAGAGAGAGAGACAGACAGACAGAGAGAGAGACAGACAGAGAGAGCGAGCGAGCTACAAGTTGGCTACGTAAAAAAAAAGTCCTCTACCAACGCCAACATAAAAGACATTCTGTGTTGACACACTTGTCATGATACCCCAGATTCCCAGCCAAAAGAAACCCCTTTCCACTTTGCGCCAGTGTAATTACATCATTTCCCCCAGCTCCCCAAAGATTTAGCCTGATCGAAGCAATCTTTTGTCAGGAGCAACTGTATTTGAATTTCATGCGCCGCCACCAAGCAGCCGATAAATCAGACAATTATTCGTCGGCGAGTCTTCTGGGTATTTATGTCAGGCCCATCTTTAGGGCCTCGTGTGGAAGGAGCGGGCAAAAGGCGGAGGCAGGGAGGGACGTATGGAGGTTTAATTATCGCGGATTCTCACAATACAGACCTCACGCCAACAGGCCCCCAGTCAGAAAACGCTTCCTGCTTTCAATAGGCAGCGCCTTTGGCAGCCATCAAACGCTGAAAGGCGAGTCAAAGGGCCTCCTTCATAAGGGGTCCTGTTGGAAAACATTTCGCCAGATTCCTCCGTTGAAAAGAACGGCGACCTCAGGAGGCTTTGATGCCAGCAGTGACCGCCACGGCACGCGTTGTGCGCCCAGTGCTCTTTTGTGGAATATGCAGATGGAGCTGCCCCCCCCAAAACGTGGGCCAGCCTGTCTGTGGAAAGGGAGCAGAACTGGGAGAGGTCATCCACTAAAGACTGGCCAGCCAGATTGGCCGTCGGCTGCCTTTCTCGTCCACTACACATTCTCTGAAGACGCGAGCCTTTGCTACGCCTCCCGGGGGACCCGCGAGCGGATCCCGGGGCCAGGACGGAGCCCTATTAGAAATTCTGATGTACTGTTTGAGCGACCGGTTCCAAATATTTATAATGATAAGGAAGACAGTTTGGAAGCTGCCAGCGCCGAAATGATCGCGACCGCGCGCGCCAAAAACGGCCGAGCGCGCGTTGATTAAACTGTTCATACAGATGCTGATCCCACTCATGTACAAAATCATGAAAATTAATGAACGGGCCCGCTGGGAGTCCTCGGCGTGCTCATGGAGTGATTGCCGGGGCTGGGGGGCACGTGGCAATTTGGCGTGTCGCTCAAGTTGTTGGGAAACAGGCCGATTAAACGCGGACAGAAATGTCGGGCTCTGTAACCAGACTCCGCTAGCCACCCCCTTGGGAGCAGGGCGGGGTAGCGAGGAGGAAAATTACCCTTCTCCAGGCCGGGCCAGGCTCTGATAGGGCCACTGTGAGGCAACAATGCTGCTAGCTCCCAGCGCGGTTTTCGCCCTTGCCCACACACATTGGATTAAGTTGTATCCCTTTGATTGCCGAATGAGGCTGGAAGGTGATTCTCCGGCTTATTTCTCTCTTTATCATGTAGTGAGGGCATGTAGGATGACTGGCTGGCTGGCTGGCTGGCTGGTTCTTCATGGATGTGTTGGGGTCCTCTTCTGAATTTAGTGACTTTATTTTATTATTGGCTAGCACTTGTTTTTTGGTTGTTTGTTTGTTACAGAGTGGGCTGCTGGCATAGTGAGCTGAATTACGCATAATATTGGGGAACATTGAGTCACGGCATTGATAAAACCTGACAAGCAAGAAAAAGAAAAAAGAAAGCCCAAAAGGTTTGCCTTTCTACGAAAGAAAGACAGAAAGAAGAAAAGAGAGAAAGAAAATGAAGGAAGGAAGAAAGAAAGAAAGAAAGAAAGAAAGAAAAGGATGGAACGAAGGAAGGAAGAAAGAAAAAAAAGGAAGAAAGGAAGAAAGAAAGAAAGAAAGAGAAGGAAGGAAGAAAGGAAGGAAGAAAGAAAGCAAGAAGGAAAAGGAAGGAAGAAAAGAAAGAAAGAGAAGGAAGGAAGAAAGGACGAAAGAAAACAAGGAAGGAAGGAAGGAAGAGAAATAAGAAGGAAAGACAAAACAACTTAGATCACTTCTACACGAAACATTTATACGCATCTTATTCACATCTTTCTCAATGAGATGAATAATACATTGAAGACTTGGCGATGGAATTGACAGTGTGTGAAAGTGAATAGCCTTTTCTTGCAGACAAGAAGAGACAGGGTTTTTTTCTAGGCAAGTTTTTTCTTACTTTGTGTCTCCTTTCTTTTTTCTTACTTCGTTTGTTTCTTTCTTTCGTTTTTTTTCTTCTTCTTTCTTTCGTAGAATGGCGTACTTTTTTGTCTTTCCTCCTCCTTTTTTTTCTGCCCTTTTCTTCTTCTTTTAGTTTTTTTCGAGCGAGAATCATACGTGAAAGGATGATGATGATGATGATGATGATGATGATGATGATGATGATCGTGATGACCAAGATAAAGATTATAGAGACGACCACGACGACGACGACGACGACAATGATGATGATAAATATCGTGATGATCAAGATGAAGATTATAGAGACGGCGGCGGCGACGACGACGACGACGATGATGATGATGGTGATGATGATGATGATGATGATGAAGAATATCATGATGACCAAGATGAAGATTATAGTGACGACGACGACGACGATGATGATGATGGATATCGTGATGATCAAGATGAAGATTATAGAGAGGACGACGACGACGACGACGACGACGATGATGATGATGATGATGATGATGATGATGATGATGATGCTGATGGTGGTGGTGGTGGTGGTGGTGGTGGTGATATTGGTCATAGTACTCTACAGGAAATGATACTGAGTTCTGTATTTCTTTGTTGCTGTTGTCTTCTTCTTCGTCATCGAACGCTCACTGAGGCCCTGACAAACGCTGCCGTGCGCTGAAGGCCCTCCAGCTGTTGTGTCTTAGTAGACTTATCTTCTTCGTTCAACATATAGCCCAAAGCCAAAAGCTTCTTAAAAAATACCACTGCAAAATTATTGTAATAATGAATGGATTTTTGCTTTGATTTAGCGTCGGCTGGTGTTTCTGGATCGTAACTTCTTATGGTTTAAAACTAATTGTTTGTTTCTTTGTTGTCAAAGCAGTTGTTTAGTGCTGTACTTCTCTGTCTCGGGTGGTTCACTTACCTACCTGACTAATCATAGGCTAGAACTCTCGGCAGCTTTTTTGGTCAGGTAAGGGTGACGATTTTTACTATCTTTCAGCATCTCATGAGATGAAATGAAGGGTGAAGATTTTTATGATCTTTGGATCAACTTAGATTAAAGAGCAGACCTGCCAATGTCTTAAAATCGCTACGGCAGCTCAAATATGTACGTTGAAAACAGCTGCCATGGTGCAGTGGTTATCGATTTAGATCAGGATTGGAAAATCGCATGTTCGTATCCCATAAGAGTCAGGGATTTTTCGGACTCGGTTGGCTCCTACCCGGAGTGAGTGTGCTGTGGCTCATTGGAAAGACGGAGAGCACACAGTCTAGCTTCATGCACTTTATGGACGCATTTTGAGAGTGTTGTTAAAATTGCTTGACCAACACTGCATGTGTCTGTATCTTTCGGGCCGTGTTTGCATGGGGATATATCATGATAGGAAGCGTTGTGTACAGCCCTGTCAAGCAGTCTCAGAGCAGGATACACTTCAATGAAAAAAAAATTGCATCATCCCTATCACCATTCATCATCATGCAATAAAGAGAACTGTCCCTGATTCCGTGGCTCCAGTTGCTTTTGTCTCATGGCGACCTCAGGTCTGGATTCCCCAAACACGTTTGTGCTGTAGTGAGTTTGTGTCAAAACATTTGGGGAGGGAGGTTCACAAGAGAGAAGCTAGAGATTTTTTTTTAAAGTACAGAGTGATGAGAAGTACCGATGAAAAACGTCATACCAGATATTTAATTTTCCATATAATATGATAAAAAAGAAAAGGGGGGAAAAAGAGAGAATAAAAAAGATTTGAAGGGGAAATAAAATAAATGTATGCTTATTTATTTACAAAACATAAGACGGAGGTGGCAGGATGGTTAAGGTGTTCGCCTGCCAACAAGTAAGCCGTTCTGGGTTCGATTCCCAGCCTCGCCCTTTCTTCCCAGTGTGACTGAACGGTCGCATACACACAAATCTCACCATTTGCTAACCCCGGAGCTCTAGCCAACGAAAGAAAAAAACACCTAACAAAATATAAAAGCGAGAAGCATTCCTGCAAGATGCTCTAAAGGTACACACGGGAGATCCTGTAATAGATATCCAATTACGCTGCCATAAAAAGCAAGTTGGAAAATGCCATCGCAAAATTTAAGTGCTTTTAACGACCGTAAGACATAGAAAAAATCGCACAAACACACACACACACACACACACACAGACGCCGAAATTAATAAATTTATATAAATCAGGAATGAAAATAAATTAAAAATAACTCATCAACACGCAAGACCTTAACTCCCCAACAAACCAATATTGTTGAACAGGTTACATAAACAGACAAGTTGATACACAAGCCAAACTTGCTCGGCACTATTGACACACCACATCCTATTACACAGAAACGCCATCCCTCAACAACAGTCCCGCTACACATTCTCTGCGCCATTTTTTCCCAAGGGAGTGCACTCTAACACCCTACCTCGCACGCTACTGAGCTGCCATTGATGATGTCAGACCTAAACCGCCACTGACAAAACTACCAACCCCCCCTCCCTTATTCCTCCCCCACCCCCATCCATGATTTACAAGCAACAAGCGCAACAAACAGTTGCTCGACAGTGTTGCACCCGCCATGCATAGCTGTTCCCGCCAGATTTGTTTAGACACGTTGAAGTAAATTAAAATCTGCCGCGTTAGAAGCCACCAGCATTCTCCACCAGCGCACAACCAGTGTAAATCTAAGCAAAAAGAATGCCGCCTGAGCGAAAACAAGTGATTCCTCACTTCTACGCTTGACGCTTTTGAGAAGACAAAAGAGCACAGCTTGTTCGGCCAATTAATCACTTTCTCTCTCTCTCTCTCTCTCTCTCTCACTCTGTCTCTCTTTCTCTGTCTCTGTGGCTGGTTGTTAGTGTGAACCCTTTGGAACTGAAACTGGATCGGGTTCAGGGCTCAAATCTGTTTGGGAGCCGGTATGTAAATGTGTTGTACTTGGAGACATAGACAGGCGCGGGATGGGGGGTGGTGTTTGTTGTAGGACCTGAGCTTGCTATTTGGGTTTCCTGCTCAATGTTTTGGAACCGGTTATGTTACACAAACACTTAACTGACGTGCTTGGGGATACACCCAAGACTGACAGCGCGTACGCGTACAGTACATGTAGCAAATGCGCACACACTCCATCTCTCTCGCTACACTGTGACTGGAGAGAGAGAGAGAGAGAGAGAGATGTAGACATTATTTATCAAGCTGGCAGAACAGTTTGGTTTGTTGGTTTTCTTTGAGTGTTCTACACGAAGAAGTCTTTGGTCTGCTCCTCTTTAAAAAAAAAAAAAGAAAAGAAGAAAAAAAATGCCGTGCCGTCTAAATGAAGCTGCTGTTGTATACAACTGTTCTGACACAGTTAGAGAAAAAAAATTGTGACAGATTATAACAATAACAGCAAGAGGAGTAGATTTCCTTGCTCAAATCTAAATTTGAGAGTTGACAAACCAGCAAGCAGGATTGCCCCAATAGTCTTGTCTAGAGCCTCAGCTTTGTTGTTGTTGTTTATTTGATTTTTTAGTTCTTCCATATTATAACAACAGAATTTTAGCAGCATTTTCCCCAGCTGGTCTTGCCCACGTAATGAACAAGGATTGAGTGAAATTTGGGAATTAAAGCCGCGGACATTTTGACCATTATCATTTGTGTATTCTGTTACAGGTTGATTATAGACGAATGTACAACGTCATTAAAGTAGTACAACAATCATCAACATTAATTAGACAAGTTCATCAGAAAATGTCACTGTGTGATTTCTGAGGCTGGTGAGTTCCATTATTGGATTATTTTTTTCCTGTTCATCGACTAGGTTCATTAGTGACGAGATTTTGCGTATGTGACCGTTTTCCCCCCACCATTGTCCCGTCAGTGCCTGGGCTTTACCACAGGTCTTGATTAAACCATTGACGCTGGCGGCAACAGCAAAGTGAGAGGCTGTATGACCAGTGGCTTTTCCACTCATGGAATTCCACTTTACATCTTGTGATCGACTATGACTGTCTGACTAGGAGGCTTGACTCGCACAGTCCTTATGTGCTGCAGCCCTGGAGGCTGGTTAGCCTTTGGAGAACATCTCCAACGCTGACTGTCCTTATGCCCACTTGGCCGAGAGAGTGGGGATGTACTGTGGGCAAGGCATCTCCACTATAATCAAATTTCTGCCCAGTTTCCAAAACAGCAGCTGCCTCCTCTGCTGTTTTGGAGGTCATCGTCGGACACGACGGACAAACATACACTAAGGTAGCCGCATTCCGACTTCAGTTAGCGGTTTGTTTCACTGAAGTCAGGAGTGTTTCATATTGCTCGATGGCGTTTTCAATTCTGATTTTCACTTCCTCGTCAGTTATGTAATCTGTGTGTGAGATAGCAAGAAGTTTGTGAAAGCATCTCATCTCCATTGCCTGTATAACTTCCTTCTTTCAGTGTCTGCTGTTCATTATGGTCCACCTTTCACCTGCGCTCAAAAATATGGACATGACCAGAGAACGCATCAGTCTGATCTTAAAGCGTAAGAACATAAGTCTATGTTCTTGTCGTTCCAGAGGACTTTCAGTTTGACAATTGCAGCATCTGTGGTTTGGGCTGTCCTGGAGAGAATTTCAGGTTTTGATCCTTCATCCGATACTGACGAAGAGTGTCCTGCAGGGAACAGTATCAGGGGGAGGGGGGGAGGGGGGAGGGGTAGAGGAGGGGGTGGGGGAGGGGAGAAGAAACAACAGACTGAGAAAGCAATGGGAAAACACCATAGAGTGGACTAGCGTAGAGTGGAACGACTTGCTACAGAAATCTGGAAACCGCGAGGAGTGGAGGAAGCTGGATGCAAAATATTCAGTGGTGCCTCAACGGTCTTCTAGACTACGGGATAGGTGAGATGAAGGTGAAAATCTATCAATCACTGGGTCAATTGATCAGTAAAATTTTATTCAGTAAGGCTCAGACACTGGCTGGAATGTTTCAGGCAAAGGATTTGAAGATCCTGGTAATTGCTCATCCTCTGCTTGCAAAGATACATGTATGGGATTCATTGACCACATGACATGGAACACACAGATGCGTGTGCACGACGCATGCAAGTACGTACACTCAGTACCAGGCATGCACGCACATACAGAAACACCATGAGAGAGAGAGAACTCGAACTCGAACTCGAACTCGAATATTTTAATGAGGGTAATTGGATAAGCCAGAGGCTTCTTTACACCAGGCCCTCATGGGCAAAAATTGAAGACAAGCATGAATAAATCAATTAATTAACAAACAAGATCATTTCAAATAACAATGAAATATTTCACTCAAACTCCCATTCAATTAGTGCAAAATCAAGAAATCGAAAAATCCAATAAATAAACAAAACCGATTAAACAAGAAAAAACCCCCCACAAAAACACTCCCCTTCCCAACACCCCCTCCCCTAAACAAACAACAACCCCCCAAAAGTCCAGACTAAATACAAGCGTGCGCGCGCGCGCGCGCAACACACACACACACACACATTACACACGTATAGCCACTCATGCACACCACACACACACACACACACACACTCTCTCACACATACACACTCACACACACATAATACACACACACACACACACACACACACACATCCTGGATACATATCCATTCGCAAGACATTTCCTCACATACAAGATAATAGACACATGTCATAATTATCAAAATATCATAACCATACATTTGTACAGACAAAACCAGGAAATAAAAATTATTTGATGTACGAAGACAGCAAGCCACAAAGCATCAAGAAAACTGACCAATCTAACATCAGCTATTTCAACAATAAACACACAGAACTGCTTTCTTTCCTCTCTGATCTGCGCACACTGCAAATGGGCGCTCATTACTACTCACTGACACACACATACACACACACACATACACACACATATACACACACACATATTCATGCATGCCCAATCCTATATACACATTATTAGAATTGATATAAAAGTCCACAGAAGTAATGAAATTCTCCAACAGAACATTGCAAATTAACAATCCATACCATTCTGCATTAACAACAAAATACAACCCAAACGTCATTTTAAGGGGGGAAAACTCAGACAAGTTCATTGTTAACAAAATCAAAACAAGCAAGGGCACACACACACACACACTACAATTCAAAGCAAGCTCACTAATGTCAGTTACACTGAATTGAACAAATATGCGTGGAAGGCTTTTTTGAAAGATGGTACACTTTTTTTGTTTTTAATTGAGACAGGGATCTCATTCCATAATTTGGTACCAGAGTACACCAGTGAAGACATAAAAAGATCAGTTCTTGGTCGAGGTAAAACAACTATACTTTTATTTCGAACAGTTTTCACCGGAAATCTCTGACAAAGATAAAGTGGAGCAAGATTATTCATAATTTTATACATTAATAGGCCTTTATTGAAGCGACATTTCAGACTAAATGGAAGAATGTCCAATTCTTTATAGTCACAGATTTCCAAGCGAACTTGTCCTTAGAAGAATTAACTTTAGAGAACGTTTATACACTCTTTCAATTCTCTTTATACAGTTTTTACTCGCTGAATCCCAGCACGTAGAGGCATAATCAATGTCTGGTTTTATATAAGCAGAGAAGAATAGTTTGCGAGTATGTTGATCAAGAAAATGTTTTATTCTGTTAAGTTGAAATAACTTTTTAGATAATTTAAGAGAGAGAGAGAGACAATGACAATGACAATGACAAAATTTTATTGTAATAAGCTGTTAAAGCCCATTTACAAGGGGACGGGGAAGGGGCCCTGGGCACAAAACACGTATTTTCAGAATACAGATGTATCATTTTCTACAGCCCAAATGGTCGACATGGCATGGATTCCACAACATGGTGAAGTGTTTTACATTAGTTCAAATGAATTGGTGTAACACTTTCGCCATTGCTAATGGGGAAAGGGAGGGGGGAGGGTAACTTTAACCACAAACACTTAAACACCCAGTCTGTGACAGGGCTTCCCGTCCCCACTTTTCCCTCTGATCCGGTAAATCATGCTCTTTCCAACACGTGAAAAACCTAACTCACAATATGGGCCCAACCTCCTGTTTTGCTCTCCCCTCTCTCTCTCTCTCTCCTCTCTCTCCTCTCTCTCTTTTCTCTCTCTCTCTCTCTCCCCTCTCTCTCTCTCTCTCTCTTCTCTCTCTCTCTCACACACCACACATATGCACACACATATGCATGCACACACGCACACACAACGCACGAACCCCACACACGCACGAACACCACCGACGCACACACCACGCACGAACATACACAACACAACACATACACCACGCGCGCACGCACGACAAGAGGGTTTCGCATGCACACCCCACACACACCCCCTCAACAGCACATTATACAGGCAACCCAGTCACTTCTAACCCAGAAAAAATCTGATAGCATCCATCCATAACATGTTAAAACATCCAGTCCAGCACTAATTCTGTCTTTGTTCTGTCACGATCGCCCGGTGTCCACGCTGCAGCTTGGAATAAATGTCTTTTTCCTCCCGAGTCAGTTGCCTGGTGTTCTTTTTTGCAAACCAAAAGTTAAACAGCAGGGTTGTGAGTGTCATCTGTCCAGATAAAAATGAAAATCAATCTTCACTTTCACAAATGATAGTTTTTCAGGTATTTCATCAGAGGTATACACATTAAGAAAGTCCTTGTTTCTAGAAACGTCCTGAGATTTCTCTGCAGGGATCTGTTTCTCAGCCCACCCACATAGTTCTTTTTAGTATCTCCCCTGTAGCCTGCATCCCGAATCTGATCTAGATATTCGTCACAGTCCTCCCCCCATCGTAATGTCAGGTACAGGCACCTCAACCAGGTCAATTCCACCTTGTTGTTCAGCCACTGTGTCAGCTTCCAAAACACTGTGACAGCACCTGACGCACGGCGATAATCATGTGTGGGAAGCAGCGATTGCGAAGGCATGTGGTTTGGAGAGGCTGGGGTGTTGTGTGTGGAGACAGACGGGGTGATGGGGGGTGTTGGCATAAACAAACTTGGCGAAGTTTCAAATGGGAACAATGCACTTGCCTTGTCTTCTTGCCTTTCCTCTGTCTGTCTCCTCTCCTCTGCCCGCCTCCTCTCCTCTGCCCGCCTCCTCTCCTCTGCCTGTCTCCTCTCCTCTGTCCTTCGTCGGTCCCTGTTGGTCTGACTGGGGGGCTTTCTGCGGAAGTAAAGGGGGTGTTGTTGACCCGCCATGTTTCCTTCACTTGAGCCAGCCTTCAGTCGAAGCACAACAGTCGTTTGCTCGCCTTCTCCACAGACCTTCCATGAGTGTGATGCAGTGTTGTTGCAGCAGGGCACCTAGCGTCACTTCCAGCGTTGTTGGTAACCGACAACTGGCATGGTGTGGTTTATTGGCAATTTAAACACAAAATTTACACAGCAAAATTTCGCCCTGCCTATATCCAAGGGAGATCACCGAGAGACGAGAGAGAGAGAGAGAGAGAGAGAGAGAGAGAGATGAGAGAGAGAGAGAGAGAGAGAGGGGAGAGAGACAGACAGACAGACAGACAGATAGACAGACAGACAGACAGACAGTGATACTTTAAAAAAAAAAAGGATAGAAAAATTGTACAGACTAAACTTATCACAGGCAGACCTATGAGCTCAAACGAGCAAATGTTCTCCCAGTACTATTTTTAAAAAACAAACAAAACCCCAAATCAAGAAACACACCCTCCATCACCACCACCACCACCTTAACCCTCCCCCCCCTCCTCCAACATCTCTCCCCCCCCCCACCACACACACACCCATGACCACACGGAAGTGTTTACTTTCCCCAGACATGCTTCGCCTTGCGCCACGCACGCGCGCGCAGCTGCCACCAATCAACAGCCTCGACTCCTGGGAGCAGGAGAATGAGCTCCCCTTATCAATTCATCCCAAGAGCCTTTGGGGGCCTGAGGAAAGATGGCGGTGGAGTGTCAGGAATGCCAGCACTGGTCATTTGTTTGGCCACAACACTCTACCAAGCCTTCGGACCTAGACCTCTGCACATGTTGACATGACGAGAGGTTGGGGGGGGGGGGGGGGGGGGGTGAAGATTCCTCACCTTACCTGACAAGCTTGGACAGATGTGGAAACACAGAGAGGGTAGGCAGAATGTGATAGGGGGCCATGGAGCTGTTGATGACTGGTCCCCTTTGGTTTATTAGTCTTCAGGCACGGCACATCACACGTCCCGTCCCGTTAGTTGGTTTGTTTCAGGTCGTTATTAAGCTGGCTGTGGTGGACTTGGTGTTTGGGTTTCTGTGTTTGTTTGCTTCTTTCTGTCTGTCTGTTTGTCTGTCTGATGTTTTTTTTCTCTTTCTCTTGATAGTCCCCCCTTTTTTTTTTCTTGTGGTATGTGCATGTGTGTATGTTGAACAGGAGGTGTTGACGTCTTATGAGTGAGGGAGGGAGGAGGAGAGAGAGAGAGAGAGAGAGAGAGAGAGAGAGAGAGAGAGAGAGAGAGAGAGAGAGAGAGAGAGAGAGAGAGAGAGAGAGAGAGAGAGAGAGATTCAGCCAGCCAAACAGACAGACAAGCAGAAACTGAGAGAGTCAAATAAAGAGACAGACAGCAAGGAAGGCAGACAAAGACACGAAGATATAGATCGTTGACACATTGATAGAGGCAGAAGGCGAACGTTAAGCCAAACAACAGCAACACACGCAGTTCCCACAAACACAAACCATACTATCTCATCCTATCAAGAAAAAGACAACTTGTCCACACACACACACACACACACACACACACACACACACACACACACGTTCTCTCTCTTTCTCAAAGGACAACAAAACAAACACAACACCCCCTCAGTCTGCCAACAGCCACCAGAAGTTTGACTTATCCAAGACAGCAATCTTACAAGAAGATCTAGTCATTCTCCCTCACCCCCCAACCCCCATCCAGCACCCACACCCCCCTTCCCCATCACCATATGGTCCACATCCAAGAAACGCCTACCCCAAGGATCACCAGCCCCTATGATACTACCCTGTCCCCATCACCTGGGCTTACAAGCAAACAGGTCCCAACGCCATAATATTTGTTGGAACAAATGTTGACCTTAAACACAGAAGGGGTAAGGCACAGTTTGGGTACTGGGTGGGTGGCTTCATCAGGGTGGGTTTTCCTTAGTGCTCTGTCAAACGTGAGGAAAGATGTTCTGTTTTCTTGGTTTCGTTCAGCTGCAGGTACTGTTTATATACAGATTTGATGCTTGAGGCTTTCAGGATGTTGTGTTCGCTGAACGTGAAAGGAAGATGGTTTAGTGATGTTAATGCATACGTGGTGTGCAAGAAGCTAGGGCATATTATTATTCAACACATGATCAGCTCTGTAACAAAGCAGGAAGAACTGTCTCATCTGGAGTCCTACGCCAAAGTCGGATGGGCTGGGCCTGTCTTGCCAGGCACTTGGCGGCAGCGCAACGCATTTTTGCTCATATGACAGACAAGGGCTGTCTGAGCCTTCCATGAAGAAGAAAGAATACTCTAGAAGTAATGCTTCTTGGTGTGTAGCTCTAAACATCAAACGTTCTCCTGTGTGATTAGAATGTTAAGGTTTTTAAAATCTGCCTAGGCAGATGTAAAACAGAACTTGATTTTATCTCAATCTGTATACTTTTCAACCAGTATGAGCACACACATTCTGAGAACATGAATTCAGAATAAGCCCACCTGTCTTACCTTGAGAGCTGAGTTTTGGTCTTTTAGCCTTTTTGTTTTGACCGTTTGTAATTAAAGACATATCTTTAGTTCTGTCCAGAGGTTTTTATATCAGATTTCATATTTTGTTTATATGTTCTTAAAAAAAAAGGGGGGGGGGGAGAATCATGTGTGACTATGATAGAGTGTTCTGGGTTTTGTTTGTGCTTTGTTTTCTTTGCTTTTTGTTTCTTACTTATCCTCCATTTTGTTACTAAGACAAATACACAAACATGCTACATTTCGCAGACACGACGTGCAGATAACATACATTGTTATGCGAAGCTCCTGAAACAAATTTCTGCATCAGGACAGGCCTAATAACCAAAACTTAGCTGAACTCAGCCCAAAGCTTCATGTCTTTCCCTGAATAGTGTCTTGTACATGTCTTTTAGTTGGGAGGGGAGGTAAGGGGAGTGGGGCAAAACAAAATAGTGCACGTGCGAACAAACTATCTGCGCCTGCAGACTACAAACTGACAAGGGAAAAGGATACATATACACACGTGGGGATCAAACCAGTGGGCCCAGGTGGTGTTGCACACACACTGTGTCAGTGGTTGTTTCCTCACACTCCTTGTTTGTTCCCGCACTGAGTGTTTGTTTTCTCACTCTGCGTTCATTACCTCCAGTCTGCTTTGTTTTCTCCTTCCCCTTGTCTTTCTTCCCGAGGTGTTGTTTGTTTACGCATAGTCTTGTGTTTGTTCTCCACGTCCTTGCATGTGTTTCTACTCTTCAGTTCAGATGCCAATAACTGCCTTTTTTTGGGGTGGGGGGTGGGTGGGAGGGTCCACTTCTGTGTGAAGCACAGAAAGTGTGCACATTCACCTTTCTTTCTTAACCCCATGCCATATCTACAGATAGTGATAATTAATCAGCTATGCTTACCTATTAAAAGCAGACTGATATTCACGTATCTTCATGTCTAGGCAGGTATTCTGTGTATCACTGCAATTCATTTTTCCCTCATTGGTGGGTGACACTAACCTAAAAGCAAATATGACAAGCAGGTGAATATTTCTATTTGATCTGAATCTGAGTAATGACAGCTATGTAGCATTGAGGGTGGATTTTTGAATGTATAGTCTTTTAGGATTTTGTTCTCTTTTTAGTGTTTATCCTTTTTTGCTGGCATTGTTTTTGTTTATGGGTGGGGGGTTTTCTGCAGTAAATGCTGTTGCACTGTAACTTCAGGAAGATTTCGTCATACTTAAGTTCCTAGAAAGTTTTTAAAGTAAAAAGCTGTTCATGTTGTTCTTTCCTTGGCTAGACCTCTGAGGTTTTCCATTGGTGAGCTTTTTGTAAAAGTGACCTTTCTGTCCACCATCAGAGTAGCCCTAATCTGGCTTTGGGATGGTGTCTAAACATGACATGTATGTACCTGCATTTAAAATAATGTGATCCATTCCCACCAGTAAGGAATGGCCTCCTTTTCTGAAAGGTGGAACAGGTTTTAGCATGTGTGCAAGATGGTATGCATGCATTCACACATGGGACCTTTGTTTATAGTCTCATCTGAAGGACTTGCAAGCGAATGGAGCCAGTGCTGATGTTAACTCCAGGGGAAAAAAAACCCTTGAATGAGTGTCTCAGTGATAGCTCAAACCTGGGATTGATCCTGGGCCTTCAGATCACAAGTGCAACCCCCCTCAAAAAAAAAACAGAAAAAAAAGGAAAAAAAACTAACCGAACCCCAAATACCACATATATAACGTTGTTGCAGTGTTGCTTTTAGAATGTCTGTAAACAGTGATGCTGTCAGAGGCAGACACAAATCGTATATGTGTGCACATAGGGCCTGTACATGCAAACTACAAACTGTTTGACACAGGAGAAAACACACACACACACACACACACACACACACACACACACACACACACACACACACACACACACGAGGGTGATATATAAAAAAACACCTGGTGGGCCCAAGCATTCCTGCACACCAAATCTGCCTGTGATTGTTGCCCCCAGCCTGTGTTTGTTCCCACACTCACTGTTTGTTTTCTCACTCTGCCGCCTTTATTAGCGCCAGTCTCTGCCTCCTCCCCCCCTCCCCTTCCTGTCCCTCCCTCCCTCCCTGCATGGCTTTGTTTGTATCCACACACCTCTCTGTCTGTTTGTGCCCCTGCACTCTTTTCTGCCTGTTCTCTCTCGTTTAGACACCGACTGCTGCAAGCTTACTGGCTGCATCAGTTAGACACATGCCCTGCCCAAGCACTCACACACAGAGTGAACATCTCAGCTTTCTACCCTCTACCCCCTCACACCTTGTATATCTGCTGTGATGCTTACCATGCTTATCTATTGACATCGTGTTGATTTTCATACATCTCCATGTCTGTGCAAGTATTCCATGTATCACTTCTGAAGGATGCTATAGGCCAGTGGTTAAGACATCTGACTCCGATACCATGGGTCTGTGAAGTCGTGGGTTCGAATCTCAGTGGTGTCTGGTGAATTAAGGGTGGGGACTTTTTTTACAAACTCGCAGGTCAACATCAAATGTAGACCTGCCAGTGCTATATTCCTTTGTGTATATATACATGCAGAAAATCAAACGTGCACGTTAAACATCACGTAATTCATGTCAGCATTAGGTGGGTTACACTCAAACATATCCACAAGGCATCCCCAATGTCGGAATGTGGCTACCTGCAGGGTGGGCAAAAATGGCTGCATACAAAAAATCTCACACTGGGGAACCTTGGAGCTGTAGCCCAGGAACAAAAAAGACGTGTCTCACTACCATGCATTTGTTAGCAGATGTATGACTGCAGCCTGAAATCAAAATACATAGTGTGCCGGCAATGATCTCAAGTTGATGTATACAGGACACTGTTGCATTCATACAGGAAAACACAGGATAAGATTGTCTACTTAGCCTTGATGGGGCACTTTATGCACCAGTATAGCTTTTTCTAATATCATCATGAAGGCAACCATATCCCAACCTTGGGCGGATTTTTGTATCAAATTTTGCCCATAACAGAAAATAATTATGAGGGTAAATGCATGAGGTTATCAAATTCAGTTTTCTTTCTGTTTTCATTATAAAAAAAAATCCAGGTGTCAATCAGGCCTGAGAGATACATAGACCTGCAACGTTGTTCAGGCAACTTAAGGAACACTCTCAAAATGGCGTCCATAAAGCTCAACTGTGTGGTCCAGTCTTCCCAATGAGCCAATAGCAAACTCACTCTGGGTAGGAGCCAACAGAAGCTAGAAAAATCCCAATGACTATGAGATTCGAACCTGCGGCTTTCCAGCCGTTAACACAAGGCGCTGACCACCGCGCCATGTTGGCTGATAGACTCTTTATGGGTTCTTCACATTCAGTGTTTGTTCTCTACACCGGTTGTCTTCAAGGCCATAGGTTTTTTTTGTTCCCCCCACACCTTTCTATTTGTGTGTGTTTCACACACTCTCTATGTTCGATATTCTTGCCTGCTTCATCTGTCAATATTTGCTCTCTTTGTAGATATGTACTGTTGTTTGTTTCAACATATTTTTTTCTTCTTCATTTTTACACACCCATTCTTTCTTTTATCTATGCTCACACTTAAATTGTTGTGTTCTTTGCACGTTTGTTTGTGTGCACAGTCTTTTTTCCCCACACAGTCTCTGTGGTTTTTTCTTCTCTGCACTAGGATCTACGCTTTCCCCGCCAAGTATTGTACATATTGACCCATATCTATCATTTCCCACTGACACTCTTGGTCCTTCCTGCTTTTGCATTCCTCCACTGATTTGCTCGTTTCTACAATTACTTTCTTATGCACACTCCATAATAGTGTTCCTACTCTTCTGGATTGATCTGTCTCTGCTCTACAATCTTCTTATCCAGCACTCTTTTTCTATATTATGGGTTTTTTCTCTTTTATTTCCCTTTTGTTTGTTTTTATTCTTTATTTGTCTTTTTCTCTCTGCATATAATTATTTATCTTTTTCTTCCTGTCACACTTCTTCAACTCAACAGAAATTAATGCTAAATACTCTAATAGTCATCAAGTATTACTATAATTATAAAAGTGATAACTAGACAGGATTGATATATATGCCTGTGGTATCCACAGTTCTGCATTCCTATGTACGCTATGTATGTTTCACATCCACCTGAAAATATATTCCCTCCAGAGATCTGTACTACCACCTCTCTCTGTGTTTCTATTCAAAGCTATACACTCATGACATTTGTATACACCATGTGTGTGTGTACGTGTGTGTGTGTGTGTGTGTGTGTGTGTGTGTGGTGCATGCGTGCGTGCGTGCGTATGTGTGTATGTGTGTGTGTGTGTTTAATGTCTTTTACATTAAGTAAAATTAGAAAAAAAAAAAGGAAAAGATCCCCCGAATTTGCAAGTTCACAAGCTTGTACACATACTCGTGTAAAGCTTAAAGGAAGTTTGCCTCTGCACCCTACTTTCAAGTACCCACTGATACATTGCATTGGCTGTATGCCTTTACTTCTTCTAGTGGCTTAGACTCAGTTAACCCTAGTCTCTTTCCCCCGAACAGTTCAACTTCTAGCCATACAAATCCCAGAAAACACACGAGGCAAACTGCTCCCAGAACAAGTTGGCAAATGATGCACGCTGTCACACAAGCGAGTTCTTCTGTAATGACTCCAGCAAAGTTCTCCCCTAATGTTTAACCACCCCATGGTGTGGGGGAAATGGGATACCCATCATACACACTCTTTAGACCTTGTAAACGGCAACCCAGTCCCACAAAGTGGCTGTGAGCTGGAGAACGCACCTCTTGGCACACGCAGGCATACATGCATTCACACACACACACACACACACACACACACACACACACACACACACACACACACCTGGAATTAACATCCCTGCTGAATCTGCTGCCCTGAGAGCCCTTCAAATGAGACTGTAAACTGAGATCCTTTCCTCGATCACAAGTAAAACATCTTGCACACATGTTAAAACCTGAACCACCTCTCAGAAGAACAGGCCATTTTGTGACAGTTTGAATGGATGACACCATTGACAAAACAGCATGTACACCGGTATGGGTGTAACGTTGCCAATGAGCACTTCTTTATTATCCTGGAAATAAAAGAATTTACATTTGAAAAAACAACAACAAACACGTGTGCACGTGCAGGGGTGCAAACACGTGTGCTAGGGGAGGTAGTATGCAACTAACAGCCACTTTGTGGGACTGGGTTGCTGTTTACAAGGTCTGAAGAGCGTGTATGATGGGTATCCCATGTCCCCACACCATGGGGTGGTTAAACATTAGGGGAGAACTGTTGCTGGAGTCATTACAGAGGATTCGCTTGTGTGGCAACGTGCATCATTTGCCAACTTGCTCTGGGAGCAGTTTTCCTGTCGGGGCTTGGTATGGCTAGAAGCTGAAATGTTGCGGAAAAAGACAGGGTTAATTGAGTCCTAACACCTAAAGAGAGTGATAACCATAACCTTATGCATGAGGAAATATCTACTTAAGGGACACGATGTACATGTTTATGACCTATGTGTACAACATGCATACATAATATACATGTGTGTGTTTCGTTTTGCATGCGCGTGCATGCATGCGCACACACATTATGCAGAAAATATCCTTGTAAAAACGAATTTAATAGATGGTCGAAACGTTTCAACCACAAACAGGTTTGAACCAACACACACATCAACCCCAGATTTTTTGTATTCTAGACAGGTGCGTTACCTCTAGACCTACGACCCATGTAACCAGTGAACTGGCATACAGAGCATGGCAAACAAAGTGAGGGGAACGGTAGCTCCCTGCCTGTCCACATCTGTTTCGGATGTGCGTGTGCACACTAGATTTGACCTGAGGTGGTCATCCAGGGACTGGCAATGACACAGCCTTGGTATGAGACTATAAACCGAATTCCTGTGTGCGAACGCACATAGAACCTCTTGGACACACGTTAAAACCCGTTTCGCTTTTTGGAAGAGTAGACCATTGTGTGCCGGTGGGAACGGATGACAAAATTTACAAAACTACATACACACAGGGACTGGATATAAAAAAGCACATGAGTACTTATTCTATTATCCTTGACATAAAAGAATAAATAAATAAATAAATCTAAGGACATTAAACAATAAATAGATACCACCTTAATATTAAGTACGCACAACAACAACAACAACAACAACAACAACAACAGGCAGATATAGAACACAGACCAGAGGGAGGAGAGGTGACCTGGTTCATTTCCTGTGTGCCAAATGTGTGTGTGGAAAAAATACAACCATTGGTATCTCACACCAGAGAAGAAAAACACACACAAGATTGTGGAAAACGAATCCAAGAGCGCAGGTAAAGAATTAAAAAAACCCAAACGAAGACAAAGCAGTAGGGGTAAAGGAAAGGAGAAGGAGGAAACAAAGGCATGGTGGAGGTAAGGAACCCAGAGGTGAGAAAACAAACACGGGGTGTGGGAACAAACACAGACACTGAGGAAAGAACCACTGACACAGTGTGTGTGTGTGTGTGTGTGTGCAGCAACACCACCTGGGCCCACTGGTTTGATCCCCACGTGTGTCTGAGTATCCTTTTCCCTTGTCAGACAATGTGTAGTTTGCACACACAAAGCAGCTTGCTCACAGGTGCACGCACAGCTTGTGTTTCCACACTACTCTCCCCCTCTCCTTCCCTCTGATACAGCTATTGTAGATGGCTTGAGACCTTAAAACTCAGGTAGGTTCAATCATCAATATTGAGCTCCAATAATTGTGAAACAGAATTTCCCCCCTCAATTCCAGAAACAGTGTATGCAGTCATGTTTAACTTTTTCAAACATTGTTCTTGGGGATCTAAGTAAAAGTAGGGTTTTAAGATATAAAATGGCATAAGAAAACCAACATTATGTTTGAAAAAAAGAAAATAATAAACATACATTTTTGATTGTTTGGTTGGGTTTTTTTTTGTTATAAAGTGCTCTGTGCTACTCCTGTGTAGGGCAAAGAAATACTCCAAAAGTGCCCATCAATATTATTATTATCATTAAAACCTCTACAAATTACATTATATTTAATTGTACAGTGATAAAGAAATGAAAGAAAAGAAAAGAAAAGTAGTATAACCACATGTCAATCCACAAGGCCATGGTATTATGGTTATCGTTCATTCTGAAATGATAGCCTTCATTGCAGGGTCCTATTCACCACATCCAGATATTAAGAAATGTGCACGGAAACATATTTTCTTCCAGACCTCGATCTCTATGAATAAAGGTGGTCAGTGTCACAGCAGACAACAGTACAAGGAGCACAGACAGAAGAAAGTGGAAATAATTACATCTGTGATGTTCTGTGAATGTCAAACTAGTGGTGTGGACTAGAAACTCCCAGACGTTCATATCTCAAACAAAAGGCAGAAGTAAACAGAAGAAGGCAAACAGTAAAATACAGAGGAATGCAAAACAATGGGATGGAAGGACGGGACAGGGGAAGGAGAAGCCAGACACAGGTTGGCGGTAATGAACGCAGAGTGAAAAAGCAAACACTGAGTGTGGGAACAAACACAGATTAGGGGGAAACAACCACTGTCAGACTTCGTGTGTAGGAACACCTGTACCCTCTGGTTTGCTCCCTACCTGTGTATGTATCCTTTCCCTAGTCAGACACTGTGTGGGTGGAATACACAAGCAGTCCATACACATGTGCGCAGGATGCACTACTTTCCTTTCCTCATTTTCCCACCCTATACAGGCTTCACTGACACAGGGTGCTGAAGTCTTTCAGATTTGTTCAGCTGGATGCTGCAGGTAGCTATAGTTTTTGTACAGAAACTCCATTCACTGGTTTTCTTGTAGCAAAATTAATACTATTTTGTTGTACACACACCACACAGACACACACACAGACACACACACACACACACACACATATATATATATATATATATATATATATATATATATATATATATATATATATATATATATATATATATATATATATATACATACATACACATACATACATACATACATACATACACTTTTTGAGGTATAAATTTTGGATTTGGGTTTGTTTTCCGAATAGAAAGTGGAGGAAGAAGAAAGCTCAAAATTAATGACAATAATCAAACACGAATTGATTGTATTGGATAGATTACCACCAGCTTGGAAAATACAGTGAAGGTTGGCATATAGGATGTACACTTGCATGATCACAAAAACATGTAAATATAAGTGTGATCTCAATACACACCACTAATGACCATTGCAGCAGACAGACAGACAGATAAGCAATAACAGTTTAAAATTTTTTTTTAAAAGGCATACATGCATGCTTTCGGTGGCCATCTTCACGTGTCAAACAAACGTCAAGATTCTTGAAGTTATTTAAACAGAATTTGAAGTAAACAAAAGAACATGCAGAACAAGCACTAGTCATGTGTGTAAGCAAGCCACAAATCGTGAGAGGAAAGCAAAGGAAAGGGGAAGGTGAAAACAAACGCTGGTGGCCGGTAATAAACGTAAAGTGAGAAAACAAACAGCCACTGTGGGGGTAGGCACCACCGACAGGCCCTGCGTACACACGTTGTTGGCACCAGCAGGATATGTTTTCTTGCCCCCTTCCCCCCATCCCGTTCACACCAGTTTTGCCGCAGACAGAGAGCACCCCCAGGTGCATCAGTTTCTCTGTGTATTGAAATAGTAAAAGTATCGGTGTTAGGATTGGTATGTATTTCCATTTTATTTGTCATGCCTGCCCCTGCAGTACAACGTCATCCACAAAGTCAATTTTTCCCCAGATGGTACATGGAATAGGCATTGAATTCTCTCTTCTCTCTCAATATGTATGTATGTATGTATGTCTCTCTCTCATCTCTCTCTCTCTACTCTCTCTCTCTCTCTCTCTCTCTCTCTCTCTCTCTATATATATATATATATATATATATATATATATATATATATCTCAAGCCATCTAAGAACAGCAAAACATAGATATGAAGTTAAAGGAAAACCAAATGAGAAACACAAATCTAAAAACGTGGAGAATAAAAAACATGACTCAAAAAGAAAAAAATTATATATAATTATTATTTTGCAAAAAAGTGATATCAGGTCACATCATTCTACCAACCATTCTTCCACATTCACACATGAATACACACTAGGCAGTCACTGCCTCTAGCCATGACGATAATGTTGACAATGGCACCCTTCCCTCCATCACCCCCACGCACATGCACGTGCGCATACACGTGCTCCTGCGGTTATTTGTTTGTTTTTTTATACATCGAGCCATCTAGCGAAAGACAGAAAACAAAACTAACAGCCCCTGTAAAAAAAACCCAGAAAACCTCAAAACAAAATAAACAAAACAACAACAGGCGAAACAATAGCCAATCAAACAAACAAAAGTATAAAAAAAAACCAAAAAACAATGAAGGTAGCTGCATTGCGACCTCGGGGACTGTCTGAACAGGACACCAGTGTGTGGGGGCTGTTTTTCAAAATGTTGTCAGCACTTCCTACCCGTACATAAATATATTAGTCTACTCTTTCCAAAGGCAGCACAGGTCTTCATGGATGTGCAAAATGTTCTGCGTGCAATCGCACACGGGACCTTGGATTATAGTCTCATCAGAAGACTTTCGTGGAAGTGGAGTCTGTGCTGACTTTTTAAAAAATTATTCTTTTATATCGAGGAGAACGGAATAAGTATTCGTGCGCTTTTTTTTTTACATCCTGTCCCCGTGTGTATGCATTTTTTGTTAACTCCAGGAGGAAAGTTTCCTTGAACGGGCGCCTCAGTGGTGACTCGAACCCGGACCGTCAGATGGCAAGCTCAACGTTCTAACCACTAGGCTATCTATACCTCAGGTTGAAAATGGAGATGTTTGCAGTTGTACTGGCATTTTCTGACCCTTTGCATACTCATAGTACAACGTCAAAGTCAAACTTTTATTTCCAGATGGTACATTGAATAAGCAAAACTAATGCTTTTTCTTCAAGCCATCCATCTATAAAAACAACAACAAACATCTATGCATATATAAGAATAAAAGCCTGATCAAAGCAAGTACAGATCAAGCAGGAGTATTCATTAACCGACACATGTTAAAGATCTTGTCACGCATATCAGCAGAGAATAAGTTGCAGAAGCACACAAATGACTGGCTTGCTTCCAAGCCTTTATTAAAGCAATGCACTGGATTCAGTTGCTCAAGAGTGTGCACAGTGTGGTTCTTAATAGATTATCACTCATTGATACGTTCTCACTGTGACCGTAAAAGTGAAAACTGAAAAACGATATGGAAATAATGATGATTTACATACTGATGATGTTTGCATATTGCATATGAACGCTGCTGAAGTCGTCTTGCTTAACAAAAAAAATCTCTGCTTTACTGGCACAACTTTCACACACACCCTCTTTGCCATCTTTGCTACGAAGCATGAAGACAACAGACAAATCCATCAGCCACAGATGGTTTCACCCAGTCTGTTTTTACATTTGTTCATTTACCTGGGTTATGTAGTTTGTTTTCCTGCAGAATGGAAACATTGTAACAGGAAAACCACAGCTCTACAAGCCTGTCTGTAGCCTGGCGCAGATCGGCTGTGTCACATCAGTTACGTGCATTGCAGCAGCACTGGTGCATTAGCTCCCTGAACAAGCTGGAGAGATTCTAGGCTAATTGTAATACAGCAAAAGCCTCTCGCTGAGGGTTCGAATCTTGGCTGCACATTTTGGGAAGGAGGGGCATTTATAAAAACAAAACAAAAACAAAACACCCACACAGACACAAAAAAACCTTCAAGTCAACATGTTTGCAGACATGCAAGAGCCTTCGTCTCCGCCATGTGTATAAGCATGCAGAAAATCAAGTGTGTATTTAAAAAATATCGGAATTCATGTCATTACTGGGGATTTGTGTCAGTGAAAAAAAACAAATAATTGTGGAAACTCAAACTACCCAGCGCGCAGCCCAGGCTGGTCTGAAGGCAACACACATGTTTAAAAGCAAGAGATCCTGGGATCCATTCAGTCTAGTCTGACACTGGGCAGAAATTTGATTATAGTGGAAATGCCTTGCCCACAGTACATCCCCACTCTCTCGGCCAAGTGGGCATAAGGACAGTCAGCGTTGGAGATATTCTCCAAAGGCCAACTAGCCCCCAGGGCTGCAGCACATAAGGACTGTGCGAATCAAGCCTCCTAGTCAGAGAGTCATAGTGGATCACTAAAGACTAAGCTGTAAAGTGGAATTCCATGAGGGGGAAAGCCACTGGTCATACAGCCTCTCACTTTGCTGTTGCCCCCAGCGTCAATGGTTTAATCAAGAACTGTGATAAAGCCCAGGCGCTGACGGCATACATTTAGCACACATACACAAATCTTGACGACAAAAGAGTTGTTCTTAGCACAATTCTGAACAAAAGAGCCATTCTCATTAGGAAAGATGCAGACAGGAATTGTACGCAGAGAAATCTGCCGAGACTGAAAGTTGTCGACAAGCCAAGCCAAGCCAAAATGTTTAGTAAGCCCATTATTATGCATTAATTTTAATCCAGCTTTTGTTTGGTACATTTCTTAAGATGGAGTTTTAGTGTATGGTGGAATGTGCCCCCCCCCTCCCCCACCTCCCCACTGTGAGACCAGTTCCAAAAATTAAAACACTCAAAACTAAACTCATGATGATGATAGTATACATACTTCTACTCCTGTGCCTAGTCCATTATATTATACTCGACAAAAAAAAGTAAAATGCAGACACAATTGTACTCAAAAGCAAGCAAACAAACACGCAATCAATCAACCAACCCAACAAAAACCAACCAAACAAAAAATATCCCCTACTTTTAAAACTTTTGATTCATACTCCCTTTTCCACCAAACAGCTCCATTCCTCCTTATGCAGCGAAGCGTGTACACAACAGACCGTTTCATCAGTTACAGATGATTTCACACAGCCTGTCTTTTACATTCTTTGTACCTTTACCTCGCTTCTATAGTTTGTTTTCCTCCGCAACATACTGGAGTTGTTGTAACATGAAAGACATGGCTATAACTTTGTACCCGGCTCTCATGGTCTCTGATATTCTCTAGTTATGTGGAAGTGTGGGGTTTAAGTGGAAGGTTAGTACCAGTTTACCACTCTTTAACTGGGGGGTTCATGGACTGTGAAATGAATGCCTGCCTCCTCCTGTTTTTTTGTGGTGTTGTTGTTGGTGTTGGTGTTGAAAGAGCAGTGGTTGGTTATCAAGCTTGCTGTTAGGTACTTCCACTTTTTGGTCGGAATCTCTCCCTCTCCCTCTCTCTTTCTGTCTCTTTTTCTCTGTCTTTGCCTCTGTATGTCTGCCTGTCTCTGTCTGCCTTTCTCTGACTCTATTTATGTCTTTCCTCTGCCTGTTTGTTTATCTATTTGTCTGTCTGTCTCTTTTTATGTGTATTGCATGCGCTCACTCTTTGTGTGTGTGTGTGTGTGCTTGTGTATTTCTCTGTTTTCTCTCTCTCTCTCTATCAGTGTCTCTCTGTGTTTGTTATTCTGTCTCTTTGTTTCTGTCTCTTTGACTCTATCTCTCTATCTCTGTCTGTGTCTCTGTATGTCTGTCTATATGTGTCTCTCTGCCTGAATCTCTGTCTGTCTGTCTGTCTCTCTCTATCTCTCTCTATCAATCTCTCTTTCTACATATCTCCCTCTCCATCTCTCTGTCTCCTGACTAACTCTCTATCTCCCTCTCCATCTCTTTTCTATCTCCCTCTCTTCCTCTCTCTCTCTCTGTCTCTCTCTGTGTCTCTCTCTCTGTGTCTCTGTCTGTCTGTCTCTCTCTCTCCTGTCATCTCAGTGTTATCAGTGTGGTGATGATCTTTCTCCCTGTTTCTCCACAAAGTAAATGCGTATGTGTTTGTTTTCTCCCTCCATGCCTCCTCACACACACACACACACACACACACGAGAGTGACGTCACAACATGGCGACAGTAAGCAGCGACTAAAATCCAGCTTAGTGCACAGGCTTGTTACTGCATAGAGAATGACGAAAACACGACGTCAACGGGCAGCCTCCTGTTACTTTGATGTACACACATCAAGAAAAAATGCGGATCAAGAAAGTACAGGAGATGCTACGGCCAAACCCGCAAATCAAAAAGCAGCCGTTCTGCCCCAGACTTCCACCCATGGCAACGCAGCAACTAACGATCCAGATCTGCCAGGCCATTCCATCATCATGGAACTCAAGGAAATGGTCTTCTCCCTGAGTGAAAAAATCACGGCTCTGGAGAGGACAGTGGCGGACCAGGGACGCCTTCTGGTCACCAGCAGCGCTAGGGTCACCGAAACACCGGTGACCAGAACCTCCAGCATGGTGACCAGAGGAACCCAGACCGACTGTTCTTCGGCTCCACGCTCCTCCCACCTGCCTGCCACTACCTACGCCCAAGCAGCAAAACGACTGCCCTCTTCACCCAGCCCTCTGCCCTCTTCACCCAGGGCTGGCACAACAACAAAGAGGTCAGTAGAAGTGCAATTGGAAAGAAAAAGTAAAAAGCCTGACAATCAACGTCAAAAGACAGCTGTGATGAAAAAGAATCATGACGTCAAATCAAGTTCTACTTTTGAAGAAGAGACTTCTAGTCTCCTTCGGTAGTGATATCCACGATTCCATTCTGCATGGAATTAACAGCAAGCGCCTAGGTAACTCCTATGCTTTGATGCTGTTAAGTAAAAACATCGAAAATAGGAGAGATTCACCATCTGTGAAAGCAAAGTCTGATGTCCAGAAACCACAATGTGTCATATCCATTGTGGATAAATGATCTAAAAGACACAGACCCACAGGAAGCCAGCGAAGAACATTGTACAGAATGTGAACAATTTATTGCCTCATTTCCCCAGTGCCAAAGTGTCATTAGCAAAATTGCTCCAACCAGGAACGCAGATCTGCAGAGGAAAGAGATGTATTCAATGCTAAACCATTACTTAATTGTTAACCATAAAAATGTGTTCCCTTCATTCCCACGGAAAAACCTGAGCACTCATTATAGTAATTCAGAGACCAGCCTGCACCCTAATAGCCCAGGTCACGATCCTCGCCAGAACATCTCCGCCACGTGCAACGCAATGCTCTGGGAAAAGCAGAAGAGGAAACCTAGACGCTGGATCTCATTCACCCAGGTACCCTCCCACAGATCAACCTACTACCACTTCCTTTTACACCAGCCTTGTTTACAGATCTACCATTGCCTTTCACTTACCAGACTGGCCAGTACCCATTGTTGGAGACAGCCTATACCAACCATTTTAATGTTTAAGAAACACTACTGTTATTTATGTGTAGTAACTTTGAAGTGTAACTAGCTATGGTATTATTCCTTTAGCTCACTCTGTAGCATCTTTTTATACTTATCCAGTGTGAGCTATCTGAATGAGTAGTTTTTATTGAGTTGTTTAAATTCTTTAGTCATTTAAGGTTGCTTATTATTATAATTTTTATATTATTTTTTGTTTGGTATGGTAAAGTTTTTTTTTTTTCTGGTTGTGTTTTTTTGTTATTACCATAATTGTTAACGTTGTACGTTACTATGCCTTCTAAAACAGCAAAGCGCTTTTCCATCATGCAGAGTAATGCTAGATCTATTTCCACTGAATCTGCCCATATTTAATACAGCATCTGCTGAAAATCATTATCCAGTAGTGATGTTACAATCACTCAAAGAAACGAAAGTAAGCTGCCCAAGCCGCCTGGCTATATTATCCACCTGTCTACAGCAAGTCGCTACTGTTAACAAAAATCAGTGCAGCCATATACATTCAGGAAGGGGGTGGATTACTATGCATTATCCCTCACCATGCCTAACCAATCCCTAGATATACATTCATGAGCACACGATAAGTTTGGAAAGAATATAATTAATAAATAGGCTACGTGTCTGTAAATCTGCCCAAGGGTCCAAATGATCTGAATACTGATGTATAACACAACCTAAAAGACAATGAAAGTGGTTCATTGGCAGAGATTTTAATGCACAAGCACCTGTCGGGATAAGGATATGTAGAAAAATATCTCATAATCGATTAGTAGAAAACATAGTCGTCTCTTGTCATGCTTGCTAAAAGACGGCAGTGTCCACAGAATCCCAGACATGTTAGTCACAAAGCATCAGTCCTTAAGCTGTCATTGTGGTGTCTCCAGCTTTAAGCTCCAAGTGTGAGTGTCAACATTATATAGACACCCTTAGCAGTGAACACATCCTATTATCACAACTTTTTGTGGAACAACAACTTTCTGTGACACTCATAAAGACTAAATCCCTCAAATTTAAACTATAAAAAAAAAAAGCTAAAGCTGAATAGCATAAATTTGAAGACATCCATGCAGTTACATACTACTGAGGCTTGACACTGACAAAACATTGACCACTTTTTTCCAGTTTTACTGAGACCATTCTTAACTGCTGCCGACTTTAATCTATCCCCCAAAATTTATTTCGTAAAATAAATAAACTTCAGAAATATCTGTGACACCACATGTGAGGAATCATTAAAAATAAACGCCAATGTATAAAAATTATCTAAAAATAAAACATCAGAAAATAAAAGTCAAACAAAGAAACAAGCTATAATTCATTGTAACCTTGTTTTGTAGACTCAGGCTAAGAGACGTTTTGGACTTCTTTTTGTACCACCCGAAATTCAAATCATAAGGACCATAAAAGGTTTGGAAAAATTTCATTGAAATGAAAAAAGGCGTTAGTAACCACTTGTCCAGTGAGACTGGAAAACAAAGAAATACCCATCAAATTTAGAAAAGCAGAGGCGTTGCAGAATATGTTTTTCAAAATCGATGCGCTCTTGAAGATTGTCACTAAAGTGTATGAACTATAGAAACAATAGGAAAAATAAAACAGAGTATAATGACCCAATCTTCTGACCAACATTTCATGCATTAATGCCTCCAATATCATGGATGAAGTTAGAGATGCTTTACTGGCTCTTTCTACAAAGAAAACAGTCTGTCTGGTTATATCATTTTCTAATGACATTCTAAAACATCAACCAGCAAACTTTATTTTTCACAAGCATAAAATTGTTCAATAAATGTTTGGGATTGAAGGTGTTGTGCCAAGGAATTGTAAACAATCTATTGTCATTCCTATTCATAAACAAGAAAACCCGAACAGACAAAACAGCTACAGCCAATTGCTTGACCTCACACACTGCAAGCTAATGGAGACATTATTCTTAAAAAGGCAGATGTACTATTCTGTATAAAAATAAAAAAATCCCAGACAATCAAGCCGGTTTTCGAAAGACAGATTAGCCATAGATAACTGGTTAAGCATCACCGCATATAAAACTTCAGTTTGCAAAAGAAAGAACGTTCTTGCAACATTTTTGATATAAAAAGAGAGTATGATCAATTTGGCATGCAAAGTTGCTACATAACTTAATAATCTGGGCTTTCTTGGCGATTTTTATAATTATAATTTACAAAGTTTTTGACTAATAGAATATACAGGTTAGAGAGCTAAATCAAATACCCTAGTTTTTAGATCACTTATATGGACTCCCCAAGGTTCTGTAATAACGCCTCTCTTATTTAATGTTTTGCTGCATGATCTTCCTATGAAATTGTCCTAAGGAAGTCGTCCTTATACAATTATATGCAATGATATATGTAAGTGGATGAATTTTTTCTATGAAACGAAAACACACCAAAAGAGCGTAAAAACTACAATAAAAAGGTATACCAGAACCAGCATAACAACATCGCTAATTATATGCTCGAAAATGGAATTTACTTATCCACATAAAAAACGTACACTGTGCTTTATAACAATGGAAGTAATCCAGATGACCTACAGCATTAAGAATAGGGGGACCAACATGATTGAAATAAAGACAAAACCGTACAGTTCTTGGTGTTATACTCACTTCTAAGCTAACTTGAATGCACATGATCGAAGACAATTTAACTAAAGCAAAAAAGCTTAAACTTTTTGAAGACTGTAAGTAAACATTCGCCAAGCACATTAAATAATGAAATTATCTACATCCCTTATTCGTTCATCATTATCGTATGGTCAAGAGTCTTATTACAGTGCGCCTAAGTATTGTACTTAAAAAGTTACAAAGTATAACCTGCAAAGCATACAGACTAGGCTTCTGGTGTCTTATCACGCCTCAGCCCCTTGGAACAAAACGAATTCTGCATATTGCCTTTAGTTTACTTACCGCAACTGGCATGTGCGAATATTTGCATAGAAACAAAACGACAGAAAACTTTATTTCAGAAGAAATAGAAGTGAAACAGAGTTAATTTTCCTAAAAGAGCGAAATATAAATCCTCTTTAATGCCATAAGTCCATAAGTTTCTGATCTGTAAAAACTCTTGAAGTCCAAATCACACAGCATGGACACACGAGAAGCAATCTACCTTGCCCCATCCATTTGATATAAGAAAAAGCACACTTAGATTAATAGATGGTCCTAATGAAAACAAGACTGACCACCATACTATAATGGTTGCTGATTCCATCCCACACCATCATAAATATTTTGACCATTTACAAAATTAACAGATGTAACCGCCTATAAATCAAGAAACAGGTTCTCTCTTTTGTTATACCAGCGTTAAAAATTGAAAAAATCAATTTAACATTGGTAAACATCACTCGAAATTTACAGCAGAACTTGTAGCAATACTAATGGTCATACTTATATATCTTGATTTGCCGTTGGTATATTTCAAATTCTCTCTATGCGTTGAATCTAAATCGGCATTGTATGCTTTAAAAAAATCGCCATGTTACAAAAAACATCGAAATTCATATTAAGATTAAGCTGTCATACATCTCTAACCGTAAAGTGCATAAGTGTGAATTTTTTTTGTGGGTGCATTCAACACACTTGGTTCTTTCCAAATGATGGGCGGATAGAGCTGCCAAAAGGGTGGCAAAACGATGGACTGTATGCAATAGAATTGCATGTGCCATTATCCTTACAAGAAGGTATAGCATACTAGAACAAAATCATGGAGAAAAGGTCACTGATAGTAATATCACAAAATGAGAGACATTAAACTAGAACAGCAATCAATAACCCCATAATCTAATCATGGGAACCATTCAGAAGTTAGTACAAATGTTTTTTACGCAGGAGAATTAATACTATTCTATAGATTGAAACTAAATGCATTGATAACCAAATTCCGACAAAAATGTAAATGCCTGTGTGGTGAGAATATCAAAAATACTCATATACATTTGACTGCCAGAGAGTAAACACCTTTCAAGCCCCAATTTTTCTGAAAACACCCTCACACAGCATATTCAGTAATTTAAAAATTTGGCATTTGAAATAGTTGAAAAGGTCATTGTTACAGTCCCATAAGTACATTGTTATAGTTACATTAACGTTTAATGACATGTTTGGTTTTTTTTTTGTTGTTTTTTTAAATTCCTGTGCATTTCCAAAGTTTTTCGTAGATTATTATTTTTTTTTTTTAACACCACATCCACCTCTCCCGGTTTTTTGTTTTTGTTTTGTTTTTGTTTTGGTTTTTGTTTTGTTTTTTTTGGTGATTTTTTAGGGGGGGGGGTGGGGGGGGGGGGGGGGGTGGGGGGGGGGGGGGGGGGGGGGGGCGTCTAAATCACTAAAAGTAACAGACTAAAAATGAAGTCAACAACAACAACAACACACACACACACACACTGTGTGCGTGTTTACTCGATGTGCAGTGCGCTCAGCGTGTTTTAATAGTATGGTGTGCTTGAGGTATATTATGTGTGTTAATTTGTAATTTCCAATGTATTATCTTATGGATTCCTCTTATTACTGGTTTAATATTTATTGGTAAAGGTTGCATTAAAGTAGTAATTTCATTATAATCATAAAAATTTACTCGCGATAGAAGCGTATGAAAAAAAAACCAAATGCATTGCTTATTTCAATGTACATCTGAATAAAAATTTGACATGACTTTTGACTTGACGACTGACACACACAAACACACTCTCACGCACGTACGACACACCACACAAGACACAAACACAGACACACACACACCCGCAGCAGAGTAGTGCATCCTGCCACTCTGCCAGCCAGGCCTGAAGAAAATACACACGCCAGTGGACAACAGCTGATTTCCTCTGTCACCTCTGTGATTTGTTGTGTGTTAGCTTGTGTCCTGTCCTGGTCCTGAGGTGCGCTTCATCTTTTTCCGCCATCTTCTGTCTGTCTCTTTGGAATTGTGTGTGTTTTGAATTTATATACATACATATAGAAACACACGCGATCGCACCAGTTAGGCTTGTACGCACACACGAAACATACACACACACACACACACCCACACACACACACAAAAACCACAACACACACACCCACACACACATCACACACCCAACACACACACACGTGTTCTTATTTCCATTATCCTCAAAATAAAAGATTAAATACAAAAAAGAAAACGTCCCCACACACGCACGCATGCCGCACACACACACACACCTTTGAACAATCATCGCTTTTGGTTAAACAGTCTGGACTGCCTACACACACACACACACACTCTCTCTCTCTCTAATTTTGACATTTTCAAATAAGTGTTGAGTTGTAGTTGATCCCTTTCTCACTGTGTGTTTGTTGTCGTAAGGCATTAAAATAGTTGAATAAGGAACAGACAAACAGAAAAATCAACGGACAGAGAGAAAAATTCAGAGGTGAATAGACAGATATGTAGATTGATAGATATTTATTTTCATTGATTTATTTTTTTTCTTTTATAACGAGGATAATGGAATAAGCACTTATGTGCTTTTTTACAACCAATCCCAGTGTGCATGCGGTTTTTTAAATTATCATCTGTTCCCACCGGCACACAATGGCCTACTCTTCCGAAAAGCGGAACAGGATTTTAACGTGTGCGCAAGATGTTCTGCATGCGTTCGCACATGGGGCCTCGGTTTATAGTCTCATCCGAAGGACTTTTGGGGAGAGTGGAGTCTGCACTGATGTTAACTCCAGGGGAAAATATCCCCTTGAACGGGAATCGAACCCGGGTCGTCTGATTGTCCACGCAATGCTCTAACCACTTGGCTATCCCGTCCCATGGGACTCCAGCTGGCTTCTACCCAGATAGAGAGACATAAATGGAGAGAGAGAGAAAATGACAATGATAATGACAAATTCTTTTTTGTTGTTGAGGATAATGAATAGGCACCCATGTGCTTTTTTGCATTCAGTCCCCGCCCGTAGGGATACAGCATGATAATAAGCCCAATACTCATATACTCACACAGTAAAAACAAAGAAAAGACTTTTTAAAAAAACAAAAAGCAAAACCAAACAAAAACAAAACGCAAAAAACGACAAAAAAGAGAGAAAAAGTCCACACTTATAAAGTCATAAAATTGAATATCTACACATTGTAAGTAAGGTACACATAGTTGTTACACTCAACAATAAGATATTGAAATAAGACATTCACTAGAACTCAAGTACAGTGAACAAACCCAATAAAATTGAAAATATAAAAAATAAATACCTCCTTCATCAGGATACAGAGAGAGAGAGAGAGAGAGAGAGAGAGAGAGAGAGAGAGAGAGAGAGAATCTGATCGCGCATGTGCGCGCGCGGGTGTGTGTGTGTGTGTGTGTTGTGCCTGCTCAAGTGCCAAAGATGGTGTATTATAGTATG
>CM054150.1:54907908-55025727 GCA_028751875.1 Rapana venosa | reverse complement strand
TAGCTCCAAAATAAAAATGATAAAGAACAGCATACACTGGGCCGTAAAGTGAGATCATTATGCAGTATATCGGCTCCAACTGTCATACTCTTTCCAGTAATAAAGCTGATATACCCTCAAAGATTGGGAGAAAACAAACTTGAATGCCTCAGATCTCTGGCCTTTGGAGGAGCAGAAACTCTTCTTTGTAAACATTCCAAAACCACTTTTGCTGCTGATGGGACTTGAAAATAAAAAATAATAATTATAATGATAATAAATGGAACTTATATAGGGCTATATCTTGCAAAAGACAAATCAAAGCGCATGTATTCAACCTAATCTTACACAGTCATGCAATCAATGATAAATAATCAATAGTTTAAACAAACAGATATTTACAAACATGGTGCGCTGCAGACAAAATCTATGAAATAAAATTTCAATAATCAAGTGTTTTTCAAAAGTACACACACACTCACACAGGTCGTATACATTAGCAGGGTGATAAGATATGGGTTAGTGAAGGTGAAACAGATATGAAACAGAAGGGGGGAAATCTTAGGTTTGAAATAAATATGTCTTGAGGCTGGATTTAAAAGTGTCATAACTAGGTTTCTGACGAAGAGAGAGAGGGAGCTCATTCCAGATTGATGGACCTGAAATAGAGAAAGGAGCAGTGGCCAACAGTGGATTGGTTGATTCTAGGTATTCGTAGGCACAAGGTATCAGCAGCAGAGCGGAGGGAACGTGAAGGAGTGTACAGGTGAAGATATTCACAGAGGTAGGAGGGTACAGTTTTGTGGCCACATTTGTAACAGAGGGTACTGATCTTATAATCTACTCTCTGTGGCACAGGAAGCCAGTGGAGAGATCGCAAGAGAGGGCTAATGTGCTCATTTTTTTTCTTTCTGAGAACTAGTCGGGTTGAGGAGTTTTGTATACGTTGAAGGGAGTGGATAGATTATGCTTGCAGACCAGACCCAAGAGAATTGCAATAGTCCAGACGTTAAAGAATGAAAGAAGTGACAAGTTTGGCTGTTGCATCAGGCCTGGGTGATACATTTTTGCATAGAGAGTGTGTTGTCGATAACACCTAGATACTTCACAGCAGTGGATAGAGGGACTGATGTACTGCCGAGTTCTATTGAAGCTGTTGCAATAGAAGAGAGTTTGTGTTTGGTCCCTACGAGCATGGCTTCGGTTTTATCTGCATTTAGCTGTAATTTGATCTATGTCATCCAGTTTTGAATATCCTCAATCACAATACAATCCACTGGCTCCTCAACTCACCTCACCTATCCATAGTCCCTTGGAATCTGCGGGCATTTATGGAGATTTTGCAACCAGCTTCCTCCTCTCCCCGCAGTCTTCTGCTTTCTGTAACAATTCGTTCCACTCAAGTCCAGTCAACTGATGTTGTCTTTCCATCAAGAATAACAACAAGAACAAGAACAGCAAAAAGCAATACTAAGAAGAAGAAGAAAGAGGAGGAGGGGGAGGAGGAGAATTGCGAAGAAGAAGAATTGCAAAGAATTGTGAAGAAGAAGAAAAAAAGAAGAGGAAGAATAAGAAAAAGAAAGAAAGGAAGAAAGAAAAACAGCCTTACTACAATCTGGTTACTCCTTTTATCTACAACTCTTTCACACCCAGTCTCAAAGGCAAAAAAACAAAAAACACAACAAAACAAACCCATTCCTTCCCAACATCAACTGTCAACAAAACAAGAACTTTCCCACTTTCCCACGCGGAAGGGCATCTGAGCTCACAAAGAACAACTTCCAAACAGGCGGCCACTTTCCCTTGTTTTGGCAAACAAACAATGGCGTGCCAGCGAAGGGAGAGAACCTGGGGTCTTCAGAAGAAAAACGCGAGGAGGTGTCAGCAAAGGGAGGTAAGGAGATCAAAGAGAGAGGGGAGGTAACATGTGGAGACTGGAACCATCGGACCCCTGTCTTGGCCCTCAAATAGAAACTGCTGGAGGGGTGAATGGCATTTGGATGGGGGGAAAGTGTGGCACAAGCAAATAAAGGTAGGGGTGGGGGGGTTACTTGTGTGCTGATGTGAGCCTCCTTAAACAGAGGTGTGGATGTGTGTGTGTGTGTGTGTGTGTGTGTGTTTTGTTTATTGTCCGTTCACCAATTGGTGATCTAAACAAAGTTTAAAAAAATGTACACAAAATTGTGTGTGTGTGTGTTATTGTTTTATTTTGTTTCGTTGAATGTCCCTTCACTACTTGGTGATTTAGACAAAATTTAGAAGAATTTACTCAAAATGTGTGTGTGTGAGTGTGTGTGACCTCGCACTGCTTGTGGTTTAGTTGCAGGTATGTGTGCTTTTAGGCACAGACTGTGTGCAATGTCTTTATTTTGCAACTCACTAGCAGCAGAATCCAATGATTTATCCCTGGAACCCAACATCAAGCGAAATGTTAGCATCCACATCACGATGGTTCCCACAAGGGTAGATAAGTTTGCCTCTATGTTTGTTGCAGAGACCTGAAAGTGTTTTCCCTGTTTTTTTGTGGTTAATTATTTTCCTTCAAGACGTCATCCTGCTGAACACTAGATATCTGCGCCGAAAGATATGTCTGACTTTGGATGTCAAAAAAGGATATTTTTGATAAATGTGTGTATCTCATGCAGAGATCACACCACTAAAAGGAAGTAAAAACTAGTTTTGAAAACGCCATGGGGCCACATGAAGAACTCCTGACCAGTGAAGAAACGCACACTAAAGTGGTACGGGCACGTCACTCAAACATTTATGGCCTGGCCAAGGCTGTCCTACAGGGAACAGTACAAGGAGGGAGATCAAGAGGCAGACAGATAATATGATGGGGAGACAACAACAAAGAGTGGACAGGGCTTGGGTCGAACGACTTGCCACAGAAAGCTGAAAACCACAAGGCATGGTGGAAACTGAAGGTGAGGTGAGCCGTGGGTGCATCATATTAAGCTGTTTCTGAATCCAGGCATATAAGATGGTGTGTTTGAAGAATTAGGATTATGTGATGCAGATCACTGTACCCTTTGAAAAGTTTCAGTATCCGCAAAGTGGGAATGTGGCTAGCTGAATGTCAATGTCAATGCCATCAGGTTGCTGCTTTCATGAATACATTTGAGTTGTTCTTTCGGATTAGGTTGTAAACCACATGCGAAACTGAATATAAAATCAAGCGTACTCACACGATCAGAATGTGGTATTGCCAATAGTCTAAGGGATTTAATTGTGAGTATGATATTTGCCACGCAAAGAGCCATTTAAAAAAGTTTTGGGGGTGTTTTTTTTGTTCTTCTTTGTGTTTGCTTTTGTTGTACAGTGCTGAAAATAATAAAGTAATGTAGTAGAGCTTCTCATTCATTGTTTTTTAATTCTACCCTCATCACTTTTTTCACTGGTTCATGGTCTGTGTGGATCGGTGGTCTAGAGGTAACGCGCCTGTCTAGAAAGCGAAAAGTCCGGGTCTGAAGTGTGCGGCGGTTCGTACCCCGTTTGGACCGGAAATTTTTACCCCATCCATTAGACCATGAGTGGTGGTCTGGGCGCTAGTCTTTCGGATGAGACGATAAACCGAGGTCCCGTGTGTTACACGTAATTATTTAGCGCACGTAAAAAACCCCACGGCAACAAGAGAGTTGTCCCTGGCAACATTCTTAGAAAAAAGCCACTCTGATAGGGAAACAAATACAGCTGCAGAAAAAAAAAAAAAAGGGTGAAAGGGTGGCGCAGCGCTAAGTCCTTCTCGTTCTCTCCGCTCTGCTGCAGATACCTTGTCCTTACGAATACCTAGATTCAACCAATCCACCATCGGCCGTCGCTCTTTCTCTATTTCTGGTCCATTAATGTGGAATGATCTCCCTCTCTCTCTCTGCCAAAAGCCTTCTTATGACACTTTTAAATCCAGTCTCAAGACATATTTATTTCAAACCTAAAATTTTCCTCTCCTGCCTCATCTCATAGTTGTGTTTTTTTCCCTGCCTTCAACAACCAAGATTCTATTGCCCTGCCAGGGTGTGTGACCTGTGTGTGTGTGTGTGTGTGTGTGTGTGTGTGTGTGTGTGTGTGTGTGTGTGTGTGTGTGTGTGTGCGTGTGTGCACATTTGGACTTGATGGAACTATTGCTTGTCACTGGTTGTATGACTGTGTAAGAATGAGTTGAGTGCAAGCGCTTTGATTTGTCTCTGCAAGATATAGCGCTATATAAATTCCATTTATTATTATTATTTATTATTAAGTGGCGACGCGTTCTCCCGCTCTCCCCGGGGAGAGCAGCCCGAATTTCACGGAGAGAAATCTGCCGTGACTTAAAGTGGTATGAAATAAAATCTGAGCGCTTTGATTTGTTGCTTTACAAGATTCAGCGCTATATAAATTCCATACATTTGTCAGAATAGATGAATTCATGTTGTAATCTAAAGAATGTTAAACTTGGCGTTAGAAACCTGCTTCTGCAAGATCATGAACGAATAATCAAACTAGGTGGAATGGCATGACAAATGCATACTAGACCTTCTTCCCATTGCAATAACATAAAGTTACAACTTCAGCCATCCCTGCACATTTCCCAGTGGAACACTTTTTGAACCCTGATTCCTGCCTGTGCTGAGAGCTGGCGATGGTTCCTCCAGCAGCTGTCTTCATCATCCACCCTGTAGATCTCTCATCACAGGCTGAAGGGGTAATAGTTATGACAGCTGTATCCACGATTACAGCACACAAGGATAGCGTTTTGACACTGCAATTCCCCACAGCAGAGTTTATGTCCCATTACCTCTCTTTCCTTCTGTTTGTCTGCTCCTTTACCTTGAGCCAGAAGCTGCTTCCCTGAAGGACAGGAAATGAAAATAAATCACCCTGTGTGGATATATTCAGCCTAAATATTTTGCTCAGGTGATAAAAGTTTGTGATAGCAGAGGCGTTCTTATCTTTCCAGCAGAGTCATGCTTTATTGTACTAACTTACGTCTGCGGGCTCTCAGTAACACTCCGTGTTGCCTTTTTGTCTGTCACTACCTGTCTGCGGAGAATTCTGGGTCGTGGTAATTTTTCTCACAGCTTTCAAGACGTGCTATGCTATTGCCTGCAGCGCAGAGGAAGAGAATAGCAGCTGCCAGGGTAAACTTCCTGCTATTGCAGGAACAGTACAGCCGCAGTCTTGGAGTTTCCTGTGGAGCAGGAGTTCTTGGAGGAAGATGGCACTGTTGTTGGTGTAGGTAAACAGTTTTCAACAAGTTCTCTTTTATCTTGATTCAAAGTAAAAATGTATGGACTTTGAATCAGGATAAAAGAGAACTTGTTGAAAATGTGTTAACCTATTTGCTGCTAATCAGCGTCAGATGCAGCTGCAGCCTTTTTTCAGTGCATTGCCTATGAATCTTCAAGATTTACTTTTTTGTTAATCATCTGGTATGTTTGGTCGTTCATTTTCTCTTGTCCTCTATATTCAGATCATCATCAGTGCAAACAACGAAAAAGAAAAAAAAAAGGAAACTAAACTAACAAAACAAAGCACAACAAAACGAAACAAAAATAAAACATCAAACGACCAAATGACCAACAACCCCCCAACTAAATCGCACGTAAAACAGGAGAAAACAGATACTACCAAATATCCAACATAAAACCCTCAAAGGACTTAGTAAGGTTTCAAGGGGAAGCAACATAAATCGAAGCTAGACAATCTTTGAGACAGAATAGGACGCTGCTTACTATTCAGGCAAATGCACACATCTGCCCCTGACACAAGCAGAACCTCCACAAAACCTTTTGTTAAACATTCTTTTGAAATACTGATGAAAAATTGTATACTTCAAAGTACCGACATTTCATTCTACACTCCGTTCTTCCATGAAGAATTGAAATATCCTTCTTCATCATCGAACACTCAGGCAGCAATCAGGGTTGGCTGTCATAAGAACGAAACATGGGTTGTGCTGCCGTTAAGCGCCTGACAAGTTACGTTCAGCGCATCCAACTTAGGAGTGGAAGAGAATTGTTATCTATTTAGTCTTTCTGGAAAACAGGTAGGAGAGTGGGCCAAGAAGGCAGAAAATAGACGAGAAAGAAATGACAGAAAGAAAAGGAACAAGGCAGAAAGAAAGAGAGCACAGATTTTATGTGAAATTATATAGAGGAAAGGAATAAGCTTTGTCCTGAATTGACAGAAAAATGCTGCATCAAGCATTGCTGACCTCTTGCAGCTATTGAAATATTCCATGATTGTCACATCACAACACAAGCTGACTCATCACGCTCTTTTCAGTCCTGAATGAATGAGCTTGTGCACGATGTGTGGACCTGTGACTCCAGAGCCTTGCACCAGCTGAGGACACAGTGTCCATCTTCACTGCATCGACCGTAGAACACACTCCATATTAAACTCATTGTCTTCCTGTGCAGTCAGTGGATTGTACGTCCCCCTTCTCTTCACTGTAGTAAAGAGGACCTGTGCACCATGATACACCCATGACATCCTGGTCGCAAAGTGCAAACGAAGGCAACCAGAGCGGCAGTGGCGAAAATCAAAAACGGAAATTAATAAACAGCTCTTTCGAAAACAGGTAAACAAAGTCAAATCTCTAATTCTTTCAGAAAAAAAAACAAAGTATTACTCTTCTCAAGTTCTTGATGCCATGTCAATGAAATCTCTCTTTTCCCTCACATCTACTCTTCTTGGATCTGTGAAGGCAAGCCCTCTGCCTTCCATCCACAACCACTCTGAACTTCCTTCTATATTTTCTGCATTCTTTTCTTAAAAGTCCATAACATTCGCTCCATACTGGATCAGACTCCTTTCCAGCCTGCACTTCCTGATCCTCAATTATCTGGCACTCCTCTCCTTCTCTTTCATCTGACAAGTGAGAAAAAAATCATGACAATTCTGAAAGAAATGACTATAAAATCCTGTGATCTTGATCCCATACCAGCTTCTCCTTTCACACAGGGCCTACCACAACTTATACCCACTATCACGAAAAAAGTGAACTATTCTCTTGCTTCAGGAAATGTTCCATCAGCTCTCAAAACTGCTATAGTCATACCTCTACTCAAAAAGCATGACCGTGACCCTAACATTCTGAAGAATTATAGACTTGTTTCCAATCTACCGTTTATTTTTAAAGTCCTTGAAAAAGTAGTTCTCAAACAGCTTAACAACCACCTTCTCCCCAACAATCTTCTTCCTGAGTTTCAGTCTGCCTATTGCGTAAACCACAGCACTGAAACCACCCCAGTACACACTTTCAATACGCTTCTACTTGCTTCTTACTCAGGAAAAATCTCCCTTCTCACTACTCGACTTATCGGCAGCCGTCGATACTATAGACCACTCAATTCTTCTCTCCCGTCTTCAAAAAACGTTCGTGTTACTGGCACAGCCCTCTCTTGGTTTAATTCATACCTTACTGACCAATTCCATACAGTCACAGTAAACAAGATTCAATCAATACCTGCCAAACTGGAATGCGGAGTCCCACAGTGATCAGTTCTAGGCCCTGTTCTTTTCACTCTGTACACTGCCCCACTGTCACATATAATAAACCATCATCAAATCAACCATCATTTTTATGCAGATGACTCTCAGATTCAAAGCAGTGTTACTCCTGAAAATCTGCCTTTTCTCCTGACAAATATGGTCCACTGCTTTGAAGATAATCGAAACTGGATGACACAGAACAAATTACAGCTAAATACAGATAAAACCGCAGCAATGCTCGTAGGGACCAAACACAAACTCTCTTCCATTACAACAGCTTCAGTAGAACTCGGCAATACATCAGTCCCTCTATCCACTGCTGTGAAGTATCTAGGTGTTGTTATCCACAACACACTTTCTATGCAAAAATTCATCACCCAGAACTGTCAGTCATGCTACTATCAATTATGGTGTATTAGTGCCATTCGAAAGTACCTGTCCAGCGATGCAACATTCAAACTTGCCACTTCTCTCATTCTTTCACGTCTGGACTATTGCAATTCTCTTTTATCTGGTGTGCAAGCATCATTTATCCACTCCCTTCAACGTATACAAAACTCCGCAGCTCGACTAGTTCTCAAAAAGAAAAAATCTGAGCACTTTACCCCTCTCTTGCGATCTCCCCACTGGCTGCCTGTGTCACGGAGAGTAGATTATAAGATCAGTACCCTCTGTTACAAATGTATTCATAAAACTGCACTCTTCTACCTCTGTGAATGTCTTAACCTGTACACTCCTTCACGTTTCCTCCGCTCTGCTGCAGATACCTTGTGCCTACAAATACCTAGATTCAACCAATCCACCGTTGGCCGCAGCTCTTTCTCTATTTCGGGTCCATCGACCTGGAATGAGCTCCCTCTCTCTCTTCGTCAGAAACCTAGTTATGACACTTTTAAATCCAGCCTCAAGACATATTTATTTCAATTCTAAGATTTCCCCCCTTCTGTTTCATATCAGAGCTATCCCACCTTCACTAACCCATGTCCTATCACCCTGCTAAAGTATACGACCTGTGTGAGTGTGTGTGTGCTTTTGAAAAACATTTGACTATCGCAGTTTTATTTCATAGACTGGGTCTGCAGCGTATCATGTTTGTAATATCTGTTTGTTTAAACTATTGATTATTTGTCATTGGTTGCATGACTGTGAAAGATCAGGTTGAATGCATGCTCTTTGGTTTGTCTTTGCAAGATACAGTGCTATATAAGTTCCATTTATTATTATTATTATTATTAAAGTCCCCAACACTAGGCACCTTCATTTTGATAGCTGAGTGTGTTAAAAGCAGGGTATCTAACATCCTCCTCCCACAACAAGCCAGCTGGATTTTCCTTGGGTAAGCCATTTGCAGGAATAAAGGATCATTAGCAAAATTGTATGAGTAACTATAAAAGAAACAGGAAACATTTCACTGAACATTGAAGCTGATATTTTTGTCTCTTAAAGATATTTTTGCCTTTCTCTGGATGCGTCAGTTTGTACAGTGCACTACTGCTTATTGCCCTTGAGAGAATCCTCACTGTTTACATGAATAAATTCAAGGTAGGCAACGCAAGGTAAAGGTAAAGGTGTTCCCATAATTTTTGCGATCCCTGGGGAGCGAGGCGTCAGAGACCTCAGCCTCACTATGAGCCAGCATATTGACGGCGGCGCCCACCTCCTCTCCCTCGCTGCTTTACCTTCTCTGACCCGAACGATGGCAGGTACTCATTTACAGCTGGGTCAACAGAAGCCAAGGCGCACAAACGGTCACCCCGTACCCATCCACTTGGTAACCACGCTCAATGCTGCTTAACATTGGCTTGGGGAAAGTGTGTGCTCTGACCAAATGTTTAACAAATCGTCGATTCTACCACTGGACACGTGCTTTCATAGTCATGGTGGAATGGTGACTGGCCATCAACTTTTGTGTTTCTTTTTCGGGCATTGATTTCCATGCTATGTTTTGTTGAGGACTCGTCCATTCAGTCTTTTGCCTAGCAGGCGACATTACTTTCTTGTCTGCCTACCTACCAGGCTGTCAGTGTCGTCTTGCTGGTGGCCTCTCGGCGGCCTGATATTGACGGGCTCCCTGTGGACATCTGACCCCGAGGATGCGACATAGCAAACCTGGGTATGGCTGTGGCGAAGGGGTTGGAATAAGCGGAGTGGGAACAGTAGGCCATGAACGTCACAGAAGATGAGACAGCAACAACAAGAAGAAAATCAAACAGTTGTTGGTGTGTCTCATATCAGGTGATGTCACGGCATTACCATTCTGCTGCTACTCATCTGAACTGTACTGCGTGCCAGGGAATTAGTCGATTGAAGACTGGCAGACAACGTGTGCTTCTGTTAGTGTGTGTGGTCTGCGGGAATGGTGTAGAATAATTGATGTACTTAAGATAAGTATTCTGGTCAGATCGATCTCTGCGTACATGAGATTTACCAACGACCATACAGTCCAATCTTGCTATTTATAGCCCCACCGACCACAAAGGCCATATCGAGGCTGTCACATTGTAATTTCCCTAAATTTTCAGTTAAAGCTGTGCAACTGTATACAAATTAAAAAGAAATACAAAAGGTTTAATACATGTGAAAAGAGTAACAGTCTGATACATTACAGCAAAACAGCTCTTGTTGTACAAAAGAAAAGACAGATTGAATGTGAATAAGAGGATTCATATTGTTTCAGATAATCTTTAAGACGGTCGTAAGAATAAACAAGTTGCTGTTAGTTTATTCCTTTTGACAGAACTGCCAATTATGACTCTTGTGTGATTTTTTTTTTAAACAAAGTTTCCATTCTGGTGAGGCAGAAGTCATCAGCTTCTGTCTGCTTCCTGAACACATCACTCCTGGCATTTGTGGACAAAACTCATGTTTCGAAGTACGTCCTGATCACAATTAACTTTTTCCTTTTCAAACACAACTCAAAAGTATTGCTTTTTTATAGCAAAAGGAGCCATTTATTCTGTGACAGAAGAGGTGCCATTGCACAAAATTAACACTTCCCTTGACTCTTGTGTCCAGCAGCCTTGCTGCCTCTGCCCCCAATGTGCCAGAAGGTCTGCCTGTAGCGAGATCCCATGGTGTAGTAGATGACGATGTTGAAAGTGGCGTTAATGTAGGAGGAGATGTCCATCAGTGAGTTGAACAACCTGGTCAGGTTTTGTTGCTTTCTCCCCACACTCAGCTCTGGTAAGAACAGCCAGACAATTCTGCGGAAAATAGAATTGATCACTGCAATTACCTTGATTCTTACGACTATCGTCTGTTGCCTCTCAGCTTTCTCTATCGTGATTGAACTTACAGTCTGTCTTGCTTTGTCTCTCACACGGCATTTATATAAATCATTCAGTTTTACTTGCTCACAGCCCACACTATTGCCACATCTTGTTAAAGTTTTTGTTCAGTACATTTTTATTTTGACATTCAGGTTTTTGTACCAACAGATTGAGGAGAAGAAAAACAGACTCGGATGAAGCATTGACAGAAGTTCAGTAAAACGTTAACATTTACTTGAACACTCAAGAGTTTTTGAAAGTAAAGATACAAGAATGGAATTTTTCTGTTGACAAAATCTATATTACCATCAGAATTCAGTTTGTCATCAATAACATTACCTATGTATTTACACCACCATTGTAAAGATTTGGTATAAACTCAAGTTTTTGTGTGAAAATCAATGAACATATCTTTAGTCCTTTAAGTGTTTAAGTCAAGACAGTTCCATTTGTACCAGGCCAGGAGGAAAACTCCTCAACTTATTTAGAATAAATGACATGGGGTTAGACAGATCTTCAAGAGCAGAATCATCACAATATTTGATTACTGGTTTAAGATCGGAGCAGTAAGAAATTGTGTAGATGGTGAAGAGGGTGGGGAACAGAGCAATGCCTTTCGGAGAACCAGTGGAAGTTTATCTCTCATTAGATATGGCTTTTTGAAATCAGACAAACTGTATTGAACCCGTGAAGAAAGCTCTTTATCCAGAGAATGAAACGAGGACAGATGTTTCTTGAAAGTAGTTTGAGTGCTAAGAGGAAGGGCTGAATGGTATTAAAGGCAGAGGAGAAGTCGATGAAAAAAGAGAATACGAAAAAAGAGTAAGGTTTTTCTAAGTGGGAGTAGGCGATATGCAGCAAATCATGCAGCATCATGTGTGCTTCTATTGGCTTTGTATGCTAATCGAAGAAGGTCCACGTGTGAGGTAGTGTAGAAAAGAAGCCGATTCAGAATGATTCATTCAAAACATGTCATTGTTATTGGGGTGAGACCTACAGGTCTGTAATCATTTAGAGATTTCAGGTGATTATCTTTGGGAACAGGACAAATGATGGCTCTTTCCAGATGCTAGGAACTTGGCACGCTTTTAAAACATATAAAACAAATCACTGAAAACATGATACAACTGTTCAGTACAAGGTTTTTAAAAGCTGGCCACAAACACCATCCACAGCCACAGCTTTTTATGCATGCAATGTTTTAAATACTGATTGAACACATTGAATCAGCATCTGCAGAATAAATGATAAATGTTATATCGGGATCCTTATCACAAATATGTTTTGCAGATTAAAAAGAAACACATTCAAGCTCTTCTTTCTTTTCCTACAATTACTCCTTACATGATAGTAAGCTTCTTCCTTTATACACAATCATGTCCAGCATGTTTTCTGTGTACGTGCAACAATGATAAAAGCATGGGGAGTGACTTTGTGTCTAATCAATGACAATGCTAAAGCATACAGCACTTACCTTCTCAAAGCTGCTGGAAACATGCAGATGATAAAAAAGATGGAGTTGTAGACCAACATGACAGTAAGTCCAGTCTCACGTGCTGATTCACTGCTGACAGAAGACGTGCTGGCACGCCATGCTGCTGCCTGGTGGAGTTTGACCACAGTCATGACTGTTGCCAATACTGTTACCGAAATTATTACTGCAGGGAGGGCCACACCAAAAACATAAGCACTCAGAAAGTATATAAGTCCTTGGTTGTTGAGAAAAAACTGACTGGGAGAAGGAATCCAGGTGACAGAATCGGTCACAGGATTATAAGCACACACTGCACGGTATGCTGTCACATCTAGAAAGTACAAAGCTAGGAGGAGGATGCTGACGATGACGATGATGATGGTGGTGGTGGAGGCAGACAGAAAGGTCTGGGAGCGAAGAGGCCACAGGACACAGAAGCATCTTTCACTGGCGATGATGGCAGAGATGACTTGAGACACCCAGGGAAGTCCAAAGAAACCCAACAAGTTATAGTTGATCATGAACAGCTTTACAGGGCTAAACCTAAAAAAATGGAGACGCACAGCAACAAAATGTAGTGGTTAATGGTGTTTTATCTTCTTGCTTTTGATCTGTGTGCAATGATCAAATATGTGCCTTTATGACTGTTGTTGCTTGTCGAAACAATAAATTTTTGTTTAGTGTTGTGTCCATTATCTGATTCTGCCCAACTGAAATAACAAAGCTTTCACAGTTCAGTATATCTAGGTGTCCTTGAATTAACTTGCCTTCAAAACTCAGATGTGTTTGTATACAGAGAAATATTACAAACTTGCTAGGGACATATTGTAGGTTTTTTTTTCTTAATGTGTTACATGAAAGACCAAATGGAGAGATTCAATTTTTTTTAAACCTGATGAAGTGCAAGCAGCTGATGTTGAATTTATTGTCTAATGATGGAAATGTGTTTACTGGGGGATACAATATTGTATCTATAAAGTAATATGTGAAAAAACTGCTTTTCTAATTCAATTAAAGCATTCAAATGTTGATGGCTACTGTGGAGCAGTGCTTAATGTAACATATCACATGGAAAAGGGAAGGGGGAGCAGAATGGGCGTATCTCTAATCAGATCAATGGTGTGCTATCTGCTCCACCCAACTCCTACCCACATATTTCATTCAATGTGCCATGGACTCAGATAGAAGGCTGAATTTACATAGCTGATCTAGAGCGATAATTCACTTCATGAACAAGATTTGAGAAATTTGCACCGACAACTTTGTCTGTCAGGCTCTGTTGATGCCAGACTAGGGCCATGTCATGAGAGGAAACCTTGAGCCCTTTGTCGAACGCCCAGAGAGCAACTATTGTTGTCTGTCATATGAGCAAACTGCGTTGCACTGCCGTTAAGTGCCTGACAAGTCAAGCCTAGCGCACCCGACTTCAGCATCAGAGAGAATTGTTATCTGTCAAGTTGTTTGTTATCAGGGGATAAAGGCAGGAGAATGTACCAAGAAGGCAGAAAATAGACAAGAAGGACGTGACATGGGAAAAAATGGAACAAGACAGAACCAAAGAGGGAGATAGAAAAGAGGGATTTCCTTTCACAGAATTTCCAGAAGGTGGGGGTGCTGTTTATACTGACAGTCCCCCTTCACCCGCATCCCCAAGGGGGATAATATTGAGTGTAATCTAGTATGTCTTCTGAAACCTAAATTATCTTCGTAGCGACTTCATGATCCTGATTAACGTTGATCAGGAAAATGGGCTCTTCTTCAAAGGTCCCTTTTTCCCAGGTCACAGTGGCCACTGTTTCCATTTTCTTTGTTCTGGTGTGTTGTGCTGGTGAGTTGCAAACCTTCCCTCTGGAGATTCATAAGGTGCTGTTACTGGAGGAGCAGACAGTTTGTCGCCAAAATCAGTACAAATCTAACACACATAATTATGAGAACAGTTTTACGATACAAGAATATGAGCATCAACAGAGTTGACTTGAGAACACATTCGCAGGTAAGGAGTTACAACTTCTTCATCACATGAAAAAATTATTTCTCAAAGATCGAAAAAAAAATAAAGACACACAAAAAAAGAAAAACATCTATAGAAAATAATGTTTTTCAGTGACAGCATTTGGGGTAAGGACCATGTCTTTGGCCTGACGTGACCCGAGTATACGCTCCTGGGTGAGCTCCCGTGAGAGGTCTCCGCGATGATTGAAGCTTCATCCTCCGTGGTATCTTACAGTCAGACAATTTTTTAATGATTTTATAGCGTCAATCACATTTACAAGTATATTCGATATTCTTGTGGACAATTAAACCTGTCGTCGAAAGATAATGATAGACGTATTTTACATGTTACACATATAATCAATCAGTGCAATTGGATGAACCAGATAAGCATCTGTGGATCCCTACCTTTTAGTCAGAAATACGTTTTTCAGTAATTTCCAAAACAAGTGTTATGGAATAAATTGATGTGAAATCCCTGGAATGTGCATTCCAAATAGTGGTGGCAAAATAACGCAATGCTGGCTGGTTGTACTGCTTCGTTTTGATGTTTGGTGGGCTGGGAACAACACAGGGAGATCAAGAGCATGAGGAGAGAGGTACCACAAAACAACGTCAGAGAGGTAAAAGGTTATCTTTAATTTTACCCAAACTGACATTTGATGCATGGACCCCCTTTCCATCAGAAGGCAGATATAGCTCATATCTGGTTTTGTTAACACAGACTGCTTCATCTGACGTGTGCTCAAAGCTATGGAGTGGTTGCCAGCGTTATAAAGTTGGCCAACTGTGTATGTCCTAGTTAAATCTTCCCATACTATGATACATGACTATGTGGGTGGAATCAAGGACTTAGGCAATTCTCTCTCTGACTCTCTCAATCTCTAATTCCATCTATATCTATCTATCTATCTATATATCTATCATCTATCTATCTATCTATCTATCTATCCATCATCTATCTATCTCTCTGTCTGTCTATCTCTATCTATCTATCTTTTTTATTTGTCTACCTATCTATCTATCTGCAGACAGAGACAGACAGATAGACAGAGACAGAGAGCAGGATGATATTGTAGTATCGTGTGATTTTACAATTCTTTGTGATCAAGGCTTTATTCTAAAAATCTTAATGCTTTTACCTGCAGCTTTCGTTTTACATTTTCAAACATCTTCACTGATAATAACTTTCATAATTACTTTGAAAAATCCAAACAAAGCAACCCAATGAATGAATTAAGTTTGACAGTTAGGAAGAGGATTTGTTTTCATCAGTAAATGATTTCTTCAGTGATTACCTTCCCTGCATTGAAAATTGAGGCCATCTGCAGAAAAGCGTGTTCTGCATTGAAGACCATGTTGAAGAGCAGAGTAAGGAAGTCTACAAGAGACAAGGAGAAGAGACACACGTTGATCCGTTCCTTCAGTCCTTGTTTGTAGAACACCGCCATGTTGATGACGTTGGCAGGCGCACCAATCAGAAACAAGACAGGCAGGATGACTGCATACTTCACTTTATGGACCATGGCTTCCATATCAGCACTGACCAAACTCTCATTGTTGTTCCAAGGGGCTCCATCTTTTATATTCAACACTATGCATGATGAGGATTTGTTATTTAGAGTGGTTCTGATGATGTGGTCTGTGATATTGTATTCAGTTGTCAATGTCAGGCTACTGGATACTGTTCATTTTACCTATTTTGCTAAAGATTGTTTCTCTCAGTTTTAGATGCTCTGCATTAGTATCACAGCTTGTGCTCTTTTCAGGAATGGCTAGTATCTTCCAGAATGCTGTGGCAAAGAGTTACATGTTGTATAAGCTGATGCTATCTTTTTTTAACCCACCGGTTCGCATCATAAAAGGATACCTTTAAATCTATAAAAAAAAAACCAATTTAAGTGGGGGTTTTTAATAATATATACAGTTTCTGTGTACAAATACAAGACCAGGCAAATCATTGTTTTTTATACTAAAAACGAATCTGTGCTCAGGAGCCATAATCCATAATCTTACAATCAAATAGTTACAGGCACAGAAGTAAAATATGCTTTTTTTGGGTAACATAACTAAAGCCTGTTCATGATTGCAGCGTTCCTCCTTTCCCTGTTCCCATCAGAATAGACAAATGCTTAAGTACATGCACTTCCAAACTTCTGGGTTTTGAAAAAAATATGTACCCCTCCTCCCACAGGCACTCTATCATCCCTGGTCACTGTCTTGCATTGTGTCATGTTGCTAAATCAATCAATCAATCAATCAATCAGTCATTTCTTTTATTGTCCTCTGTTAAAGGAGCTTTGTTTTGCAGTGATTAAAAATATATAAAAAGCTAATAACATATAGACATATATAAATTTGAATGCACATGATAAAAAAATAACATTTGATAATCACACACACACACAACAACATAAAACACACACACTGTATATAAACTAGATTCATTTGGTGCGTGTTCTTGACATGTGTTATATGCCACACTAATTCTATCATAATGTACATTATGAATGTTATTGTATTATGTCTGTTGTGTCACACCAACATGTTACATAGCCCACTGTGACTATGGTTATTTAATGAATCATGTTTTCTGGCAATACGTTGTTATTGTCTTTGTATGCATTATATTACCACAGCACCAGCAAGCCACAGAAGTCAGATTGCTAAGAAGATGGGTGAATCTTTCCAGTACCTGGTGCATCCCAGGTAAAGAGATGTTTAAAATCTCCAACTTGTTAACCGACCTTCCACTACCTTTGTCTGATTTGTATGTATGTGAATGCTTACCCCCCCCCCCCCCCTTCGCCCTCCCCCAATAATTATGAACATTAAAAATCCCATGTTAGTGTTCAGTGAATGGCAAGCACATACAAATACCAAGGAAACACCCGAGACTTTGCGAAAGCAGCAGTCAATGTTGAATGTTTTCCATTCAGCAAAACAAAGTATTACCCTTCTCAAGTTCTTGATGCGACGTCAATGAAATCTCTATTTTCCCTCACATACACTCTTCTTAGATCTGCGAAGGCTAGCCCTCTGCCTTCTATCTACGACCACTCTGAACTTCCTTCTATATTTTCTGCATTCTTTTCTGAAAAAGTCTGCATACATTCGCTCTAGTTTGGATCAGACTCCTTTCCAGCCTGCAATTTCTGACCCCCACTTGTTTGGCACTCCTTCCTTTCCTTTCGTCCAACAAGCGAGAAAGAAATCACGACAATTATGAAAGAAATGGCAATAAAATCCTGTGATCTTGATCCTATACCTGCTTCTCTTTTCACTCAGTGCCTTCCATAGCTTATACCCACTATCGCAAAAATAGTAAGCTCATCACTTCTTTCAGGAATTTTTCAAACAGCTCTCAAAACTGCAATAGTTACACCTCTACTCAAAAAGCATGACCTCGATCCTAACACTCTAAAGAATTACAGACCTGTACCCAACCTACCGTTCATCTCTTAAGTCCTGAAAAAGTTGTTCTGATACAACTCAACAGCCATCTTCATTCAAACAGTCTTCTCCACCCTTTTCAGTCTGCCTATCGCGCCAACCATAGCACCGAAACCACCCTAGTCCACACCTTAAAAACGCTTCTATATGTGTCTGACTCAGGAAAAATTCTCCCTTCTCACTCTTCTCGACATATCTGAAGCCTTCGACACTATAGACCACTCAATTCTTCTCTCCCGTCCCCAAAAAACTGTTGGTAGTAAAAGCACAGCCCTTACCTGGTTCAGTTCATACCGATTCCACACAGTTTCAGAAAACAAAATTCAATCAACACCTACCAAACTGGAATGTGGAGTCCCACAGGGATAAGTCCTTAGCCCTGTTCTTTTCACTCTCTACACTGCTCCTTTTTCACACATAATAAATCGTCATCAGATCAACCATCATTTTTATGCAGATGACTCTCAAATTCTTAGCAGTGACACTCCTGAAAATCTGCCTTCTCTCTTGATTAATATGTCCTACTGCCTTCAAAATTGGATGATACAGAACAAGTTACAGCTAAATGCAGATAAATCTGAAGCCATGCTTGTAGGGACCAAACACTAACTTTCTTCCATCACAACAGCTTCAATAGAATTCGGCGATACGTCTGTCTCTCTATCTACTGCTGAGAAATATCTAGGGGTCGTTATAGACAGCATACTCTCCATGAAAAAAATTCATCACCCAAACCTGCCAGTCATGCTACTAGCAATTGCGGCGCATCAGTGCAGTTCGAAAGTACCTGTCCACTGATGCAACATCCACACTAGTCACATCTCTCATTCTCTCATGTCTGGACTATTGCTATTTTCTTCTGACTGGTCTGCCAGCGTCATCTATCCACTCCCTTCAATGTATACAAAACTCTGCAGCTCCCCTAGTCCTCAGAAAGAAAAAAACTCTTAGCACATTACTCCTCTCTTGCGATCTCTCACTGGTTGCCTGTGCCACAGAGAGTAAACTATAAGATCAGTACCCTCTGTTACAAATGTCTCCATAAAACAGCACCTTCCTACCTCAGTGAGTGTCTTTACCTGTACACTCCTTCTCGTTCCCTCCGCTCTGCTGCAGATACCTTGTGCTTAAGAATACCCAGATTCAACCAGTCCACCGTTGGCCGTCGCTCTTTCTCTGTTTCTTGTCCATTGGTCTGGAATGACCTCCCTCTCTCCCTTCCCAAAAGCCTACTTATGACGCTTTTAAATCCGGCCTCAAGATACATTTATTTCAAACCTAAGATTCTCCCCTCTTGTTCCATTTCATTTTTGTCCCCGCCCTTAACAACCAAACCTCATCACCTTGCCGGAGTGTACAACCTTTTTGTGTGTGCGTGAGTGTACGTGTATGTGCGTGCGTGCAAGCGGGCGTGTGTGTATACATTTGAATTTGTAAAAAAACAAACAACACCTATTAATTGCAATTGGCTGCATGTGAATGCGTAGGATGAATGAAAGTGCTTTGATTTGTTTTTTGCAAGATATAGCACTATATAAATTCCATGTATTATTATCATCATCATTATTATAGTAAAACATTTGTTACGTAGATGTCTCAGCAGATGAGGGGTATAGCAACTATGGAACAGTCCACACACGATGATAATAATTATTTTCTAACAAAAACTGAAACCTGAGCCTAAATGTGAAAAGATGTTCAGTGCTAAAGCCGGTCTTAGAACGTGAGCCTGAAACTGAGGTAGCCTATACACTTCCTTTTTCTTGTTCTTCGGCTAGTGCTCCGAGGTTCACCAATAATGAGAATCTGCGTATGCAACCGTTTTAGCCCACCATGAAGGTAGGCGCATTCCGACTTCAGGGCTTTATGTGGATTTATTCATGTTTCCGTAACCCATCAAACGCAGACATGAATAACGGGATTTGTAATGTGCATAGTTGATCTTCTGCATGTGTATATATACGAAGGCGATGAAGGCACTCGTAAGTCTGCACTTGAATATGACCTGTGAGATCGTAAAAATCCCCACTCTTATTTCACCCCACACAGCCGAGATTCGAACCCACGACTTCATGGACCCATGGGATTGAAGTTGAATGGTTCTAACCACTCAGCAACAGCGTCCGTCAGCCTATAGGGTAAAGCTGAAAAGACGCTCAGGGCCAAGTCCTGTTTTCTTCAAAAATCCAAGTTCCGCGCAACACTGCCTAAGAGAGTGTGTTTATATAAAGTCGATGATACACAAACAAACAATGAAGGAACTGGAGTCATTAGTCCACTCTATGACGCTGTGAGGGGAAAGAGAGTGAACAACGATGGTAGGCTAACAACTATCTGTGTTTACAGAAAGAATACAAATGATTCTCCTGTCTTCCTCGCTGAGTCAATACAAAAACAATAAGGTTTTACCAAGCCGTATCAAGGCACTCCAGCTTAAATAGCCCCATAATGAAAGTTGTATAATGCTTTATTGAAAACAATAATTCCAGAAAGAAAAGAATAGTTCCACTAAGAAAAAAACAATAACAGCTAACAATTCATTAAGTTTTAAAGATAAATAAGAGAAAAATACACATCTAGTGCCAGTAAAACGAAAAAGGTATAATAATTGAAACGAACAGATGAAAAAATTAATTACAACAAACAAACATCAAGAACACAAATAGCGGAAAAGGTTTCAAATCAACAACAAAGATACAGCTGAGCTATGTTACACACACACACACACACACACACACCACACACACACACACACGCGCGCGCGCACACCCGCACACACGCACACACACACATACACACACACGCACGCACGCACGTACGCACGCACGCACGCACGCACGCACAAAAGGCGGAAAAAGTGCACAGAATCATTGTCTCTCTGCTTCTGTCTCTATGCATTAATTAGTATTCATGGTTCTGGCTCTGTATTCGTTTCTGTCTGGAAGTATCTGTCTCTCTGTTTCCCTGTCTGTCTGTTCCTCTTTATTTCTTCACGTGCGCAGACGCGCACCTCTTTATGTGTGTGTGTTTATGTGTGTGTGTGTGTGTGTGTGTGTTGTGTGTGTGTGTGTGTGTGTGTGTGTGTGTGTGTGTGTGTGTGTGTGTGTGTAGTTGTGTGCGCGCGTGTGTTCCTACTTGTCCATGTATTTCTCTCTGTCGCTCTGAGTGGTTTCCTGCATGTCTGTATGTTTGTATGTCTGTATGTCTGCATGTCTGTATGTCTGTCTCTTTCTGTGTCTATTCCCCCTCTCTCTTTCTTTGTATTTATCATTGTCTCTCTCTACCAAATGTGCATGCTTGTGTTGTTGACACAGTGGCACACATATACACACGTGCGAACGCAGGTGCACACGTACACACACACACACACACACACACACACACACACACACACACACACACACACACACACACACATATGTGAGCACTAAAACAGACTTCCACGCGCACATATAGACTTACACACGCGTACGAGCAACGGTGATCGTGTACAAACACACACATGCGCGGGCGCGGGCGCGCGCACACACACACCACACACACACACACACACACACACACACAGCGCACGCGCACAAGGAAAATCCATAATTCATACCTACTACCTTATTTTACTCTCTCTCTCTCTCTGTCTCTCTCTGTTTCTCTGTCTGTCTGTCTGTCTCTGTCTCTCTCTCTCTGTATGTGTGTGACAGACGGAGACAGAGACAGACAGACACAGAGAGACAGAAAGGCAGACAGACAGAGAGACAGAGATCCCTGAACGCCATTAAAGCTACACGGCTCATACAGCAAGGGGAGAGTTTTGCACAAGTTCAAAACTTAGCGTGGACAGGGAAAGCATTGTCATACTTTATTAGATTTTCCTGGACAAAAGCAATGACTTGGAACACTCATCTACGATACAATTCATTGAACCAGTTGTACCACAATCTGCCCGTTCTGATGATACGCAGTTCGCAAATCCGACCGTGTGGAGCGTCTAGCATGCGTAAAGCCCATGCCTGTATCTCCCTCCCTATGATGTATGTCTGTATGTTGCGCATTTTCTTTTCGTAGATAGGAAAGTCTTACCCATTCCTCTGGAACTGTTTCCCAATGTTTTGGCTGTGCAGATCCGTACACCACACAGACAAGCTATACTATCTTCACGTGTATAGATCTCTGGCCACGACCTGTACAGTACTGGTCAAGACAGCTGACAGGATAATATTTGAAGCAAAGTAAATTGCTTTGGTGTTTTGGACCTGGCCATCCCCACATCAGACTGCATGTCACAGTGTATCGCTGTCCCTGTTGTGTGCATCTTCTCCTTCCCCGGCCAGAGGTCCCAAGTTCAGCAATGGTGAGAGTTTTGTGTGTGCAACTATTCCCACCCTCTACCATTAAGGTAGCCGCATTCCGACTTCGGGGATTTTTGGGGTATAACCTTTCTCCTGCAAAACTTCTTTCTGTGTTAACCAAGAAGCGCCAGGAAGTCAGGAAGTGTTGACGGGTTTATTACAAACTTGTGTAGAGGTGATAAAGATATATCAGAACATATATCATCCTTCGGATGAGACTATAAACCGAGGCCCCGTGTGCGAACGCATGCAGAACATCTTGCGCACACGTTAAATCCTGTTCCGCTGTTCGAAAGAGTAGGCCATTGTGTGCCGGTGGGAACAGATGACAAAATTTACAAAACCTCATACACACGCATAAAAAAAAGTCATCTGAGCGCTTTGATTTGTTGCTTTACAAGATTCAGCGCTATATAAATTCCATACATTATTATTATTATTATTATTATTATTATTATTATTATTGTTATTATTATTATAGCAGAAGCATTCATTTGTTCCATCAACATAGCAATGTCTTCTTCTAATGACGTTTAACGAATTTCGTGAAAACTCCGTTTTGCATTTACATATAGTAAGCTAGAGCCATTTCCAGACACGTTCCAGGAGCAAGCTTCCTAAGCCCTGATGGTCAAACTGTGGTAAGAAACGGCAATGTTTTATCAGCAGCTGTCTTCATCACCAGCTGTGTAGAGCTAGCAAAAGTTTTAGCGGTAATGGTTATAAACGGAACAGTTGTATCCACCAACAAAGCAAATAGTGACAGCGTTTTGACATCACCACACATCTTATGTCCCATGGCATCTCTTTGCTTTTGGTTGTCAGTTCCTTTCCTCGGCCATAACTTGCTTCCTTGTTAAAACAAGAAATGTACATAATTATATCGCTGTGTTCTGTTCAGTACCATTTCTATGAAAGCATTTCAATCTGTCATTTTCATGTACACTCATAGCTTTTAAAAAACAATCTGATTGTTTTTGGTCCAAATATTTTGCTCAGGTGATGAAAGGTTGTGATAGGTAAATATGCTTATCTTTTTAGCAGAGAATGAATGAATCTTTTATTTAACATCTTTTCACACATGTGATTTTAGAAGATTTTTAGCACAGTAATGCCTTTTTTTGTCTCATTAACCCTCCATGTTGCTGTTTTTGTCTGTCACTGCCTGTCTGTGAGGAATTCTGGGTTGTTGTAATTTTTCTGACAGTTTTCAAGACGTGATATGCTGTTTGTTGTGGCGCAGGGGAGGACACAGCAGCTGCCAGGGTACGCGTCCTGCTGTTGCAGCAAAACCAGATGTTCATGAGCGCAGGTGGTACTGAAATCTGTTTGTAGAGAAGATGGCAATGTTGTGCTGCTGTTTAAACCTTGTCAGCACATGAAAGAATTTATGAATCAAGATGGAAAGAAAGCATTTTGAAAATAATGTTTATGTGTTTGATGAAAGTTAGATTTAATTGTGGCGGCATGTTTTTTCATTTGTTCATAAGGAATAGATTTCAAGGTCTTAGTTCGTGTGAACGCTCATCTCAATTATGTTTGATTATTGATGTTTTGTTTCATTTATCTTAAGTATTCAATACCAGACAAACAACAGAAATCATGGTATGCTTTGGTATGCTCTAGATGGAAACAAAATTTATTAAAATAAAAACAAAAAGAACTTTGAGTTAGAATGGAACATTACTTTCCATTGAGGCAAATGTACCCAGCTGCTTCTGACACAGTCAGAAACCCCTGACATCACCTCTAGTTTCATGTTCTGCAGGAGTCTGTCTCCTTGAGTCCTCATACCTTGTTACTGCTGACTACGCCGTCAACCTAACACTCTGTCCAGGCATTTGATGCTGGGATGCAAACCTTTAACTGACAAAAGGATTTTGAGATGTACCCAGTCTTCAGTGTCCAGCAAAAAGTCTGCCTCAACCCTCTTCCAATTACTTCAAGAGGAGCCATGCATGCACTGCTCGTCTTTTCCTTACCCGCATCTTCTGGTGCCAATAATCAGTTCTTGGGTTTGGGCGAGGTGTGAGGACGGAAACATTATGGATTGCCCTCTACCTGGGAAAAATGTTCTCTTCGTTGTGTACCCCCCTAAAAGCCATCTTGTCAGGCATCAGCTGGAGTGGACCAAGAGTGGCGGATTCATATTGCCTTCGTTTTCGAAAGGAATGGCCTTTTGTGCCAGCTGGCCACTTCGGTGGAGAATGTGAATTAGGTGGCTGATGCTGACCTGTGTACTTTGGTCTTGTCTGTTTTGTAAATTCCTTCAACTTGGTTGCAGGCTTTTATATATCTTATCTAGCCTACTGGAGATAAGCTTTTTCAGAGAAGTATTTGGTCATCACAATTATATTTGATAAATACTGTCTTAGCACATCTCACCGCACATTTATTGGCATTGTCAAACATCAACAGAACATTGATCACACATTGTAGTTCTGTGCTTTTATCAACAACATGAAAATACTGTTTTCAGAAACAAAAATGCCATATATTTCATAAAAGAAGTAAAGCTATTGGCAATCTCAATTCTACCCTCGATTTTTTAGTCCAGCAGCCTTGCTGCCTCTGCCCACAATGTGCCAGAAGGTCTGCCTGTAGCGAGATCCCATGGTGTAGTAGATGACGATGTTGAAGGTGGCGTTGACGAAGGAGAAGATGTCCATCAGTGAGTTGAACATGAGGGCCATGTTATGTTGCTTCTTCCCCACACCCATCTCTGGTAAGAACAGCCATATTATCCTGTAAAAGATAGAACTGATCAACACACCTTTTTGTGATTCATTCAGGTTGAATCTGCTGCCTTTTTCAAAGCAAGGATTCTGTATGGGTGTGGAGCAGTCTGATTGTGATGCTGTCAGAGTCATCGGCTAATGGTCATGTGTAGGCAGAGGTTTGAGTGGTTGCTGAGCTGACAATTTGAGGGAAGTTTGACCCTGGGCTTATAACACATGTTCTGTATTGTTTCACCTGAAAGACTTTTAGATGAAATTTTAAGACAGGGTCCCAAGTGTCAATGTACTCATACCCTTCTGAGCAGACGTAAAGCAAAACTGTATCTGTTATTAAAGAGGTCAGTCCTAGACGTGAGAAAAAATGACACGAGCATTGTCAGGGGGTGGTCTGTAACCTGGACAGAAGCATTCCCTGCCAGATGAGCTTTGCCTGACACTCTAATGTAGCATACACATGACTGCTAAAGGATTGATGCAGAAGTCATCTTACTAAATATTGGGGTTGTATAAGGTAAAGAAAAAAGCTTTGCTGCATTTTCTTTTGTTAAATAAATGACAGGGTTAATATCTTTGTGGTGAAGTTTATTTCAGTCTTTGATGGGAAGAAGCTCCTTCAGAGGATGAGGAACAAATCAAGATGGAAGATTCCTGGTGACATTTGTTGTAATGTGATACTGATCCAGGAGAGCAGATGCCTTTCATTTGGTTTTCAGCTCAGGGAAAGAAATTTCTTATAGAAGAGAAACTTGTCTCCCATGGAATTTATATGAATATTTTATTTCAGGTACGGTTTAGGAGTTTTGTGTCTGGTGTTGTCATTTGCGTAAATGTTTTAGTGCTATAGTCAAATCAGCCTGTTATTAAAAGCTTAGCAAACATTTTCAAAGAGGATTTTTCAGAACTTGCTGATAAGTACCCCATGGCAAACATCATCTACAAAATTAAATGACTTTCTTGGAAATATATATATATAAAATATATATAAATATATATATATATATATATATATATATATATATATATATATATATATATATATATATATATAAATGAGAATAAGAACTTTGAAGTGACTGATTACTTCCTTTAACTGAGATATTTATGACTCAGGTAAATATACACATGGAAAAATTGTGAAAACCTTAATTACGATATTCCTACATCATTAAGTAAAAAAAACAAAAAAACAATGTTCTTAAAATAGGACACAAGCAATTCTTGAGACATTTGAAATGAAATTGTTTGGGGTTACAGCTGAAAACTTTTCAAGTCTTCAGAAGCATTTCTTACTGATAACATGGAATCATTATAAAAATGAGTGACATTATGAAACCGATCATTTTAGAGGTTTTGTCTTCTGTATCAACACTTAAACATGCTTTTATGCCTATCATTCCCAACATGGTTTTGTGCATTTCTGTTAAGAATCTAAGAAGGAGAGGCTATTTACTCAGAGCCAATGTGAAATGATACATGACTTACCTTCTCAAAGCTGCTGGGAACATGCAGATGATAAAGAAGATGGAGTTGTAGACCAACATGATAGTCAGCCCTGATTCTTGCACTGACTCACTGCTACTAGAAGACGTGCTGGCTCTCCATGCTGCTGCCTGGTGGAGTTTGACTACAGTCATGACTGTTGCCAATACTGTTACCGTAATAATTACACCAGGGAGGGCCACACCAAATACATAGGCACTCAAAAAGTATATAAGTCCTTGGTTGTCGAGAAAAAACTGACTTGGAGAAAGAACCCAAGTGTCCGAATCCGTCACAGGGTTATAAGCACACGTGACACGGTATGCTGTCACATCTAGAAAGTATAAAACATGCAGGATGATGCTAATGATGACGATGATGATGGTGGTGGTGGAGGCAGACAAAACAGTCTTGGAGCGAAGAGGCCACAGGACACAGAAACATCTTTCACTGGCGATGATGGCAGAGATGATTTGAGACACCCAGGGAAGTGCAAAGAATCCCAACAAGTTATAGTTGATCATGAAACGCACAACAGACCGTATCTGTAAATGTCAGATCAATCTAGGAGATAACAAATAAAAAGAGACATCCTATTAAATGTGACATCCAACGCTATTTCTCTAATTTTCCCGATTAATGTTCTGTAATCAAACATTTATACTTTGGGACTTTCCTCCTTGAAGTAATCTTTGATTTCTGTATCTTTGCAGTACGATGAAATCAAAATAAGTTGGTCATTTTCAGACATTAGAGGTTTTTGTCTTTCTTGCTTGCCTATGAATGTCTTATTCTACCCTGACCAATCTCGTTCATGCGAGCACAAAATGTCTGCACACTTCCTCTTGTTTATGGAATAGCCACGTCAGAATGATGTACAAATTAATGCATAAGGCAGTAAACAACAAAGCACCTAGTGGAGATGTGACTTTTTATCACCTTGCACCCTATAATATTAGTGATAAAGAAACATGGTTGTGGTATTGGCGGGAATCATTAACAACAGGTTGTAGATAGGAATGGCCTGTAGTCAACCAAGGCGACTATGGGTAGACAAGCCCAGCCCCCTTTCCATCACTGAAACATGGTTCCACACATAGTCTCCCATACTGCTGTCGAGCATTCCCGGGGTCCCTGTAGCATTTTCTGAAGATGCCTACTTCTCATGCAGAATGATATGTTGGTGTGCTGTGTTGATTAACACTTGATACTAAGCTAAGCAAGCTTTGAGCATGTCATGCTCTTATATTAGCCATTACGTCTCTGCTAGTTCACTTCTGGCTATGACAGTGCTAGTCACCACACACACACACACACACACACACACACACACACACACACACACACACAACAGTGCTGTGACTGGGAAAAAGCTTCTGGTTCCTATTTGGACGTTAGAAGGGATTTCAGCCTACTCTGGCTTGTGAGATGTGTTGCCAGAGAAGGGCAATGGCAGACGATAGTGTAAGCACCTGAGTTCATATTGATGGATTGCGAGCTGCTATATGTGGGCCCAGCCATGATCCCACAGGATACATCGATGATGACAATGATAGCAGGACTCCAGAGTTGGAACATCAGTGTGGGGATGTAGGTGTGACAGCATGTGCATGGGGCCTTTCTTATTGCCGGAGTTGATTGTTGTTTAGTGGGTTAAATTTAGTAGGGCTTAGGAGGGAGGAGACAACTGGAAATTATCTAGGAATTAAGTGACTTACATGTGATTAAATGAACACAAAGTGTTTGAAACCAGCCACTGTGGGGCAATGATTAGTACATTGGCTTTCTTGCTGGAAGGTTGCTGGTTTGAATCCTGTGGAACCCATGGTTTTATTGTTCTGCCTCCAGCTGTCCTCTATCCAGAGTAAATCTAGCTTTGGCTCATTATGAAGACCATCACTCTATTGGACATCAACGACTTTACAATTGTGGTGTTGGGAATGTTCCTCAAATTACTTGAGCAGCACTGCATGTGTGTGTATCCCTATATGCCAATTAACGCCCAGGCAATTATGACAGGAAGCATAGAGTACAGCCCTGGTAAGTAATCTGAAAGCTAGTATACTTCCATACCACCATCATTACATCATCTTCATCATCAATGGCATTAATTGAATATATTTTTTTTAAAGTGTCTGATTCAATGGTCCTGTTGTGGTTGCACTAGTATCAAAATGGTCCCAATCTCAGTTTATCCTACACATCTTTGCCTGTAGTACATTGGTATCTCAGCCTCCTGGATTGCAGATTCATCTAAAAAAAATCACTGGAGGAATGTTTTGGTGGTCACCGTCCTATGTGAAAGTCTCACTCAGTCTCATTTGTCAAACAACTTGTTATGTCCTAGTCAAGGTTAGTCATTGTTAGTGGTATCCTACATTTTGGCTCAGAATAGGCTACCTCTGAACACCACCAAAATGACCCAGCAGCAGTGGAGGACCATTTTAGTTTGTGGCCTGTGGTAGACTAAACTTGGTGAGCTTACCAAGGACTATTGGCCCTGACGACACAACATGCAGAGCACAAGATGTAACTGGCGTAAAAAGATCAAAATGAATACATGAATCAACAAACATTTCAGAAAATGATATTCCTTCAGTCCCCCCCCCCCCCACCCCCAAAAAAAAAAAAAAAAAGAAAGAAAAGAAATGAAAAAATAAGCTAATAAATTCTGCTAAAAATAATATAGTTTATGAATATATGTATGATGATAAGCACAGAGACAATGACAATGACAAATGAGAAATTCTTCTGTTTCGAGGATAATGAATACGCACCCATGTGCTTTTTTACATCCAGTCCCCACATTACGGATATATTAGAAAGAGAAGAAAGAGAGAGGAGAATGAGAGAGAGAGAAGGAGAGAGACGAGAAGAGAGAGAAGAGAGAGAGAGAAAAGAGAAAAGAAGAGTGTTGTGTGTGTGTGTGTGTGCGTGTGGTGATGGTTTGGGTGGGAATGAACCTAAGACTGTTCGAGTTTTTGTCCACCTGCCTGAGTGTAGATGCTCAGCAATACTTTTCCAATCAGGACTGGGAAGAAAAGAGGAATGGCATTGAGAGATCTATGCAGAAAATCCCAACCACAAATCATCATGAAGAGCTTCTACTCAAAGAGCATACGGTAACAATTCTACACTAAGGAGAAGGATGAGCAGGAGATAGTCTGCAAGGAGAAAGGGACAGATCCAGAAAAGAGTCACAAGAAAGAACATATGAAACATAAGAAAATAACAGAACGTTCTAAAATCATTTTCCTGCTGGAGAATCACCTGGTTGTCAGGGCATGGGAGCAATCCCAGCACCAGTTTCTGGCCCTAAAGCTTACCAAGCTTGAGAAGGAGAGGATGTTTAGCCGTCCTGTGGACATCTGTGCTGGGCTGTTGAAACGAGTGCATTGAACAAACAGGAGTGAGTGGTCAAAATTATTGTTTAACCATGTCTGAATGAACGAATAAAAATCAGGTGCTCAAAACACAATGATAAGTGGAGACTTCTACCTAGTACTCAATCCAGAAAAGCAACACTGTGTATGGGGTTTCAGGTCAGGGGTAGTACCTCTGACTCTCTGGAAGAAATGCCCTTCTTGGGGTAGATGTGTAGCACTGGTACTTAACTTTCACATCTGGTTCCTGGAGTTTTTTACAACTACACCCTGGTAACTGCTTTTGCTGGCGGATGAAATGTGTGTGACGGGCTGGTGTGTGTTCATAGCCACAAGTAGGAGACTGAGAAGAGATAGGCACCACCACAAAACACCTGCTAGCCCACAAAAAAGGACATAGAGGATGCAAAACAACACAACCTGATGCCAGATCAGTCAAATCCTGATAACCACACCATCCACTACAGGTTACTGGGGCGGATCAGGTGAAAAATGTGTTACTTGTGCTTTTTACCTTCAAGCTGTAAACATGAAACAATTACAGGGACATAGACTGTTTGCCACCTGCATGCCTGTACAGCGTGAAATGGAGAAATACCTCTGGGACATTCTCTGTCTTTCTGTAAAGAGGTGGACAGGATTCGGAAAACAACAGTAGATGGCTACAAGGTCTGGCACAGTAGAGAAGAATCACAACACCAGCACTCAGCAGCTTTCTTTGCAAAAAAAGAAGTGTCTGGGTGCATCATCACCTGTACACCTATTTCCAGCAGATTGATTTCCATCTGTGCATCTGCAGAGCTAAAGAACATTACCTCATTCAAATGCATGCTTCAACATAAGACCACAGCCATAAGGATGTTGAAGAGTTTAATGAACCACTAGAAAACAACATAGACAAAGTTGTCAAAATTATATCACCGTTGTCCATGGAGACTAGAGCGCTCAGATTTCTGGACTCAGACTTCTGGAGTTTGCAAGCAGCTACAGGGTCACCCTTGCCAACACCATTCACCTCCACACACTGTCAAGGTGAACAACTAGGCACGCTCCTTACGGGTTGGCTCCCATACTGTGGTATGCGATGCAATAGATTACTTCATACTGACGTTCCAGTGCAGCAAGAGATGCTGAGGAAAGCCGGGCCACAGAAACTTCTGGCTGTTATCAAGAGGAGGAAGCTGGTGTGGCCTGGTCAGCTCAGTGTCACGAGTCAGGCAGAGAGGTGAAGAACCCCATAGAGAACATTAAAAAACTGGAGAGCAGTCACTCATAACTGATTGTACATAGAAAGTTCAGAGAAATACAATGGTATTGCATCCCCTATGTGACATAGATGTTTACTGTGACCTCCATGGTTCCATTCGGTCTGTCTGTCCATCTGTCTGTTTATTTTCCTTTCCTTCAACTCTACTCTTTTCTTCTGTAATCTGTTGTTTCTTTTATTTTAGTTTCTTTCTTCTTTATAATTATATCTTTTCTTCCCGTCTTCTCCATATTAAACAATCGTGTTGTCATAATGTTTAACAATGTATGACATGATAAAATTAAGTCAGAGTAATCACTGTAAAAAGTTGCATTTGTTAAAAGATGGTGAAGTTTAAATCTCTAGAAGTTCTACCTCAGTCAAATGCATAACATTAGCCGGTGTCTCTAAATAGTAACCTTTCATCTGGCCAATAAGTTCAGTTGTAAAAACTATTGACATATAAACAACAGAAAACCTTAATAACATGCCAGCCCATGCAAATGTGTCCGTTATGATGAAGAAATTCCAAGAACGTACTTCAATATGTTTTATGCTCAGAAATGTAATGATGAGATTGCCTTCAAGCATGACAAGGTCCTAACATAACAACATGCACTGTCCATTGCAGGAGAACAAGAACTCCTTTCAAGTCAGGGAAGGGCTATCTATATGGCTAGGTACTTAAAAACAGCTGTCAATGCAAACTTCTGATCCTGTGAAGACTTAGATTTCCCAGGTGTGATGAGCATGAAAGAGTGACATTTCTTGAAAGCCCACAGTGCGTCAAGTAATGGAACGCCCAACAACAAAAGTCCTGCACTTGCCTCCACTGAGGGTCTACCTGATGCCCTCAGGGCACGTTACTGGGAAAAAACAACAGCTGGCTTTGGGAAGTTTGCATGAAGCCCCAGAACAAATCATATAATTTGGTGAGAACCTTTGCCACTCTCCAGAATCCTAGATCTACTTGGCCACAAAGAATTAAGAGGCATTGTCTGCCTGAGGTTCTTGGAGTCTCAGAGATCACATAAGTGGCTAGGAAGTAAAAACCAGAATTGAACTCGCCATGGGCCCATAATTATGAAGAGCTCCTGACTTCATTGAAAACAACGCAAACTGAAGTGATTCGAGCACATCACTTGAACATCTGGACTGGCCAAGACTGTCCTACAGGGAACGCACAAGTGCAGGATGATTAAAGGAAACGATGGAAACAACGTCAGAGAGTGGGACTGTCTTGAGCAGAACGACTTGCTACAGAAAGCTAAATAAACTATGCAGTAGAAGAGAGGAAACTGGTTGCAAAACTTCAGTGGTGGCCCAATGATCTACTACTACTAAAATGAAATGGAATTTAATAGCCATATATCTTCGAAACAAAACAAATCGCTGCATTCATTCCATACACAGAAACACATGCAACAAGTTAAAGTAATAGTTTTTACAAATCAAATGTATGCCCACACGCACCACACAACCAAAGAAAGCAGCACGAACACACACACACAATCATCACACACAAGTTGTGCATTTTGGCTAGATGATGGCGTTTTCTGGTTGAGGCAAGTACAGAATGATGCAAACAAGCAGTGAAAGTCTTATATTGAAAATAAATGTGGTTTGATGGTGGATTTAAAAGTGTCATAAGAAGCTTTTGGTGAAGGAGAAAGAGATCATTCCAGATCGATGGACCAGAAATAGAGAAGAGCGAGGCCAAGCAGTGGACTGGTGATCTAGGTTTCCAGTAAGCACAAGGTGACTGCAGCAGAGCGGAGGGAACTGAGGAGTATACAAGTGATGACATACACAGAGTAGGAATGGCTGTTTTGTGGAGACTTTGTAACAGAGGGTACTGATCTTATAGTTTACTCTCTATGACACAGGCAGCCAGTGGAGAGATCATTAGAGAGGGGTAATGTGCTCAGACTATCTGATTGGTGAGGTAAGGTGAGGTCCTCCTGAAACAGTTTCATGATGGTTTCAGTTTAATGTGTGTAGTTTACCTTTACTTATTTTCTAACTGAGTCTTTCCCCTCATATCTGTCCCTAATCTTTTCTAACAGCATCCTTACACCCCTAAGTGTGTTTAGCGAGTATGTAAGTGTGTGTGTTGTGGTGTGTGTGTGTGTGAGTGTTTGTGTGTGTGTGGTGTGTGTGTGTGTGTGTGTGGCTAGTGTGTGTGTGTGGTAGTGTGCGTGCGTGCGTAGGTGCGTGCACGCGCATAGATTTGAAATATGTTGTTCATTATGTTTAAGGAGAGTTGCATGCGTGTAAATGATTTGAGTGTAAGTGATTCAGCGCTATATAAATTCCATATAATAATAATAATGATAATAATAATAATAATAATAATTATTATTATTATTATTATTGTTATCATCATTATTACTATTGGTGACTCAGGATCTACAATTTTGACAGCACTGTGTGGATAATGTAGCAGTAGGCAGATATAAAATGGAGTACGCCCATATGGAGACTAGGGTCAAAACATATTCCCTGCATTTCAACTCAACCTTGTAAGGAAGGCTGGGTCACAATGTTCCACATGGACCCCACGCTCTTAACCCGTAAAACCAGAGGAAATGCTAGTCAACAGCAAGTGCTACACTTGCAGTGAACCAGGACCAGGGCCACATAATGCCAAAGAAGTCTGCCCAGAGAAATCCAGTGGAATTAGCCGCTGAACACACAGTCACAGCATCCAGAACTGTCCCCACCCAGATGGCTGCAAAGTGGGAAGTATCCTTGCGTTGACAAACTAGAATACTGCGCCAAGTAGGGGCTTATCTTGAGCTAGGACCTGAAGTATTCCCTGGTATCCACACCCAGTGGAGGCTACCTAACAATGGACTTAAATTCCAAGGGACACGAGTTCAGGTGGTGGGTATCCACCCATGAAAGCCTTGGTCTACCGGCCCCTGACCCTGGGGGTGTTGTCTGTCTCAGGGCAACACGTTCAGGTGTGAACTCAACAGTGAGGGCTTCTGTTGCAGGAAGCCCACTAAAGACTTGGCACTGAGTGAGGGCAGGAGACAGTCACCTAAAGGAGGAGGCATGTCTCAAGCCCACTATCCAGAACCGTGTCCTGAGACTAGTCCCCTTTTGTATGCCGGGGCGCCAAACAAGTGGCTACATCCTGCCCTTAGAAGGTGGACAAGGCTATGGTTGTGGAATGACCCTTGGGCACCAGGACCCACCATGGAAAAAGAACACCCTCCTGTGTGTTGCTTTGAAGTTAACCCTTTTAGTTCCATCAAATAAAAATTCCCCTTGAGCACTGTTGGGACTGTGTAGGGTAGATGCGGCATGCTTTGACTGACGCCTACTTCTACGTTATCACCTGTATGACTTGTTAAGCTACTTCTTGCTAAGTCAGTACCAGTACAACAAAGAAATTGGTCTTATTGTGAGTGGGAAGCTCACTGTTTCTAATCGGATGTGGGACACGATGGTGATCTAAATGATGTTCTACATTTCGGAGTCTTCGGTGAAAGGTTGGATGCCAAAGGATGTAGGTAGGGCTTTGACATTGTGAATGAACATTGCCGAGAGCATCACTAGTGATGGTGATTACAGCCCCTTAAAAAGGAAAATAAAACCCCGCATGGGTTGAACTTTTACATCTGAGTGTTGAGCTATCTTTTGGTGCAAGTCTTTGCTGTAAACCCCCTTCTTCTGCATCCTCCTTTGTCGTAAGTGCATTCAGTGGCTTTATGGTGGGGTGAGGTTGGGTACACGTGTGTGTGGAGAAGGGACAAGGAATGCTTACTAGGAATTGATTCGCTCAAATGTAAGTAAGTAAAACAACATTTAAAACATGTTTTAAATACTTGCACTTGGGAAGAATGTTGTGCCTCTTACCCTAACACTTACATACTTACTCTGACCAGCAGTATGCCAGTTCTGTCCTTGGTCAGCTTATAACATACACAGACAAACACTGAATGGCACACAGACACACATACGCGCGCACTCGCGCGCGCGCACACACACATGCGTGTACACACACTTGCTCACCCACGCTCATGTGCGTGCGTGTGTGTGTGTGTGTGTGTGTGTGTGTGTGTGTGTGTGTGTGTTTTAGCCATGGAATACCTTATGCTTACATGTCAATCTGTTATCCACCTTTTAAGCAAACAATATAATAATGTATCTCCTTCAGTTTTTGTTGTATAATCTTCCTCTCTTTATGGAGCGGTAAGGTCCTTCCTTATCTTACAAAATGATCAATAATTGAATAAAGTGGTCAGTAAAATTGAAATAGTTATTTCTCTCTGCAAAACATTTCAGTTAGCCTTACCTCAAAAACAAAAAAAACCCTGTCGACATTACCTTTCCATGAGAGTAAAGTGTGCGGCCATCTGCAGGTAAGCTTGTTCCCCGTTGAAGATGATGTTGAAGAGCAGGGACAGGAAGTCCATGAGCGACAAGGAGAAGAGACACACGTTGATCCGTTCCTTCAGCCCTTGTTTGTAGAACACCGCCATGTTGATGACGTTGGCAGGCGCACCAATCAGAAACATGAGAGGCAGGATGACGGCGTACTTCACTCTGTGCACCATGTCCTCCACCTCAGGGCTGACCAAGCTCTCGTTGCTCTTCCAAGGAGCGTCATCTTCAAAGTTTAGCAGGACGCATAACGAAGATTTATTATTCACAGTGTTTCTGAAGATGTATGTGACATTGTGATCACTTGTCAAGATAAAGTTGCTGGATACGGTGGTCATTTTCTTTTTACAAGTTTTCTTCAAAGTTCTGTTCCTTTATTTGATTTTTAATTTTGTATCGTCTTTTATGCTTTTGTGTGGTGTGGATACTGTCTTTCAGAATGCTGAGGCAGAGTCACATAAAATATAAGGTGATGTAGTCCATTTTCACCAAATATCTGGCATTCTTAAAAAAATACATTGTCAAATCTTTCAAACATGTTCAGTCTTTTTTGGCGAACTAGAGATAGTCTGTGTACAAATATAAGACCATGCTCTTTTCTTCCTGTACTTGAAATGCAACACACAGTAATACAGTATAATTTTGACAGACAATAAATATATTTTGATACTAAAAATAGATCTGCACCAAAGAACAATAATCTACAATGTAATCATGTCGTTAATGGCACACATGTGCAATATGTGTAGTCTGATTACTGTGACACAACAACAACCACACGGAAAACGAAAAACATTCAAGAAAGAAGAAATTGCAGCGCTTTGGCTTTTCCCCGGAAGATGCGTTCGCGCACAGAACATTTCATAATTATAGGCCGCCATACTGGCCAGCAGTTGGGATACCATACTTCTGTACTGGATTGTGAGGCTTGTGTTCTCTCAGGAGACACATTAGTTTAGGGGGTAAGGAAGAGGCTTGAGTTGGCTCTTACCCAGAGTGAGTTTGCCATACACTCGGTGGAAGGGCTGAGGCCATAGTATAGTCTATCCTTACCCATTTGATAGATTTTATTTTGAGAGTTAAGCTCAACTTGTAAAGAAAACGACAGGGATGGCCCCAACAGGGATATTACGTGGAAGGAAGCAAACGCAACAGTTCTATCAACAGTCTCACAGAAAAGAGCCTTTCACAGCTGCTTTGTGGTTATCCTCATCACTAACAGCGTGTACGCTTCGAAGGGGAACAATTCTCTGATTCGGTAATTCCTGCTGCTCTCTTAATATCATGGTGACGTCAGTTGTGGCTCCTGTTTACAGGCCTATGCCTAGTTTGTGCCGAAGCGACTTAAATGGAAATTAACGGGTAGTGTCGCGTAAGTGTTTGATCAAATCCAATTTCAACTTCAAATTCTTTACTTCCTGTCATCCTTTTAGGTATATGGAGGATTTTACGTAATACCAAGAAACAAATTCATAACTGAACAACATATATGCATCATATAACTAGATACTTAAACACAATACCATAGAATTTATTTCTGTTTACGTATTTCAAATTCTTTGGACATGGTTTACATGTTATTTCTGGTAGTATTAATGATTTTAACAACCAGAGGTTACATATGTATGTCTAACCGATAAGTTTTTTTTCTGCCGTTAAGAAAGATGAATGTTGTTACGTGTCAACTATGTATATCTCAAGATTTGCTTTATTGCCATAAGTGAAAACAACACCAAAAACATGTATAGCAATAAAAAAAAACCAACATTGAGCAGAGTCTTCTTATTTGTTGAAAAAATGAGTTGTTCATACTTCAAATTGTTTGGATGTTTAGCGTAAAATTTTCATATAAATTTTTATGAGTTTCGTTCAACTTTGGAAAATAAACAGGTATTGAATTTTTCACCATAATCACCACTATTGCATTTTGTGCAGTATCCCTCACTTCTTTGAATTCCTTCAAAAGGAGGATATTAAGAGGCAAATTGGTATTGATTGTATGAAACTTCATAGCGAGCACTGAACACCACCAAAGACAACAGCCTCAGTACACAGCGTCTGCTAGTCAGTAGCTCAACCCTGATTCATATCTGTGCACCCCAGACACTGAGGTTGGGACGAAATAAGCCTGCCACAATACTGATATTGACAGCAATATTAACAGCACGATAACAGCAGTAATAGAAACCCCAGGGAAGATGAAACAGTAAACAAAACTCTACTTGTGTTAAGCTGCTATGTAGCTACGATGTAGCGAAGTCAGAAGAATTTTTTTCAGGCAGAACTACTTGCCCACACGTTGAAAATCCGTTCTGTCTTTCAAATGAATAGGTCATTTCGTGCTGGCAGGAACCGATGAAAATTTAGAAAAAAATGTATGCACACAGATGTTGTGTTTAGACACCACCACCCCCCAAAAAATATATTAAAAAAATCGGACGGCGGCTAGCTAAATGGTGTGTGTATGTACGGGGTGGGGGGTGGGTGGGAGCGGTGGCATACACGAAATCTTACTATTTGTGAATTTCAGAGCCCTTGCCGGGGAACGAAAAGATGTGGAAGAAGTTAAGGAAAAGAATCCATCAGCCTCCGGTGTCAGTTACTGTCTACCAACAACGCCTCTACCGGCAGCTAGGAGCATGCAGCGACGTTGCCACAACCAGACCTGCACACCAAGCCCTGACATGGACACCGGCTCCTGTAGTGGGGTCAGAGAGGGGGCTTTCCTGCATGACCTGACGCGGGCAGCTGACGGGGCCTTAAGGTCGTCAGCAGATAGTACACACATCTCCAGTGCTACCTAAGGAAATACAATGACACATTCACAACTTTCCTTTCTCAAATAGACACATCCTTCTTATGAAAGGTTATCGATATATGTATGAAGAGCGCACATATAAAACATTCTACTAAAGTTACCCGCGCACATGCAAACATACACATGCACGCGAGCAAAGTAAAGCACGTTAGCTTTTTAATTTTTTTTTTACATTGATTTGTCCTGCGTTGTATCATTTTGATATAATTATACCCTGTCGTGTTAAACTGTATTCCCTCAGGGTGTGTTTTGTCGTGTGCTGGATTATATAATGTTCTATCATACTGCACCTTCTGTATTGTTGTTGCCTCGCGCATAACTGTCCTAATTGAATTTGTATCATAGCATACTATTCCCCTGTCAGGATGCCGGGGGCCTGTCAGGATAAATAGCATAACCACCTTCTGAAAATTATGTGCTAGGAATTAATCTGTTCTATCCTTCTCTTTGTTTCTGCCTTGTTCCTTTTCTTCCTATCACCTCCTTATTGTCTATTTTCTGTCTTCTTGGTCCACTATCCTGCCTTTTTTCCAGAAAGACTTAAAAGGTAACAAATCTCTCCTATGCCGAAGTCAGATGCGCTGGGCCTGACTTGTCAGGCACTTAACGGCAGCGAGACTGATTTTCGCTCATATGACAGACGTGGCTGCTGTCTGAGTGTTCGACAAAGAAGAAAAATTGCGAAGAAGAAGGAGAAGAAGAAGAAGAGGATACCATGTCGCAGTGCACTGTATTTGCTCGTAATATGGTGTATTACAGCGTAATGTAACGTAATATTGCAACAGGTTACATAACATACCAATGGATTATGGTTGAATTCATGTGTCATTGTTTTTTGCAACGAATTGCAATGTCATATTTGTATTGTATTGCATTGTGTTGTATTATACTGTGTTGTATTGAATCGAATTGTGTTGTATTCCTACAGCAAGGAGCACAGTGGTCGACTTGTCAAGAGGATTGACCCCTGAGTCTTACAGACACGAAGTCACAGGTTCGAATCTTTGCGACGCCAGACGCATTGAGAATGGTGACATCTAAAATCTTCTAGGCCAACTTATGAGCAGACTTGATGCTATTTTCCTCTTATTTGTATGCATATCAATGTTAAAATATTGTTTTTTAAACTAGATAATAATACATTAAACATCGCATAACTCATGTCAGCGTTCGGTGAACTGGAAAAGAAAACAGGAAAACCATCAGAGAAACGCCCTAGGATTTGCCAACGCAACTGAATGATGCTGGTAGTAAAACGTTTACAAAACAGATACTTCAGTAAATGGTGTCAGTGTCAAACACGGAACTGTAGAAACATGGGGATATTTGCTTGCCAAAAAGTCCCCTGAAAAAAAACCTGAAGCTCAACACTAAAGCGTACTCTAAGAACTGAAAAGACATTCAGTACCCAAACCTCATTCCGAATCAACACCACACTCCTGCAGCAGTCACTGTGTCTTATATAAAGTCTGTGATAAACAAAGAGACGAATGAGTTGATATTGTTAGTCACTCTATGAGCCTGAAATGCAAATGGCTGGTGGAAGAAGGGCAGGGAAGTGGGGGGGGGGGGGGGGGTGTGATGAGAGAAAACCAGAACTGCCAGGGTTTAAGGAAAGAGTACTAATTACGCTCGCATCGTCATCGGTGGATCAATAAAGATATGGCTTATCAAGCCGCAACAAGGTATTCCGCCTTAAATTTATCGTTTAAAAAAGTTATATACAGGTATACTTATCTATCTACAAAAAAAATACAAAACATATATTGCATCAAAGAATCGAACAATTAACTAAGTTAAAAACAAAACAAAATAATTACACAGGAATTGAAAGGGTAGAAAAAACCCACATAAAAAAACAAATAAAAGTATAAACAAAACGAACGTTAAGTAGAAAATTAACTGAAAAATAGAGTATTTGAATACACAAAAAGATACTCGCTAGCTATATCACACACATCGCGCGCGCGCACGCACACACACACACACAAACACACACACACACACAAACACACACATACAAACACACACACACGCACACCCACACACACACGGACGCACAGTAGTATTGTCTTTCTGCCTCTGTATCTGTTGTAATTGGTTTCTATCTGTCTGTCTCTATATTTGTTTCTGTCAGTCGCTCTCAGCATGTCTGTCTGTCTGTCTGTCTGTCTGTCTGTTTCTCTCTCTCTCTTATCTCTCTCTCTCTCTCTCTCTCTCTCTCTCTCTCTCTCTCTCTCTCTCTCTCTCTCTCTCTTTGCCAAGTGTGCAGGTATGTGCTTTTCACATTTCATACACACACACACGCGCGCGCGCGTGCGCGCGTGAACACTTCTACAGACATACGTCCACATACGCATGCAAAATCGCACACACGCACATTGATAAAAACATACGTGCATGAGCACACACGCATACACACACACACACCGCAAGTGCACAAGAATAATCCAAATCAACTCATATATATTGTTTTGCAATCTGTCTGTGTGTGTGCTTGTGAGTGCGTGCGATCGTGTGTGTGTGTGTGTGTGTGTGTGTGTGTGTGTGTGTGTGTGTGTGTGGTGTGTGTGTGTGTGTGGGTGGGTGGGTGGGTGTGAGCATGAGCACACGTATGTGTGTGATTTGTTATGTACGTGTGTGTGTGTGTGTGTGTGGCGTGCGTATGTGTATGCTCAAGCACACGCGCGTGCATGTGTGTTTGTGCGTGTATGTGTGTGCGTGCATGCGTATGTGTGTGTATGTGTTGTGTGTGAGAGAGTGAGTGTATTTGTGTGTGTGTGTGTGTGTGTGTGTCCATAACTCTATTGAAGCTACACAGTTTATACAGCAAGGTGTCTGTTTTGTAAAACAGGTTCCACACGAATCTCTGACATGGAAAACAATGCAATATCAGGGTTTTGTCGAGAAAACTAATGACTGACTAATTCATCAACGATAAAAGTCTTTGAAACAATGGAGCAGCAGGATAGCCTCGTGGTTAGAATGTTACGCTCGCGACTTGTTAGCCCGGGATCTAGCCACCACCGAAATGCCCGCTCATGATTCTTCCCTGCAGTTAACAACAGCACTGACTCCACTCCACTGTTAGTCTATCAAAGGAGGCTATAAACCGAGGCCCTGAGCAAACTCGGAGAGAACTCTTGCACACACATTAAAACGCATTTTACCATTGGGAAGAGTGACCCATTCGTGATGATAAGAATGGATGACACACACAAAATTCAAAATGCATGCACACTGGTGTCGTGTTAGATGTCTTTCCCGAAGTCGTAATGCTGCTACCTTAACATTTTTGGTGAGCAAAATCGGCTGGATATGCAAAAATCTTACCAGTGGATAGCACGTGAGCCGAAAAACAACAACAACAAGAATGTTTGTGCCACACTCTGTCCACTTCCAAATCGCCCATAAAGAAGCAAATCAGATCACGGAGAACGCGTAGCATGTGTAAAGCCCATGCCTGGATCTCCTTGTGTTGCGTGTTGTGTGAATCGTCTGATCGTAGAATGGAAGGTCTGACGCATTCCTCCGGTACTGTTTCCCTGTTTCCTTGCTTTACATATCAGTACAACACACAGTCCAGCTTTGATATCTTCACGTGCATAGATATCTTGTCAGGACCTTGTAGTGCTGGCCATGATAGCTGACATGATATTTAAAGCATGATATATTGGTGCTTTGATGCTAGGCAGTCCCACATCAGATTTGATGTTATATGGCATGACATCTCTTTCTTAGTGTTTGTGCATTTTTTATCTGGCTAAACTTTAGTCTGTGTCAAAGAAGAAGTGTAAGTAGAACATGGCGTTCATGTTTGGTACAAACATTTTGTTGAGGTGGTAACATGTTGTGGTTGGAGAAGCACTTTCGTTCAGCACAGCAAATGAGTTCCTCTGGTACAGTTTTGCACCATATCTGAATCCAAGAATGTTTCACCTCAACACCATGGGTCCATAAAATAGGTGTGGATTTAGGGTAGGCAGTTTTATGGTCTCCTAAGTCAATTTTAAGCACATACCTGCCAGTGCCTCCATTCTCTTCGTGTATGTACGCATACGGAAAATCAAATATGCACGGTAAAGATCCCGTAATTGGTGTCAGCATTCTGGGGCTTGTGGAAACAAGAACATACCTAGCATGCATTCTTTACCCGGAGAGGGATGAGTTCCACCAAGTTTGATTTTAACTTAGGAGGTACGCCTGAAAAAAGTCAGTGCATTACCACCCCCAAAAGCTCCTCAGGGCGCTACATGAGAAGAGAGAAAGACATCATGCTACTGTCTGTACCTCTGTATGACACGGCAGGGCTACCTCTGTGAGGGTAACTATATCTGGGATCAACGCGGCTTTTCTTTCTGAGGTTGAAGTTTGGGACCCGTACAGGGCTGGCATACGTTTTTCACTAGACCTGGTTCTGTAAGTTGTCTGAGTTTGTATATAGTTTATTCATAAAGTTTTGAAACACATGCAAAAGAGAAGAATTATACACTTAATTATGTTCATAATGTAAGAATATTCTTCTGCAATAGTCGCAGGATCAAGTTATAAGTTACAGATTGCTATAATCTTTGTCATCAGACAAATTATGGGAAAAAAACCCTTACCATTTAGTTTGTTTATTTTATAAAGATATCAATATAATTAGATAGAGCTTCTAATCTTTTACATAGTTTGATGTTTCGAACTTATATTACATGGTAACTTTTGCTTTTGTTTAGAATAGATGAATTTATTTTACATACATACATACATACACACGCACACACACATATATATTAATAATAATAATAATAATAATAATAACAATAACAATAATAATAATAATAATAATAATAATGTATGGAAATTATATAGCGCTGAATCTTGTAAAGCAACAAATCAAAGCGCTCAAAATATATATATATGTATTTATCTATATATATATATAGAGAGAGAGATACATAGATACATAGATAGATACATAGATAGATACATAGATACATAGATGCATAGATAGATAGATAGATAAATAGATAGATAGATAGATAGATAGATAGATAGATAGATAGATAGATAGATAGATAGATAGATAGATAGATAGATAGATAGATAGATAGATAGATAGATAGATAGATAGATAGATAGATATGTGTGTGTGTGAATGAAAACTTCAGCATTAAAAAATCCCCCCAAAGTTCTTTTTCAAACCATTGAACTTAGCGAAGGAGCACAAATACTTAATGCACGTTCACATTGCAATAATACTGCAACTTTAGCCACCCTACCCATTTCAACATCTTCCTTGAGAGAATCATGGCTGATGCACTGGAACATCATGAAGGATCAGTCAGCATTGGTGGCAGAACGATCACAAACCTCCGCTTCGCAGATGACATTGATGGAATAGCAGGATCAGAAAAAGAGCTTGCCAGCCTAACAGAACACTTGGATAAGGCCTCCAAAACATACGGCATGGAAATCAGTGCAGAGAAGACCAAACTGATGACTAATAACACCAACGGCATTAGCACTGATATCAGGGTTAATGACCAGAAGCTGGAAACAGTTCAAAGCTTCAAGTACCTGGGAGCCATTGTATCAGACCAGGGATCCAAGCCAGAAGTAGTATGCAGGACTGCACAGACAATAACAGCTTTGTCAAAACTAAACACCATCTGGAGAGATAAGAATATCTCACTTATCTCCAAGATCAGACTAATGCGCTCCCTTGTCATATCCATATTTCTGTATGCCTGTGAATCATGGACCCTGACTGCAGATTTGGAGAGGAGAGTACAGGCAGTGGAGATGAGATGCTTTCGGAGACTCCTTGGCATCTCCTACAAAGACCACATAAGCAACGAAAGCGTGCATAACAGAATCCAGCAAACCATTGGACCCTATGAGAACCTTCTATCGATCGTGAAAAAGCGTAAACTTAAGTGGTATGGGCATGTCACAAGATCCCAAGGAATTACAAAGACAGTTTTGCAAGGCACTGTCCAAGGAGGAAGAAGAAGAGGCAGACCAAGGAAGAGCTGGGAGGATAACATCAGTGAATGGACAGGCCTAGAACTCAACAAAACCCTGAGAAAGGCAGAACAGAGAGAAGAATGGAGGGAACTGGTTGCTGAGTCTTTGAGGGTGCCCCCACGGTCGTCAGACTACGGGACAGATAGATAGATAGATAGACCCATTTTCGGGTAAACATCTCTAAAGCCTGACGCCATGCCTGCTGAAAGCTGGCCACGTTCATTCAGCAGCTGTCGTTATCATTGACCCTGTAGACCTCCCATCAGAAGCTAAAGTGTTAGTGGTTATGACAGCTGTGTAGCTGATCACAGTACTCACGCCTAATGTTTTGACAGCATCACTCTTCACATCCGATTCCATGCTCTATTGCATTCCTTTCCTTCTGTTTCTTTATCCCTTTCCTTGCCATAACACACTTCCCTGCCAGACAAAAAATTCAATAAATCACCAGGTTTTGATGTACTCAGCCTGAGTACTTTGTTCGCGCGATAAAAGTTTGTAATAGGAAAATCAAAGTCAAAGTCAAGTCAAGAACACATTAATCATCCCAGGAAAGGCGTTTCAGTCTTTTCAGGACAGAAACCATTTTGTTGCGCTAACTTTTACAAGGCGTCACCGCCACACCTCGTTGTCTTATTTTGTCTGTCACTACCTGTCTGAAGACAATTCTGGGTCGTGGTAATTCTTCTCACATCTTTCAAGACGTGAGATGCTGTTTGTTGCCGCAGAGAGGAGCAGAATGGCAGCTGCTAGGGAAACTTCCTGCTGCTGAAGGAGCAGCCAGGAGTCCATGTGTTGTCTGTGGGCAAGGGTTCTTTGCCACCTTGCTATGGTGTGTCTTGGGCAATGTTGCATAGCAGAGCCCATCCCTCTCCATTCCAGCAAGGTGGCCTGCCTTGGCCTCGAATACGTAGCTGTTGAGTTCCTTGGGGAGCGTCATTCGATTTGGCCAGTAACCTGCCAGGAGTGAAGGAAGCTGGTTGATAAGTCTTCAGAGGTGCCCAAATGGTCGAACAGACTATGGGATAGGTGAGAGTGAAAGAGCCTTTGAGAAAGGCGGCAATGCTGCTAGTGCTCTTAAGTGTTGTCGGAAAATGTGGGGACTTTTAATGGGAATAGAGTGGGGAGCGTTTTGAAAATATGTTGCGTGTATGTTGCTAGTCGACTTCAGCTGTGGATGCAGCATTTTGTCTTTACTCTATGCAGAGGAATCATCAAAATTTTGCTTTTTGTGAATGCTTTTGCGTGCAGTAACTTGTTTGTGTATGTCAAAGTTTGTTTCATCTTCAATAGAACCAAAACAAAAAAATCCACACTAAAACAAAATAGACCAGAAACAATACAATCAGTTCATATGCCTTGGTATGCTAAGAACAGTGAAGCTAGAAAACCGAGAGTTGAGACCAAATGAGACGCTGATTTCCATCTAGGCAAAGGCAGTTATCTGTCCCTTACACAAACAAACCACTTGACATTACTGCTACTTTCATTGCAGTTCCATTGTAACACTTCTGAGAAAGTATATAACGTTGAGAACATGCATTTCATTCTACAGTCTTAGCTGCCCTGGTGATTTCATATTATAAACAATGCGCCAGGACTTGGAAAAACTCTAGGCATATTTATCATGGCCTTGCAGATATACCACGAGGGGCTTTAAAAACAGAACATAAACGAAAATTGAACTTTCTAGCATTGTGTAAGCTAATGCTTTTCGTCCTGGCACCAAGAACTTTACATGTACGTTTGACAAATGTTAAGGTCAAGTAACAATGATTGTTCTAAATATTGACAGAGAGATAAATATTGACAGAGAGATAAATATTGACAGAGTGATGCTCTCAGCGTTGACAAAAGCAGCAGAAACTCAATAACGTGTTTTTCAAAGACATCACAACACAAGCTGACTCATCACGCTCTTTTCAGTCCTGAATGAATGAGCTTGTGCACGATGTGTGGACCTGTGACTCCAGAGCCTTGCACCAGCTGAGGACACAGTGTCCATCTTCACTGTATCGACTGTAGAACACACGCCAGGTGAAATTATTTCTCCTCCAGAACAGCTCGTGTGTGGACCGTTTGTTCCCCTTCCCCCTTAAAACAGTAAAGTCCCCAACACTAGGCTCCTTCCTTTTAAACTGAAGAGTGTATACAGCATGATACCTAGCACACCCCTCCCGCCACCCCCCAAACTAGCTCCTCTTTTTCCCTGTGGTAAGCCCATTTACAGGAATAAGGAACCATAACGATGATTCCATGAGTAAAATACCACCTGCTATATCTATTTAGACAGGTAGCTATAGCATTCATTTATCTGAGAACAGTTTGCAGCGGTAAGACGCTCTGTAAAAGTTTAAAATCAAGCTGAAAGTTAAATGTACTAACCACGTTTTCATCGCAGTAAACAAAGCAACTCAAGATTACACAGGGAAAAAGTCAGATGTCACTGATGCCAAACACGTATATAGCGGAGATGAGGGATACGCTGCAGACCTCATGGGGCAGCCACCATGAACAAGCAATACCTCTAGTTTATGACTGGCACATGTATTGAAGTTTTTCACCTAAAGATCTTTAAATCAAACCTGAAATATACTTTTATTTTGCTTTGTTTTGTTTAATGTCTATTCACTTCTCTGTTATATAGACACACATGAAGTCATACCAATACCCGCCCCATCTCTCTCTGTATGTATGTATGTATGTATGTGTATATATATATATATACATATATATATATATGTGTGTGTGTATCGGTGGATCGGTGGTCTAGAGGTAACGCGCCTGTCTAGAATGCGAAAAGTCCGGGTCGGGTGTGTGCGTGGTTCGTATCCCGTTTGGGCCCGAAAATTTTCCCCATCCATTAGACCATGAGTGGTGGTCTGGGCGCTAGTCTTTCGGATGAGACGATAAACCGAGGTCCCGTGTGTAACACAAAATTTTCAGCGCACGTAAAAGAACCCACGGCAACAAGAGAGTTGTCCCTGGCAAAATTCTTAGAAAAAAGTCACTCTGATAGGGAAACAAATACAGTTGCAGACCAAAAAAAAAAAAAAAAAGGGTGGCGCTGCTCTTGTGGCGACGCGCTCTCCCCGGGGAGAGCAGCCCGAATTTCACGCAGAGAAATCTCGTGACTTAAAGTGGTATATAAAAAAAAATAATAAAAAAAATAAAAAAGTTTTTATATATATATATATATATATATATATATATATATTATATATATATATATATTGTGTGTGTGTGTATGTATGTATATATATATATATATATATATATATATATATATATATATATATATATATATATCCTACAAGTTATTATAGTAAAGGTCTTACAGGAGAAGACTATATAACTTCAGCAACTGACAGTTATGAATTACTGGAAGTCATATAAAACTTCTTGTGCAGTGGTATATTTTTTTTTATGAATATTCAGTCCTCTCCCTATAAACACGTTAGCAAGAATAGCGCAAGCAAGCGATAAATGGTGGATTAAAATGGGTCTAGAACAACAACATGCTATATTAAAAAGTATTCCATACATTTAGTTTCAATTTATATATACCTAAATGTGTTGTTCCGAAGCAAGAAATGCGTTTAAAGTGCTTTTTAACCTCATCTGGAATGTATCCAATGAATTGACTTATAATTGATTTCAAACCATGACGATGAGACATTGAAATGAAGCACTTCAGAACTGCAGATAAGGCTACCTATTCTTTGCCAAAGAATCAACCAAATAATTCCAAAAATTTCCACAATGTGAAGGGATCCAGCGAAAGTTATTGTAATGCCTCTGTTTGCAAGACATTATATGAAGTATTTCATCTCAAATACAATATCTTTACTTATTTTCCCCTGCCAGTTCTTCAATTATTACTGCAGATGAGTTAACACAGCATAGAATTTGGCAAACAACAATAGCAGTGTCAGACAAAAAACATAGATATATCATACCTATTATAATTATTATACTTATATATTACTGTTTATGTAAAGATATGTATTTGAGATGAAATTGCCGTCGCTATTTTTGCTGCCCTTGGGAAAATTTATTATATAAATACTTTATTGGTAAATGGTAAATACTAGAAATGTGAACTGTTAAACAGGTTGTATCCTCTACTTTATAGTTTATGTATCCATAGTAATGTTATTCCCACCATGGCTTACTTTGTAGTTTTCTCTCAGTTTCGAGCCCATTTTTGAGTTTCCACTGAGACACCTGTTCAAGGTGATTTTTCCCCTGCAGTTAACATCAGTGCTGCCTCCACTCCCCAGAAAGTCCTTCTGATGAGACTATAAAACCGAGGTCCCCTGTGCGAACGCACGCAGAAAATCGTGTACACAATTTTAAACTTGTTCTGTCTTTCAAAAGAGTAGGCCACTGTGTGCTGTTGGGAACAGATAACAATACTTACAAAACTGCATACACACAAGGATTGGATGTTACAAAAGCACGTGAGCGTTTTTATTCCATTATCCTCAAAATGAAGAAATTTAGATACTATTTAGTTGTAATTTTTAAAAGAATGCGTGTCTATTATTCTTTTTTCTTTTCATTTCTTTATCGTCCAAACCACAGGTCAGCTATTGTTCAAACCTCAGATCATTCATTGTCCAAACCACAGATCGTTCATTGTCCAAACCACAGATCATTCATTGTCCAAACCTCAGATCATTCATTGTCCAAACCTCAGATCATTCATTGTCCAAACCACACATCATTGTCCAAACCACACATCATTCATTGTCCAAACCACAGATCATTGTCCAAACCACACATCATTCATTGTCCAAACCACAGATCATTGTCCAAACCACACATCATTCATTGTCCAAGCCACAGATAAAATGCTGTCCAAACTACAGATTAGTCATTGTCCAAACCACACATCATTCATTGTCCAAACCACAGATAATTCATTGTCCAAACCACACATCATTCATTGTCCAAACCACACATCATTCATTGTCAAAACCACACATCATTCATTGTCCAAACCACACATCATTCATTGTCCAAACCACACATCATTCATTGTCCAAACCACACATCATTCATTGTCCAAATCAAAGATCATTCATTGTCCAAATCAAAGATTATTCATTGTCCAAACCACACATCATTCCTTGTCCAAACCAAGATCATTCATTGTCCAAATCAAAGACCATTCATTATCCAATCCACAGATCATTCATTGTCCAAACTACAGATCATTCATTGTCCAACCACAGATCATTCATTGTCCAAACCACAGATCATTCATTATCCAAACCACAGATCATTCATTGTCCAAACTGCAGATCATTCATTGTCCAAACCACAGATCATTCCTTGTCCAAATCATGGATCAACATATTGTCCAAACCACAGATCAACATATTGTCAAAACCAGGGATCCCCATATTGTCCAAACCATGGATCAACATATTGTCCAACCAGGGATCACAAACCACAGATCATCCTGTGTTGCAAACCACACAGATCAAACATCGTTCAAACCATATCCTATATCCTTGTGTGTTTGGAGTATTTAAATACTGGTCATGTCCACCACCCTGATGAATAATTGACAGATGGTCTGCTCGTAGTGACATAGGCTGTAACTGGCGTAGGAAGATTTCTAATTTCTTTTGCTGTGGTTTGGATAAGCTGCAACCATCCAAGCCTGTTTCACTTCAGGTCAAATTTTTTGTTGAGTTTCCCAGGCCCCAGACCAAATGACAGAATAACTAATAAAAAAAAAATATTGTCATGTCCTGGGGACTTTGGTGACAGGCAGCCAGAGTTGTAGACTGCAAGTGTCCGGGCTGATTTCCACAGTGCGATGAAACATGCACCACTGAACACCACCAAAAGGACACAGCATCAGTGCAGGGCCACACTGGCTGGTGGTCCCCCGGCAGTCTGACATTAATGGGCTCCCTATGGACTTCCTGCCCTAAAGATACCACAAAATGAATCTGGGTATGGTTGGAGCCGAGACATTGAAATGATCAGTGTGGGAACTGCAGGACAGGAACGTCACAGAAGATGATACAGCCCTCCCCCCCAACTCCCCTCCAACCCCCCCCCCCCCCAACCCCCTCCAAATTTGAACATTTCTTTTGTTTATTGTGAGAGAAAAGTCAGTGGCTTTAATTAATAAGATGAAGTTCACAACACATAACAATCAGTTCAGAGCCTCAGCAAAACTGTCAGCTATTTGTCAAGGCCACCTTTTTGCAAAAGGACATTTGTAAAACTGTTATCAGGCCTCTTTTAATGTACGAGTAGTGTGTTCCTTCATGGTATAAGTCTGTTTATGGCTTTCATGGTATGTAGGGCTATAATCAACATGGAACGAAAGGACCCTTTTTTATGTCAACAGAAAACTATTTATTCATTAGGAAGACGTCATAGCATAGTGTACTTTGATTAACTAATCTGCAGTACACCGGGTAGCTCATACAGTCCATCAGACTTGAAACCCGACCACTGATAGATTGAGTGCTGTGCATTGAGCGCCTCACATTGTTCGCTTCCATTGTTGTATACGCGCATTTTGTCTGTGTATCATATATACTTGATTATGTACGTAGTTCAACGTTTTAATGCGCACCTAAATATGGATAATATATATTTGCTTACATACACGGTTGACCGAATGCCACTCTGAGACACCAGACGTGGCCCAGCCCAGCAGAGCTCCATGAAAAGCTATGGGAACAGGCGGGGTCACTACGACAGACTGCAGACTTTGTAATACAGACTGCATCAAAATAAAATAATGTGACCAGGGAACAAAGCAGAAGAAGAATTGCGAAGAAGAAGAATTGCGAAGAAGAATTGCGATGTGTCCCTGTATTTACCATTAAAGAAAATGGTTTAAAGCGCTTAAAAGGAAACTTGCTCCAACAATGGCGTGGATGTACAGAAAGATGTTTCATCTCTCTAGTGATCTCTAAAAGGTCTGTCAGCAGAAAAGGCTGGAGGAGACTAGTGCTTGGATCACGGTGCACTGTATCCTCTTCTTTGGTGCCTTTGCTCTGGATGTTGTGCGTGCCATGTGGACACACTGCGCCGCACACAGTACGTGTACGCATGCATGTGTGGATACTCACATACCTGCGTGCACACATACATGCGCTAATGCACGTGTTCATGGACATGAACATACATACACACATACACACATATGCGCGCGCGTAAAACACCACTCACACACACACACACACTCATATGTGAGAGAGAGAGACACAGAGAGAGAGACAGAGAGTCAATGGCACGGCATGAAAACCAAAAACAGAAAGCAATAGCGTTATCATGTGAAATTAATGGTCTACAATTTTGTGAAAGTGTGTGTTCAATCGCTTTGTGGCTTACATTCTAAAAAATAATTATGCGAATGAAACAGGAAAAGGAGGCAGACAGCAGAAAGAACACACAGTTAGCTTAAAAGGGCCCACGGCAACGAGAGAGTTGCCCCATACAAAATCGTGTATAAAAGCCACTCTAATAAAACTAACACACACGGAGACAGGACAAGAAACATACATTTTTGGGATGGCGCTGCTCTTGTGGTGACGCGCTCTCATTGGGGAGAGCAACCCGACATTCATGCAGATAACTCTGCCATGACTTAAATTGGTATACAATACAATACAATACAACACAATGCGATGTAATACAATGCAATGCAATACAACGCAATACAATACAATACAATACAATACAATGCAATACAATGCAATACAATACAATACCACACACTCGCTCATCAAAGGAAGGAGAACTAGTCTGACTGACTACGGACCATGTACTACCAAACAGACTGAATATGACTGAATGCTGTCTCAGGAGGAAGTCTCAGCCTCAGAATTGTCTGTTTTCCGCTTCCTTTAAAACTGCCACTTGTACGTCTTTGCTAGAGGGGGGAAGGAGGGGGGGGGGGGGTCATTATTTGTTCCATAGCAGCCGAAGCACTGATGTCCAGGTGATGATGGTCAGAATTTGCTCTTGTCCACTGAAGCTGTTTCTTTTCTCAGATGCTGAAAATGGTCAGTAAGTGGACATGACAATTTTCCAAACCAAGTGATTAAACATGTATGTGTGTGTGTGTGTATGTGTTTGTGAGAAAGAGAGAGAGAATCATTTATTTATTTTATTTATTTATTTATACCACTTTAAGTCACGAGATTTCTCTGCGTGAAATTCGGGCTGCTCTCCCCGGGGAGAGCACGTCGCCACAAGAGCAGCGCCACCCCTTTTTTTTCTTTTTTTTCTTTTTTTTTTTTTTCTTTTTTTTTTTTTTTTTGGTCTGCAACTGTATTTCTTTCCCTATCAGAGTGGCTTTTTTCTAAGAATTTTGCCAGGGACAACTCCCTTGTTGCCGTGGGTTCTTTTTCGTGCGCTGCATAATTTTCTGTAACACACGGGACCTCGGTTTATCGTCTCATCCGAAAGACTAGCGCCCAGACCACCACTCATGGTCTAATGGATGGGGGAAAAGTTTCGGGCCCAGACGGGATACGAACCCGGACTTTTCGCTTTCTAGACAGGCGCGTTACCTCTAGACCACCGATCCACACTACAAAAGTACTAGTCTCAAGCACATCGAGTATTCTACATCATATCCACAGACCACAGACAGACAGACAGACACAGCCATTATGTCTGGCAGTCTCAAATGGACCATTTCACTCAAGTATGGGTCATGGATGGCGAACTGAAATTAACATTGTTCAGGAGTGTTTTATTTTACCAGCTGTCGTCACAGCAGCACTGATTATATTTCCTTTATCTTGAATGCACCCATACTTGAGTGAAATGGTCCATTTGAGACTGCCAGACATAATGGCTGTGTCTGTCTGTCTGTCTGTGGTCTGTGGATATGATGTAGAATACTCGATGTGCTTGAGACTAGTACTTTTGTAGAATATGATGTTTTGGCGACAGGATTTAAACAAAAGAGCATAAAGAAGTTGGATTACTATGGATTCAACAACCGTGTTTATGTGTATGAAAGCGTCATTATGGTACAGCTAAGCAAACATAAAGTCACACTCGAATGTTAGTAAGTAGATATAATTATTACGGTTCAGATGATCTCTGAATTACCATAAAAATATCAAAATGTTGTTAAAAAGTATTCGTTTGGATGGAATATATTATATATATATATATATATATATATATATATATATATATATATATATATATATATATATATATATATATATATATATATATATATACGAATAAGACGAAAACAAAGTGAGTGATAGAAAAGGAGTAATCTCCAGCACGGAAATTCCAGAAGGCAGGAAAACTAACTATATTGAAAGGGCCCCTGGTTCACCACTGGGGTAAGTACTTCATGATTGCAGTGAACGTTTGCACTCTGATAGACAACACAAAAACACTGCTTTCAGTGGCAAAGGGTGCGGCTTATCTTGTCAAAGAAACAGTGGTTTTGTTCCCATCCATACTACCCTTGACTCTTGGGTCCAGCAGCCTTGCTGCCTCTGCCCCCAATGTGCCAGAAGGTCTGCCTGTAGCGAGATCCCATGGTGTAGTAGATGACGATGTTGAAGGTGGCGTTGATGTAGGAGAAGATGTCCATCAGTGAGTTGAACAACATGGCCAGGTTATGCTGCTTCCTCCCGACACCCAGCTCTGGCAAGAACAGCCAGACAATTCTGCGGAAGAGAGAATCTGATCAACACACTCATTAGGAGTCATACGATTTCTATCTGCTGCCTGTGCGTAAAGTAAGTGTTGTCTTTGGGGTGGAACAGTTAGGTGGCCAGATCATCAGACATGAGCTTCCCGTAATGTGTGTGTGTGTTGGGGGGGGGGGGGGGGGCAAGTATTTATATGATTGTTGAGCTGAGAACTTGCAAGGTTTTCCCCTGTAGTTAATATTTATCTTCACTCATTTTCCTAATAACATCAAAACCAAAGGAGCAGGTCTGGAATTCGTTTACAATTTCAAATAGTTAGGCTCTCTGAAAGGGAACAATGGCTCCTGCTTACAAGACGTCAAGGCTGGTCAAGCAAAAGCAATTCAATTAAACAATATTCAGAAAGACAGAGGCATACCCAAATGTATAAAATTAGAATTGCCAAAACACTGATCTGGCCTGTAGTTCGGCATGGGTCAGAAGCCTGGAATTTACGTAACTTGGAAAGAGACATTATAAACGCAGTACAGCCAAAATATTTTTCTACAGGCGACTTCAAATGGTCAGACAAAAGAACAAACAAAAACATTCTTGATGAACTTTCAATGCAAAGACAAATGCTGGCTGAAACTGATAAGCGCAGTCAGAGATAGGTTGGTCATGCCATCAGAAACATTCAGACACATGTAATGACAACAGTTCTCCAAGGCAAGCTTGAGGGCAGAAGGAAAAGGGGCAGACCACCACCATCCTACATTGCCAACATGACTAAGATCAGTGGTTTTGAAGGGCTACAGGAGATGGAAGAACTCAACAGAGACAGAACGACGACAAACTCTGGTGGCTTTGCGTAGAGCTTCTGCCGACGTTGGCGGTGGTGGAGACCTCCACCGAGTTGAATTTGACTTTCCTAAGTTTTTTTGACACGACTATAAATCATGGTTCTCTGTGTGAATGGTTTCATAGCATTTTGTGCAGATATTAACCCCAAATATTTGTAATTAAAGAGTAGAGCAGAATGGACCATGATGAATGACTCGGCACTACTGCGCAGAGCCGAGGACCGAGATGGATGGAGGAGGCTTACCACGGCATCGTCTCTCGTGTCTCCTCCACGACCGCCAAGGTCACGGGACTGATGATGATGATGATGATGAGAGCAGTTATGTGCAGAATCATGAAGAACTCCGGCGTTGTCTGCATGCTGTCTCTGATCTGGAGTTGGATGGGATCTATCAGATTCAATCTGCCTGAGACACCCTGTCTGACAGCTTCATGCAGCGTTCAAATGACTCTCAAAGGTAAGCACGCAGAAGTCTTGTGATCAAATATTGAGGTCATTTGTAGAAAAGTATGCCCTTCTACCATTCTTTTGAAAACTCTAATACTGCTGATGGCAATATGGCCATGCCATTGATGATGAAAATATGGCCACTGATGATGACAATAGTGCCAGTGTTGATGAAAATATGGCCACTGAAGATGAAAACATGGCCACTATTGATGGAAATATAGCTACTGTTGATGACAATATGTCCACTGTTGATGCAAAATATGGCCAATCGAATTATTATCTTTGATGAAAAGAGCTTCTCTGGGGTGATAAAACTGAAAGACTTTGTAGGAAAATAACATTTTACTTGTGATACAAAAGCAGCCAGGAGAGCAAATCCCTTCTACTGTTGGTCTTTAATTGACAAAAGCATTTCTTTTATGAGAAAACTTTGTCATGCATTTCATTGACATCTGCATCAACAGATTGTGTTTCACGACTGTATATGGAATGTCTAATGTCTATCTCAAGATGGAACTTTTGTAGCTACTGTATGCATTTTCAATTTCCAAAACCATTTCCGACATGATTGTGTACACGTGCAACAACAACAAAAATATCTGAGCAGAATGTTGTGTGTAATCAGTAATAGTGTTGAAGCTAACAGCACTTACCTCCTCAAAGCTGCAGGAAACATGCAGATGATAAAGAAGATGGAGTTGTAGACCAACATGACAGTCACTCCTGTCTCTTGTGCTGACTCACTGCTAACAGAAGACGTGCTGGCACGCCATGCTGCTGCCTGATGGAGTTTGACGACAGTCATGACTGTTGCCAATACTGTTACAGTAATAATTACGCCAGGGAGGCCCAGGCCAAAAATATAAGCACTCAGAATGTACATGAATCCTTGGTTGTCAAGAAAAAACTGACTGGGAGAAAGAACCCAGGAAACAGATTGGGTCACAGGATTATAAGCACACACTGCACGGTATGCTGTCACCTCTAAAGAATACAAGCCCAACAGGACGATGCTGATAATGACGATGATGATGGTGGTGGTGGAGGCAGACAGAAAGGTCTGGGAGCGAAGAGGCCACAGGACACAGAAACATCTTTCACTGGCGATGATGGCGGAGATGACTTTTGATGTCCAGGGAAAAGCAAAGAAACCCAGCAAGTTGTGATTGACCATGAACCGCTTCACGGGGCTAAATCTGAAAAAGAAATGGACATATCCCACAGAATGTTATACTTTGTGATGCTTTAACTTATTATGTCTTGTGTATATGCAATAATCAGATTATGTATCTTCAAGACTACGACAGTTATTGGTTGTTGAAATAATCTTGTTTTCTTTTCTTTTCATGATATGATTTTTAGCTGAATTCTTCAGGATAAAATTTAATGTAAATCATTTAACTTTCCTCCCAAGTTAAGATTCACGTGCATTTAAAGAAATAGTACACAACTGTCTTGGATATTGTAGTTCTCACGCTAAAGTTTAAATGGGAGAACAGATGGGGTGATTTAGTATTACATGCTGCACAACAAACCTCAGACTTAGGTGTTCGTGCCTTATAGAATAATACATCATTCCATTTGACACGGGTTAGGGTTTGACAAAATAGACCAGTATCCATTAGGGTTTGGCAAAATAGACCAATATCTACCCATTACACCTTCACCTGCAAGAATAATAGCGACTGAATTGATCTGCAGTAAGATATGCAGAGTTAAGAGAGTTAGAGAGAGAGAGAGAGAGAGAGAAGAGGAGAGAGAGAGAGAGAGAGAGAGAGAGAGAGAGAGAGAGAGAGAGAGAGAGAGAGAGAGAGAGAGAGAGATTGAGAGAGATTTAAGTACACAATTGAAACAGAATCAGTACAGAATGGTTATGAACTGCTCCAAACCACAGTCCTATAGGAAACCAAGGGCAATACACTATTAGCTCTGTCTAGTTTCTGTCTTTGGATATAAGAAAAAGAAAGGCTCACATATGTGTCTTAGGCCAAGCATGGCACAGATAAAACAATGAACGACTTTATGGTTTATAATCCACACAAAAAACGTTCACATCCATAGCCTTGATCACAGATATATATAGGTAAAATCTACTAATTGTAACTGGCTGCATGTGAATGACTAGGATGAATGAAAGCGCTTTGATTTGTTTTTTTGCAAGATATAGCGCTGTATAAATTCCATGTTTATATATATACACATATATATATACATATATATATATATAATGCTCATATATATACATATATATACATATATATATATATATATTATATACATATATATATATATATATATATATATATATATAATATATATATATATATATATATATATATATATTCAAATTTCTTCATATTATGTAATAGCAAGGTTCCTATTTGCTTGACAAACTGGTAGATGCTTGAACCAAGGCTGTCAGTAAAAAGAGCTAAATATTTGGTGTTGCAAGTTCTGTAAATAATTTTGTTGATTATTACCTTCCCTGCATTGAAAATTGCGAGGCCATCTGCAGAAAAGCGTGTTCTGCGTTGAAGATCATGTTGAAGAGCAGAGTGAGGAAGTCCATGAGCGACAGGGAGAAGAGACACACGTTGATCCGTTCCTTCAGCCCTTGTTTGTAGAACACTGCCATGTTGATGACGTTGGCAGGCGCACCAATCAGAAACAAGACAGGCAGGATGACTGCGTACTTCACTTTATGGACCATGGCTTCCACATCAGCACTGACCAAGCTCTCATTGTTGTTCCAAGGGGCGTTATCGTCAACATTTAATATCAAACATGATGCCGATTCGTTATTCTGGATGTTTTTGAAGATATCTGTGATGTTGTGTTTGGTTGTCATATCAAGTTACTGGGTAGTGTAGTCATGTTTACATATTTTGCCAAAGACTGTAACTTAAAAAAATTCTTTTTGCTTTAGTATCCTCTGTTATGCTGTCCTTTGGAACAGATAGTGTCTGTCAAACTGCTGTAACAAATAGATACATACCGTGTAAGCTGATACACTTTTTTTTCATCAAACAATTTGTAACGTAAAAGATGACATTTAAGTCTCTGAATAACTTTGAAATATCGACAGTCCGTGTGTACAAATTCAAAACTAGGCAAATCTCTTTATATTCAAAGCACAACACAAAGCAGGACAGCATTTTAACCAAATAATAAAACGTACATTGTAATACTAAAAATCGACTTATAAATAAGAAAAACGTCTCATGTTTATCAGGCTGGCCATGCACAAGTAGAGTGCACTCAATCCGATGACTGCAACACAAGGGGCACTGTACGGGGAATAAACAGAATACATAATCCAGAAAAAAATATTTCTAATGAGGAGGTTTGGCTTAGAGGTAACACACCTGCCTGCAAAGGGAGAAGTTTGTGTTCAAACCCCTTTTGGAGGCAGATTTTTGTCCATGCTGGCCTTGAGTAGTGATGGTTTAGGTAAGTGGCTAGCATTATGGGTAACAGATTTGGTCAGGATTCCTTATGCAGCAAACATTCAGTGCTGTTGTTTTGATTGTTTTTCAGATTGCTATGTGTACAGAAAAGTTCATATAATGATGATAATAATGATACTAATGATGGTGCTGATAATGATGATGAAGATGATGACGACGACGACGATGACGACGACCAACAACAACAACAACAATAATAATAATAATAATAATAATAAAAATAATAATAAAAATAATAATAATAACAACAACAACAACAATAAAGCAGCTATAACAGCAATGATGATGCTTATAATGATACTAGTTTACAGTTAATAATTGTAACCTCATCTCATGGTGACCTCAGTTGCAGATCCTCCTATTTCCAGACCTGTGTTTAGTACACGTTCAAGCTTTGGGACTTTGGAGGTTCATGGTGCATATATGGAGACTATAACTGAATGAACATTATGAGAGTCACCACCCCAGTGTGGGCATCTGGCTTAGCTGCTCAGTAGGTCTCTTCATGGGTAGTGTCCTGTGCATGTTGGATCAGAGCAGGTAGCACAGAACACCACCAAAGATACCCAACAGCAGTAAACAGCATCTTCTAGCTAGTGTTCTGGTGGCAGCTTACAACGAACAACAGGGTACAGTAAGGAGGAAAAGCACTCGCGGCACAAACACTCAGTATCTCTTGCTTTAATTAAACAAAAAATGGATTGGTGGAGACAGTAACGCTGTGAAATACTTACAGATTCCTCGCACTGACAGAAAAGTACCAGGCTCCGGCTTTTCACAAAGCAAAATCAAAAACATTGCTTTCACTCTGTTATAATCTTGTGGATAAAATGTTTTATGAACTCTTTGCATTCATATACATACTTCCCCAAAGTCAGAATGCGGCTACCTTAACGGTGGATAAAGACGGTGGCGTACGCAACATCTCACCATCGGTAAGCCTCGGAAGACTAGCCGAGGAAAATGGAGTCATAAACTGACATTGCAGCTCGTCACCATTACTACTCTTCACCCCTCAGCTTATGCAAAGATTCAGGCCTGTAACTTTATTCAGGTTCACTGGCTTCTGTGATCAACCCCCTTACCCATTCAACAACTGGGACTGGTATTGTGAGAATACAATACACCACAAACACAACAATAAATTATAATGCAATGTGATGGAAAGATGATGCCGAAAATTAACTATATTCCAGTGGAATTTGCAACGTGTTGCAGCGATTACCTTCACAAGTTTATTGTATGACATAATACGATCTAATGCAGTGCAGAGCAATACGTTATGGCACGGTACAATAGACATGATAACGCCTCACAGAACATAATGAATACAATAACATTTAGAATTGCAGCCAGTATCACAAAATAATATAATAATAATAATAATAATAATAATAATGTATGGAATTTATATAGCGCTGAATCTTGTAAAGCAACAAATCAAAGCGCACAATATAACATGAAACCATGACAAAAACGCACCATCACTGTTGAACAGAATTTAACAACGCAATAATATAAACATGGCACGAAATGATAAAAAAAAACACCTAAACAACAAACCAGTATATTTCAATTTTGTTTTGCCCATCAGATCAAATGCTGTTATACTTCGCCAAAAATTAAGCTAATGTGAACAATCTCTCTCTCTCTCTCTCTCTCTCTCTCTCTCTCTCTCTCTCTCTCTCTCTCTCTCTTCTCTCTCTCTCTCTCTCTCTCCTCTCTCTCTCTCTCTCTCTCTCTCTCTCTCTCTGTGATGGGTGTGTGTGTGTGTGTGTGTGTGTGTGTGTGTGTGTTTTGTGTGTGTGTGTGTGTGTGTGTGTGTGTGTGTGTGTGTGTGTGTGTGTGTGTGTGTGTGTGTGTGTGTGTGTGTGTGTGTGTGTGTGTGCAATTCGTTTTGCGTGTGGAGGAGATAGAACTGATCAAAAAGGCAGAAAATAGAAAAGAAGAAGGTTACAGGAGGAAAGCGAACAAGGCAGAAACAAAGAGAAGGACAGAAAAGAGGGAATTCCTGGCACAGAATTTCCTGAAGATGAAAATGCTATTTAGTCGGACAAGCCCCTGACATCCCCAAGAGGGACTGCAACATCTTAGAACTGAACCAAAAACTGAAGTGCGTTATAAGGCTGAACAGGTACTTGATGCCACAACCTGTCTTGTTTAGATTTCAAGTCACTGTGCAACACTGCAACTCATAAATTATTGCGTTTTATACATAAATGATGCTATACAAACGAATGAATTCATGTTATTAGTCCTTTCAGATTGGTAGAAGAGAGAGAGAGGGGGGGGGGGGGGGCACACACACAGACAGAGAGACAGAGACAAACACAGACAGACAGACAGAAAGGGGTTGGGAAGTAAACGTAATTACTTATTTTAAAGGAAACAAATAATATAAGCAACCCCTGATGCTTAGGTAACGGATCAATACAAAGACTGTTTGCTACGCGGCATCAAAACATTCCGCCCTAGATCAATCTTCATTAGGAGCCCTGTAACAGTATCTATCGAACAAACGTGAACAACAAAAAGAGAAAAAAGCGATGGCTTTACAAAGAAAACCTCCTCCCCTCAAAGAACATCCCCATCCCTCCCGAAACAAAAACAAAACCCACAAAACTTAACACAAAACAAAACAAACGAACGAACAATTACGATCTACATATGAAAGAAAAGAAACAAGTGGACAGGAGAAGAAAGGGGAAAAATAAGATGTAAGGCATTAACAGAAATAAACAAAGCATAATTATGCACGACGAACATGAAGTACATAAGTAAATAGAAACAGGATGAATAAAAGTATTTTTACCCAAAGTTTAAAAAATGCAGCTGACCTAACACACACACACACACATACACACGTGCATACACACTCATACACACACGCACACATACACACACGAGCACATACACACACGCAAACGCGCGCGCACACATAAACACACGTGTGCGCGCGCAATATCTCTATACCTCCCTTCTCTCTATATATTCACTGGTGTCTGTCTGTCTGTCTGTCTGTCTGTCTCTCTTTCTCTCTTTCTTCATTTCTCTGAAAAATAATGAAATGAAAAAAAAAGAAAATGTGTGTGTGCGTGTGTATGTGTGTTTGTGTGTGTGTGTGTGTGTGTGTGTGTGTGTGTGTGTGAAGCGTGTATGTGTGCACTTTTGGACATATTACACACAGACACAGACACACACACGTACACACACACGTACGCACACACGTAAACACACAAACGCACAAGTGCCCAAACGCGCATGTATAAATGTGCACACACACATACATACATACATACATACATACATACATACATACATACATACATACATATAGACATACATACAGACATACATACAGACATACATACAGAAGTGCATTATAGACATACATATATACATACACACACACAGACATACATACATACAGATAGACAGAAAGACAGACAGACAGACATGCACGCATGCATGCATGCATGCATCCATACATTCATATAATTATACACATACGTACATACAGAACATAAATACATACAAAAATGCAAACATGCAAACATGCATGCATATATAAATACATACATACATACATACATACATACATACATACATACATACATACATACATACATACATACATACATACATACATACATACATACATACATACATACAGATGTTCTGCGAGCGTTCGCCCACTGGATATCGGTTTATAGTCTCATCAGAAGTTGTTATGGTTTTTTTTGGGGGGAGGGGTGGGACTTTCGTGTGTGTGTGTGTGTGTGTGTGTGTGTGTGTGTGTGTGTGTGTGTGTGTGTGTGTGTGTGTGTGTGTGTGTGTGTGTGTGTGTTGTGTGTGTGTGTGTGTGTGTGTGTGTGTGTGCGCGCGCGCGCCCATAATTGCGTGTTTTATGCATGTGTCCATATGGGGATGAACAAACGTTAAAGTGGAAGAAATAATTGCCTGAATGACTGATATCGATTTGCGCTATTTTCTTAACTTGTTGATTGTTTTGAGCTCTTCCTGCTTGTAACCCACATGAATTCCTCGCCCTTTTGAGGTATTAAAGAGTTCGTGTTCGTATTCTATTCGAGGGCCCTGCATTTCTGCAGGGTCACATCGATGCTGTTAAAAGGTAGGTCTCTGATCCAGCATCCACAGGACACCAGATACTGAGCAGTCTACTAACACCAACACTGGCTGAATCACGGAGCCAGATCAAGAGCGACATCTACCCGGGATGACCATCATCCCAACATCCCTCCAAAGACTTCCCCGTGAATCCCCAGACACCAAACTCTTGACATGAACCACCACATGCAAGAACATGTACGGGGAATCGAAACAGGAGTCACAAGTCGACCAGAGTCAAGGGACTTCAATCTGAGATTTGGTTTTCTTCTGTTAGTGCTTGATGGGCAATGATAATGATGATTATGAGGACGAAGACGAACCAGTGATGCTGTGAAAATGTACCAGCTTTCAGATTATAGACTATTCGACAGAAATCACCCTGCTAAAGTATAATTTTTTATTACCTCTGTGTGTGTGTGTGTGTGTGTGTGTGTGTTTGTGTGTGTGTGTGTGTGTGTGTGTTGTGTGTGTGTGTGTGTGGTGTGTGTGTGTTGTGTGTGTGTGTGTGTGTGTGTGTGTATGTGTGTGTGTGCTTGCTTTTGAAAAAACATTTGACTATTGAAATGTTATAGATTTGGTCTGCAGCGTACCATGTTTGTAATATCTGTTTGTTTTAAGTATGTTCTTTCGAGCCAGAAGGCCCATAGAGCCGGAGCTTATCCCGGTTTCTGTAGCGTTAAGCGAACTGATGGTTTTTCACCACCCCTGTGACAGGACGCTAGTCTGTCGCCAGATACTTCCCCAGCAGAGCTGGTACCCACTTGTACACCTGGGTGGAGTGAGGAAAATAGTATTAAAGTGTCTTTCCCAAGGACACAACACCGAGCCGAGCGGGGATCGAACCCGCGACCTCTGGATCACGAGTTGACCGCCTAAACCACTCGACCACGGTCCCTCCCTGTTTGTTTTAAACTATTGATTATTTTTCATTGTTTGCATGACTGTGTAAGATTAGGTTGATCGCATGCGCTTTTATTTGTCTTCTCAAGATATAGCGCTATATAAGTTCTATTTGTTATTATTATTATTATTATTATTATTATTATTATTATTATTATTATCATTATTATTATAAATGTGCTCTTTGTACAAGATTATGGTGAATGGCAACCGTGAGAGACCTTACAGTCAGCATCGTCATGAATGGTCAACATCTTCAAGAAGTAGACTCCTTCAAAACTGTTCACCATAAAGCGGGCGCTGCTGCTCTGTGTTGTGACAGCGTCTCCCAACGGAACGCCAAACAAACTCATCATGGGTAGGAGGTAGCTGGGGTCTGAAAACAAAAGGTTTTAACTCTTATGTTTGAACATTTAACCTTCCCATCCAAACAGTCTATTGCACGTTTCAGTGTGCCACGGTGGTTTACGTGTGTTCATTGATATAATGTTATTCTTATTTTTATTTTATGCTATTTTTTATATCAAGGATAATGAAATAAGCACTTATTGCTTTTTTACATCCAGTCCCCGTGTGTATGCAGTTTTGTAAATTCTGTCATGTGTTCTCACCGGCACACAATGGCCTACTCTTACGAAAAGCGGAACAGGACTTAACGTGTGCTAATATAATATGATCTAAGTGGGATATTGTGTATTGTTATGAGATTAAACCAACTACCACTTTTTTTTCAGAGATTGTACATACTCATGGGATAATATCTTTTTTGTTATCAATTTTAATTCGTTTATTTCGAGGATAATGGAATAAGTACTCATATTTTTTATATCCAGTCCCCGTGTACGTGTGTATACGGTTTTGAAAATTTTTGTCACCTGTTCCCATCTGCGTATGTTGAATCAGGCAGGTCCCACCAGGATTCTTCTTCTTCGTCAGACTCTCACACAGCAACTCTTGCTGTCTACCATAAAAGCAGAAATGCCTTGCGCTGCCGTTAGGAGCCTGGCAAGTCAGACCCAGCGCATCAAACTTCAGCACCGGAGAGAATTATTCTTTTAAGCCTTTCTAGAAAAAAAAGGCAGGAGAATTTTTTTGCCTTTGTGGTTCATCTGAATTCATGCTAATGCCACTTTTTTTCAGAAAGTGTGTACAGTTGTAAGATTCATGGACGTACCACTCTTTGCAGGCTCCTTTGACAGTACCAATGGCAGTTGTTTCGGCAGTGGCTTGTTTCTAATTCAGCCTAGACACTTAAGTTTTATTTTATTTTATTTTATTTATTGAATTGATTTTGATTGATTTATTTTATTCTTTTATATCGAGGATAATGGATTAAGCACTTGCGCGCTTTTTTACATCCAGTCCCCGCATGTATGCAGTTTTGTAAATTGTCATTGTTCCCACCTGCACGCAATGGCCTACTCTTACGAAAAGCGGGACAGGATTTAACGTTTGCGCAAGAAGTTCTGCGTGCGTTCTGCGCGCACACACACGCACACACACACACAAACACACGCGCGATGATCTCTCATGGTTCCTTTTCGATGCTAAATCATAGGGGATGAAGATCAGCTTCTTTTCCTATTCATTCCGCGATTTATCTTTGGCTGATTTTTTTCCTCATTTGTTTTTCATTCCCTAATTCCGTCTTTTGTTGAATGTTGTTGTATACCGCAGGATTTTTTCTGTATTGCTGTGAGCGTGAAAGACATTGTTCTTTTGAGAGAAGTGTCTGACGGTAAAATACAACGAATGGTTAAGCTTAATCCACTGTTTATTTTTTATTTATTTTATTCTTTTATTTTATTCTTTCATATCGAGGATAATGGAATAAGCACTTACGTTCTTTTTTCATATAGTCTCCGTGTGTATGTGGTTTTGTAAAATTTAATTCTGTGAATTGTTCCCACCGGCACACAATGGCCAACTCTTACGAAAAGCGGAACAGGATTTAACGTGCGCGCAAGATGTTCTGCGTGCGTTCGCATACGGGACCTCGGCTTATAGTCTCATCCGAAGGACTTTAGGGGAGAGTGGAGTCTGCACTGACGTTAACTCTAGAGGAAAATATCCCCTTGACTGGGAATGAACCCGGTTCGTCAGATTACGAGCGCAATGTTCTAACCACTAGGCTATCCCATCCCCCTGTCACAATTTTAGAGTAAAAGTTATTTAGTAAATGTACAAAAATTGGCTGCCGATTAACAATATCACACCATATCGAAAGAAAATATAGGAAGATCATAACATGCTTATATTTTATCAGGAAAACAAACCAAGAACAAGTATCCGAAAAAGAAGCAACAAACAAACAAAACAGAACAAAACAATAACAGTACAATTGGTAGATGTATCAAGCTTAGAACAGCCATGCAACACTATCATAAAACATGATATGGATCTTTACATCCGCAGGTTTCGCTTGAAGCTGGCTACACTTCAAAGGAAAGTAGTGATAAGCTAAGACATGTCCTGAAGTGACAGAGAAATGAGTTGAGCATTGCCAACATAATTCTCCTAGTTCAATATCAGTTGGGTTTTTTTTTCATTTACATCACAGCATAAGCTGACTCATCACGCTCTTTTCAGTCCTGAATGAATGAGCTTGTGCACGATGTGCGGACCTGTGACTCCAGATCCTTGCACCAGCTGAGGATGCAGTGTCCATCTTCACTGCATCGACTGCAGAACGCACTCCAGGTGGGAATCAATTCGTGAGTGGACTGCAGTTTTCAGTCACCAGAGCAAAGTGTACAGTAGTGAGACACTTTCCAAAGTTTAAGTTTATCCTCATCGCTGTTGATCAACATGCAACACAAAGGAAATGGTCTGATTTGGTGGCCCCCGGCTGCTCCGATCTGGTGGTGACCTCAGTGTTGGTTTCCCGTACACTTCTGTGCCTGTGGTGAGTTGCTGGCAAAGCCCTTGAGATCAGCAGAGATTTACAGGAGATGGTTATTGGAGAGACTTTGTGGTGGTCACCAAACAGGTGGGTGTATCACTCAGTCTGGATCCGTGACTATGCTATCATTGTCGTCAGTACGGGGCTTAGCAGGTGGTGTTCTGTGTGTGCTAGTTCAGAACAGGCAGCACTGAACACTGCCAAAGTGACTCAGCAGCAGTGCGGGGCCCCTCTGGCTGGTGGCCCTATTGTGGCTTAGCATTGATGAACTCCATGTGGATTTCTGATCCTGAGGACACAGCATGACGAGCCTAAGCACACACACACACACACCACACACACACACACACACACACACACACACACACACACACACACACATACACACACACACACACACACACACACACACACACACCACACGTTGCCCTCGTGATCTGCTGGCCAGGGTTCGAATCTCGTTCAAGAGGATTTTTCCTCTGGAGTTAACATCAGTACCGACTCCACCCTCCCAAAAGTCCTTCGGATGAGACTATAAGCCGAGGTCCCGGGTGCGAACGCATGCAGAACATCTTGCGCACACGTTAAAACCCGTTCCGCTTTTCGGAATAGTAGGCCATTGTGTGCTGGTGGGAACGGACAACAAACTTTACAAACCTGCATACACACGAGGACTGGATATAAAATATCACATATAAATAAAAAAAACAAAGAATTAAAATAAGCATGGCTGGGGCGGAGAGATGGGAAGGAGCGGCTTAGGGACAGTAGGACAGGAGCGTCAGGGAAGGTGAGGCAGCAAAGGAAGACAGCCTATGGTCACCTGACAGCAGTGGAGAACTTCTCCAGGTTTGCCACTTGTATTGTATCAGCGAATGGACAGGCCTAGAACTCAACAAAACCCTGAGAAAGGCAGAACAGAGAGAGTAATGGAGGGAACTGGTTGTTGAGTCTTTGAGGGTGCCCCCACGGTCGTCAGACTACGGGACAGACAGATAGATAGATAGATAGATTGTATTGTATTGTATTGTATATCCCTTTAAGTCATGGCAGATTTATCTGCGTGAAATTCGGGTTCCTTTCCCTGAGGAGAAAGCGTCGCCACGAGAGCAGCGCCACCCATTAATTTTTCTTATTTTCCTGTCTGCATATTATGTGTTTGGGTATCCTATCTCCGATTGTGTAAGTTTGTGTCCACTTTGAGTCAAAAGAAAGCCGCGCAGGCATGCAGACAGTTGTAGAATTCTCTGTGATGTATTCTCCACATCAGCGCTGCTCCAGACAGCTCATTGGGTATATCAGAATTGAAATGTAAGTGTTACTTCAAAACTGTGCAGGTGCATGCAACGTGCGTGTAGCTTTGTCTTTGTTGTTGTTGAGATCTTTGTTAATGCACGTGGTTGAAGGGGCGGATACATGTCCATGCATGCTAATAAATGTATTTGCTAATGTGCAAGGTTGAGTGAAACCCCTGCATTTACTTTTCGGAGAAACGGTTTTAAGTACTGTAAAATTAAACACACCAATAAACTAGGCAACTGAAGCCAGGATGTTCAAACCATTTATCGGTATCTAAGAGATACTGAAGAAGCAAAAGATAGGGGGGACAATTCATCCCTCTCGTAATAGTGATCCTTCTCCTCTTTTCTTGTAAGTTTTCCTTGGGGTTTTATGTGCAGGTGTACCTAAGCCAGGAAGCAAATGTATTTGTACACAGACACACTGCACCGCGCACTGTACGTATACGCATGTATGTGTAAATACTCACATACTTGCGTGCACACATACACGCGCCGACGCATGCGTATGCACGCCAAAGCGCAGACACCCAGCCACCCACATAATTACATAGCTGTAACAGAGCAGAGATCTGTAATGTTCTATCTCCGCACAACATGCCGGGTGCAAGGCACAGTCTGCCAGTGAGGATAGGGCCTCTGAATAAGACGCTGCATACATTCTACCTTTCACCGCATAGGCAAAGTGCATCCAACAGAGCGGCCTAAACCACCACCCAAGGAAACAGAGCTCGCACAATATGGAAATGTATTCTGATTTAGAAACACGACGCTGTTGCTACAGGTCTCTGATCTCCAAGGAGGTAATTTTATGATCACCCGTCACACACACACAAACACACACACACACACAAACACACACACACACACAACCACACACACACACACACACACACACACACACACACACACACACACAAACACACACACACACACACAAACACACACACACATAAGTATGAGAAAGAGAGAGAGAAGGAAGGAAAAATAAGAAAAGAACAACAATCTTATCAGTGGAAGAAGAAGGAGATCGCCTGAGGACCATGTACTACCAAAAGCAAGTAACTACATGACAGAAGTGCAATTCGAAAGTACCTGTCCACTGATGCAACATTCAAACTAGTAGCGTCTCTCATTCTTTCACGTCTGCACTATTGCAATTATCTTCTGGCTGGTCTGCCAGCATCATCAATCCACTCCCTTCAACGTATACAAAACTCCGCAGCTCGACTTGTCCTCAGAAAGAGAAAATCTGAGCACACAACTCCTCTCTTGCAATCTCTCCACTGGCTGGCTGCCTGTGCCACAGAGAGTTAACTATAAGATCAGTACCCTCTGTTGCAAGTGTCCCCACAAAACAGCTCCCTCCTACCTCTGTGAATGTCTTCACCTATACACTCCTCGTTCCCTCCGCTCTGCTGCAGATACCTTGTTCTTACGAATACCGAGATTCAACCACTCCACTGTTGGCCGTCGCTCTTTCTCTGTTTCTGGTCCAGTGATCTGGAATGACCTCCCTCTCTCCCTTCGCCAAAAGCCTACTTATGACACTTTTAAATGCAGCCTCAAGACATATTTATTCCAAATCTGATTTTCCCCTCTTGTTTCATCTCAAATCTATCCCTGCCTAAAACAGCCAAAATCCCACCACCCTGCCAAAATGTTTAATCTATGTGTGTGTGTGTGTGTGTGTGTGTGTGTGTGTGTGTGTGTGTGTGTGTGTGTGTGTGTGTGTGTGTGTGTGTTTATTTATTTATTTATATATTCTTTTATATTTATTTATTCTTTTATATCGAGGATAATGGAATAAGCACTCATGTGCTTTTTTACATCCAGTCCCCGTGTGTATGCAGTTTTGTAAATTTTGTCATCTGTTCCCACCGGCACACAATGGCCTACTCTTTCGAAAAGCGGAACAGGATTTAACGCGTGCGCAAGATGTTATGCATGCGTTCGCACACGGGGCCTCGGTTTATAATCTCATCCGAAGGACTTTGACATGTGTGTGTGTGTGTGTGTGTGTGTGTGTGTGTGTGTGTGTGTGTGTGTGTGTGTGTGTGTGTGTGTGTGTGTGTGTGTGTGTGTGTGTGAGCGCGTATATGTACATTTGAATTTGTTAACTCTGTTAATTGTTATTGGTTATATGTAAGGGTTTGTTGAATGCAAGCACTTTGATTTCTTTTTGCATGATATAGCGCTATATAAATTCCATTTATTGTTATTATTATTACTATTATTAATTATTATTATTATTATTATTATTATTATTATTATTATTATTATTATTATTATTATTATTATAGCAGGAAACGTAGGCCTCAGAGTGTTTTGTTTTCAACTTTGCTTTGAAACTGCTACTTGTAAATCCTTTCAAGAGGCGAGGGTGGGGTTGGGGGTGGGGTCAGATTATGTGCTGTATCCCAGCTGAAGCAGGAAGCATGCTGTGATGATGGTCAGAGTCTGCTGTTGTCCACTGAACCCGCTAGTTTTCTCAGGTGCTGAAAACAATCAGTAGGTGGAGATTCCATTGTCCATACCAAGAGATAGGCAGATTCATGTACAGGAAAGGGTAACCTAAACTGACATGTGTTGACGTGAGCCATGTCACCTGATGTTACTGCGCTATATGTCAAATGCCAATCATCTGAACTGTACTCTGGACAGGTGAATTTGTCAATTTCAGACTGACAGATAAGTATGCATGGTAAGTGGACATGGTGTAGAGTAACTGCAGAAATACAGATCAGTTTTCCGATCAGATCTGATCTACTTACTACATTACTTAACCCAAAGACCATGGAGAAGGTTTGTAAGCTTTGACAACAGTAACACCTTCCCAGAGTACAGAAAGCCAGTCCTGCTTGTGCAAAAACAAAAATACATTGGAATGCTAATGAGAAGATGGTTTATGGTCCGGATAATCTTTAGAACAGCTACAGGAACGCACACGTTGGTTGGCGGATTATTCTCTTTTCTTCTGGCAATAACTAGTGACTATAGACCATGTATTTATCATTGGAGTTTGTACAATGTTTTTCATGCAGTTCACTTATATTATTGTTAAGGCGGAAATGTTTATCTTCTACAGACATTCTGGGTAGATCACAGCTAGCTTTATTGGGAAAAATCGAAGTTTGTAAGCATTTGATTACAATCAATTTGTACACATTCATAGACAATTAATGTTTTCTACGGCAAAAGGTGCCATTTATTTTGTACAAGAACCTGTGTATTTTGCCAACTCCATGTTAACTTCGACCTTTGTTCCCAACAGTCTTGCTGCCTCTGCCCACAATGTGCCAGAAGGTCTGCCTATAGCGAGATCCCATGGTATAGTAGATGACAATGTTGAAGGTGGCGTTGATGTAGGAGAAGATGTCCATCAGTGAGTTGAACAACATGGCCAGGTTATGCTGCTTCCTCCCGACACCCAGCTCTGGCAAGAACAGCCACACAATTCTGTGGAAGAGAGAATCTGATCAACACACTCGTTAGGAATCACATGGTTCCTATCGTTCACTGACGGATTTGAGAAAATCTTATTGATAATTTCAACGATTAGATCTCCCTAGAGAAAGTCAAGTTACCTTCTACAACGCAAATTTCCTTTTGTGAGTAGAAACTATATGATGAAGGAATTTTTCTATAAAAATGAATGTGTATGACACACTGAATACGACAAGACAAGAAGAAAGAAAAAAAAACACCGAAATTAGGAAATCATCTGATATGAAATTGAAAGGAAAACCAGTTTTAGAAAGTATAGGAAAACTACTGATACAAGTAAACCAAACTTAATAATTTGGAACACAAATGGTTTTCCGAATAACAGAAAATCGTTAATGGCCTAAGAGCCTATTTTGCAACTGATGACATGATTTATCCGAAGGAACAAGGAACATTTTAAAAAAAGCATTCATACTTTTGTTTCTTTCTCTACATATGCTCCATTTATGTCTGTATGTGCATGTCTGTGTGCTCGTGCAACAAAGACGCAGTACGGAGGAGTGAATCAGGGTTTAATCACCTACAGTGCTAAAGCAAGCAGCTCTTACCTTCTCAAAGCTGCTGGAAACATGCAGATGATAAAGAAGATGGAGTTGTAGACCAACATGACAGTCAGTCCTGTCTCACGTGCTGACTCACTGCTAACAGAAGACGTGCTGGCACGCCATGCTGCTGCCTGGTGGAGTTTGACCACAGTCATGACTGTTGCCAGTACTGTTACCGAAATGATTACTGCAGGGAGCCCCAGGCCAAAAACATAAGCACTCAGAAAGGAGATGAGTCCTTGGTTGTCAAGAAAAAACTGACTAGGAGAAAGAACCCAGGTGTAAGAATCGGTCACAGGATTATAAGCACACACTGCACGGTATGCTGTCACATCTAGAAAGTACAAAACATGCAGGATGATGCTGATGATGACGATGATGATGGTGGTGGTGGAGGCAGAGAGAAAGGTCTGGGAGCGAAGAGGCCACAAGACACAGAAACATCTTTCACTGGCGATGATGGCAGAGATAATAATAATAATAATAATAATAATGTATGGAATTTATATAGCGCTGAATCTTGTAAAGCAACAAATCAAAGCGCTCAGATTTTATTTCATACCACTTTAAGTCACGGCAGATTTTTCTCTGTGAAATTCGGGCTGCTCTCCCCGGGGAGAGCGGGAGAACGCGTCGCCACTTAGCGCTGCGCCACCCTTTCACCCTTTTTTTTTTTTTTTTTTTTTTTTCTCTGCAGCTGTATTTGTTTCCCTATCAGAGTGGCTTTTTTCTAAGAATTTTGCCAGGGACAACTCTCTTGTTGCCGTGGGTTTTTTTACGTGCGCTAAATAATTACGTGTAACACACGGGACCTCGGTTTATCGTCTCATCCGAAAGACTAGCGCCCAGACCACCACTCATGGTCTAATGGATGGGGGAAAAATTTCCGGTCCAAACGGGGTACGAACCGCCGCACACTTCAGACCCGGACTTTTCGCTTTCTAGACAGGCGCGTTACCTCTAGACCACCGATCCACATCATGACTTGAGACACCCAGGGAAGTCCGAAGAAACCCAACAAGTTATGATTGACCATGAACAGTTTTACAGGGCTAAATCTGAAAAAAGAGAAATGGACACAGCTCACAGGATGTAATAATGAATGTTGTTTTTACCTTGCTGTGTTTTATCTGTCTGCAATGCTCACACAGGCATCTTCAGGACCGTGGCGCTATTGCCTGCTGAGATAATTTTTTCATGTTTTGTCCTAATGATAATTCATTTAATTACTATGTCTTTTTAAATGATAATCTTGTCTAACTGGTGATATTCAGATTGTCAGCCTGATCAGCCATCCCAGTAACGTGATGCTAAGAATCCCTGTGAACCTACTGAAGTCACAAGCTGAGGAGATCATCAAAGAAGAATGGGCATGTTTTGGAATAAGACCGAGCAAAACAGCAAATTTTCACCTAAGAATACTCTGTGAGAAGTACTTGCAACACCAGCAAGGTTTTTACCATGTCTTAATAGAGTTTAAGAAAGCATTTGACACCGTTTGGTGTACGGCTTTGTGGGCAACTATAAGGCTGTATAACATCAATTCCAACCTGATCAGTACCATACAATGCTCTATGACAATGCAACCAGCGCAGTCTACTATGATAACAAAGGAGAATGGTTCCGAACCACAACTGGCGTACATCAAGAATGTGTAATATTTCTCATGCTCTTCAACAATGTCTTATAAAAGAATAACTGAAGTGCATGAAAACAATGAGGGAACAGTCAGCACTGGAGGCAGGACAATTACAAACTTACGTTTTGCCGACGACATCGACGGCCTAGCAGGAAAAAGCATGAGCTAGTCAACTGGTTAAGTCATCTTTATGAAGCATCTTTGGCATATAGCATACAGATCAGTGCAGAACAATCACTTTTGATGACAAATACTGCCAGTGGTATCAGCATTGACAGTCATTTTCATAGACAACTAGAAAATTGAGACCATTTATAGCTTTAAATATCTGACGGCTATATTATCCGACGAAAGATTGAAACCTGAAATTATCTCCAGAATAACTCGGACCACAGCTGCAATGACCAATGTGAAAGGTCTCTGGAACGACAAGAACATCGCCAGTAGTTTCAACTTAAGACTGATGCGTTCCCTGATCATGCCCATATTTGTGTATGCATGTGGAACGTGAACCATGACAGCAGACATTGAAAGAAGAATACAGGCAGAGGAGATGAGATGAGATGCTTCCGCAAACTTTTTGGTATCTGATGCAGAGATCACATACCTAAAGATGGAGTAAAATCCAGAATTTAAAACACCTTTGAGTCATATAAAGAGCTCCTAATTTCAGTGAAAATATGCAGACTGAAGTGGTACAAGCACGTCACAGAAACATCTGGACTGGCCCAAACTGTCTTACAGGGAACAGTGCAAGGAGGGAGACTAAGAGGTAGACAGAGAAAACAATGGGAAGACATCAGAGAGTTGACTGGTCTTAAGTTAAATTTGAAATATGTTATTGATTATATTTGAGGAAAGTAGCATGCGCGTAAATGATTTGAGTGCAAACGCTTCGATTTGTTTGTTTTTCTAGATCAGCGCTATATAAATTCCATATTATTATTATTAAATAATAATAATAAATAAATGGAATTTATATAGCGCTATATCTTGCAGAGACAAATCAAAGCGCTTATTTTGATTTGATATTAATATTATTATTATCATTATCATTATTATTATTATTGAGTGGAACGACTTGCTACAGAAAGCTGAAAACCAAGAAAAGTGTAGGAAGCTGGTTACAAAATCTTCACTGGTTCGCAAACCGTCTATTAGTGTAGGTGATAGGTAAGGGTGAGGGATACTCAAATGTATTTGAAATAACCTGACATAATAGGAAAGTATTACACACTTGCTACAGATACCGTAATTCTAATTCTAAGACGACACAGGGAGAAAAATTGCTATGATTGAATAGTTTATGAATCATAGATGTTCTAGTCCAACTAATCAGGTACTGTGCTCAGGATTCATATGATACAACCACTACAACATTCTTCGACAAAACTGCTTGTATCACATAATTGACACATTTCAAATGGAGTTAGCTATTGTGGCACAGTGCTAGTTGTAGCAGACTACTAATTGGGGGGTGAAGAGGGGCTACTTTTTTTTAATTCTATCAGTGGTATCAGTTTTCAAGCTTCACCCAGCTCCCATTTGCTTATGTCAGTGTGACATGGTTCAAAAGTGAAGTCTGGATCCACACAGGTGAAATATAACGATGACGGAGTTCATGAAAGTGATATTGATTATTTACTTTCATTGCCTGATCCTCTGTATCTGTCAGGCCTGGTTGAAGTCAGAATAGGCTTATGTCATGGAAGGAAACATGTAATAAATCTATCATATCTTCTTAAAGCCTATCAGATGTCCATAGCAACTTCATTATCCTTAATGACACTGATGATTATGTAATGCAAGACATTTGGTGCTGCTTCAAAGGTCCTTTTTGTTCTTGTCTCAGAATGTCCACAGTTTTCTTTTTTTCCCTGCTTCTGTTGTGTCGTGAGTTCAAAAGCTTTCAGGGTCTGACAAATTTTGTAGTGCTGCAATTGGAGGAAATAGTGATGGCAGCCACCCTATCAATAAGAAAGTACTGGTATGGGGCAACTGTTTCACGATATAACAAGATGATCATCAACAAATTAAGTATCATTGAACTTAAAAGGCCATAACTTACAAATAAAGCATGATTATGCAAACCAGCCGCTATGGCGCAGTGGTTAGCGCCTGGGGTCACGAACTGGAAGATCGCGGGTTCGATTCCCATAAGAGTCATGGGGATTTTTCGGACTCCGGCCGGCTCCTACCCAGAGTGAGTGTGCTGTGGGCTCAGTAGGAAGACTGGGACCACACAGTCGAGCTTCATCCACTTAACGGATGCGAGTTTGAGAGTGTTGCTCAAATTACCTGACCAACACTGCAAGTGTCTGTATCTCTCGGGCCCGGTTGGCGCCGGGATATATTATGATAGTAAGTGTAGAGTACAACCCTGTCAAGTAGTCTTAAAGCATATGCACTTCCACAACAGCATCATTACGTTATCATTATCATTGATCATCATGCAATAAAAGAAACATGCCTCTGATTCGGGGGTCCCGGTTGCTCTGGTCTCATGGTGACCTCAGATTCGGTTTGCCCATACACTGTTGTGCCTGTGGTGAGTTTGTGTCAAAGCCTTTGGGGTTGGGGGTTCGCGGGGGACGGTCGTTGGAGAGAAGTTGTGGTGGTTGCCACCTCGGGTGGGCAACTCACTCAGTCTGGCTCCACGACTGAGCTAATACTGTCGTTAGTAGGGGGCTTAGAAGGAGGTGTTCTGCGTATGTTAGCTCAGAACAGGCACCACTGAACACCACCAAAGTGACCCAGCAGCAGTGCAGGGCCCTTCTGGCTGATGGCCCCACGGCGGCCTGATAGTGATGGACTCTTTGTGGACTTCCGACCCTGAGGATGAGACATAACGAATCTGGGTATGGCTGTGGCGGGAGATTGGAATAAGTGGGGTGGGAACAGCAGGACGGGGGACGTCACAGAATATGAGGCAGCAAAAAAAAAACCCGCTGCAGAAGTGAAGAAAGAAGATGAAGAAGAGTAAGGCAACAAAAAGGTCCAAAGAAATGGAACTGACAAGACAGAAAATGAATAGCAGGAACCACCACATCCATCCCTCCTCCCCCCCCCCCCCCCCCCAAAAAAAAAAAAAAGAAAAAAAGAAAAAAAAAGAGCAGGAGGAAGAAAAACGGGAAAAAACCTTTAAAAAGTACACAGAAAAACAATTTTAAAAAGCATTATAAATGGCAGAGTTCCATATCCAACTTAAAAAAGAGCATAATTATGCATGCACACATGTGTGATCTGTTACATAGATAATTGGGGTTTTGCATTAATACTCTCATAATTTTGCTGAGTCTGAAACAAAACTCTCCAGACCGTCTTGAAGATCACCTCTAAGAAATGAATCATGAGATTTGTAGTTCATTTTATTTTGTCTGAGTACATAATATAAGCAATTAATTTCCAGCATTACTGCATTGGCTACAAGCTTGAAAAAAGCAACCCCCATCTGTTCTGATCAAACCTCTGCTTGTTCCACTTTCCTTCAGTGTTGGTAGTGTCAGTCTCGGTTGGATAATTATTTAATGCATGTGCACTAGACCTCAGCTTACACAGAAGTGAATGGAATTTTAGATATGGCCTTTAGCATTACTCATGATGCTATGTTTTAATGTGTATGGTTATTCCTTATAACAATAGGTTAGCCACATGACCAGGTGGTGAATGTAGCAGTTTAGGAACTGTGGATATGGTCGTGACATTTAAAATGAATTTTCAAAAGTGGTTCTCTCTGTTTCTCTGTCTCTATCTATGTCTCTGTCACTCAATCTCTCTTTGTCTCACTCTGTCTGTCTGTCTGTTTGTCTGTCTGTCTGCTTGTCTGTCTGTCTGTCTGTATGCATGCATGTATGTATGTATGTATGTATGTATGTATGTATGTATGTATGTATGTATGTATGTATGTATGTATGTATGCATGCATGCATGTATGTATGTATGTATGTATGTATGTATGTATGCATGTATGTATGTATGTATGTATGTATGTATGTATGTATGTACACATACATGCAGTATTGGTAGGCCTCAGGAATATGATATTATTCCTGTGAGAGCAAAACCCCTCTGTATGTTAGAGAGGTGTTTCTCCATAAGGTGCCATGGAGGGTTAAGCTAAACCACCACCAAGACCTCTGATGATGATGCTTTATCCAGGAGTCGACACTGGAGTTAGGTCAGCCAAATCAAATGTCCTTACTGCAAAAGGGTCTCTAATGCTGTCATAACAATTTTACATGTACAGCTTTTTAACAATTTTTGTTTTTGTTTTGTTTTTCCTTTTGTCGAGAAAGGAAACAACTTTGGAAGCATTCTTGCAATGATGAAGGATTTGTAATGGTTACCTGAACTTGTTTTCCTTTGATACTCTGTCGTGTGTGTGTGTGCGTATATATATATATATGAAATTTAGCTTTTATGTTAAAAATTACGATGCCTTCTTTCACATTTTCTTGTTTTATTTTTCAATGTTTGTTTCGTATAGGCAATAATAACTTTCCTGTGTAGTTGATAAACGGATGGTTGAATGATTTAAAACTCTCAGTTCTAAAAAGAATTGGTTTACTTTATATGCCAATTATTTTATCGGAGATTACCTTTCTTGGATGGAAAATCGTGAGGCCATCTGCAGAAAAGCGTGTTCTGCATTGAAGACCATGTTGAAGAGCAGAGTGAGGAAGTCCACAAGAGACAAGGAGAAGAGGCACACGTTGATCCGTTCCTTCAGCCCTTGTTTGTAGAACACCGCCATGTTGATGACGTTGGCAGGCGCACCAATCAGAAACAAGACAGGCAGGATGACGGCGTACTTCACTTTATGGACCATGGCTTCCACATCAGCACTGACCAAGCTCTCATTGTTGTTCCAAGGAGCGTCATCTTCAATGTTCAACACTATGCATGATGAGGATTTGTTATTCAGAGTGGTTCTGATGATGTGGTCTGTGATGTTGTTTTCAGTTGTCAATGTCAGATTACTGGGTACTGAGATCATTTTTTACAGATTTTCTGAAAAGGTTTCGCGTTTTTAAATGAAAAAAAGGTGTTTTTTTAAAAAAGTATTAACAATTATACTGTTTTCGGGTATGGCTATTGTATTCCAGCATGGTGTAACAAATAGCCATATACCATACATGCTGATGCAGTCCATTTCCAGCAAACCATTAGTAGAATAAAGTAATACTTGCAAAGGTATAACAGTCTCAACATACTAATACAAGAGTGGTAAAATCATGTCTATATCAAAATTGCAGCAAATAAGACCACAGAGCTTACTGAGTAAAGAAAAATATCTTGATATGAAAAATAGGACTTAAAAAAAGAAAAGGAAGAAAGTAACTGACATGTTTATTCCAATATATCGCATTTCTTACTCGATGTACCATCTGGACATAAAAATTTGACTTGACTTGACTTGGCAGTAGTTACTGGCACAAGTGAAATGTGCATAGTTTGATTAGTGCAAGGCAGCAGATACCATACAAGAAATAAAAATACAATTACAATCAAACACAGAAATGGAAGAGTTTTGATTTACAGGTAACATCCCCACTCACAAAGTGGGAGGTCCATCATAATAATTCAAACCCATTTTAAAGGCAAAATGCTTTCATTGTTAATATTTGGGAGACAGGTTACAACAAAATTCCGTGTGCAGTAAACATTGGATGTTGTAGTGTCTTTTACCCCAAAGAGATTTCTTTGCAGGTAGATTATTTCATAAAGGCTCGAAATTCTTAGTGTTCATGGCTGAAAATGTTTGAGTCATAATCCAATCAGAGGCAATTCTGCTCTTTTTTGTTGCTATTGTTGTTTTGTTTTCTTTTGTTTTTTCTGCAGGGAGGGGGAGGGAGGGAAGGAGGGGGGTATTAATTGGTTTCTACCCAGAATAAGTCTGCTACAGGCTCAGTGGAAAGACAGAAGCCACACAATCAATCTTTACACACTCCATCAATGAGAGTTGGAGAAGTTTGCCGAAATGACAGACCGCCACTGCAGATCTGGTTCACACAGCAATATGATCGGAAGCCTGACTACAGCCCTGTTAAGTAATCTCAAGTGAACATGCACTTCCTCAGCAGCATCGTAATTGTTCCCGCACCAACAGCCATCATACGAGAGAGAGAGAGAGAGAGAGAGAGAGAGAGAGAGAGAGAGAGAGAGAGAGAGAGAGAGAGAGAGAGAGAGAGAGAGAGAGAGAGAGAGGAGAGAGAGAGAGAGAGACAGGCAGACAGACAGACAGACAGAGACAGCCACACAGAGACAGAGACAGACAGACAGCCACACATAGACAGAGATAGAGACAGACAGCCATACAGAGAGAATTCTCTCCTTTTCGACGGCCTCTGTGGCCTTCCCTTCAAGCTGACCTCAGTCGCAGTTCATCCTGTGCTTTCCTGTCTGTAGTGGGTTCCTGTCGAAGCCCGTGTGCGTTATCATGGTCAGGTCTGGTGATGGTCTCCACCCCAGGGTGGGCGTCTCCTTTAGTCTGACTCAGCGACCCAGGAGGGGACTTAGTGGGTCAACTTAAGTCAAGTCAAATTGTTATTTGCAGATGGAACATTAACTAAGCAATGCATTTGCTTTTTCTTCATCAGGGTAGTGGGTAGTTTCTGAGCATGCGGGATCAGAACAGGAAACACTGAACACCACCAAAGATACCCAGCAACAGTGAACGGCGTCGTTTGGTGAGTGTCCTCGTGGCAGCTTAATTCTGGTTGGTTTTCTGTGAACATTAGACACTGAGGATGGGATCAGGACAACACGAGTCTGGCGTGACGTCCACGCGGACAGCAAAATGAGCAATAGGATAACAACGGTAAAGGAACCCCCATAGAAGGTGTGACAGCAGCAACACACACACAAACATCTCTTGTCACTGTGGTCTAATTGTTTTACAGATAGAATATAGTTGTTGGTACGATTTTCTTTTTAAAATAAGGGGATGATAACAAAACGCGTTGTTCTGACGCGGTGTGTCTCAGCAACGCTGTTTGTCTCAATGGTGACAAAGCGTGTTGAGTCCCCCCCTCCCCCCCCCCCCCCCCCCCCCCCCCCCAGCCCTTCCCTGGAAGTTAATGCACATTGTCACAAGCCTGTTCAGCCTTCTGGGAGATCTACGTGCTATGTCAGAACTGTGACAAAGTCAATGTGCCCCCCTTCCCCTCCCCTCCCCGTGGGCTCGATGTATTTGTCACAAATGTTTGATACAGTGCGCTACTCCCCCATATCAAGAGGCAAAGCACATTCCAGATCAATGCCAGCTTGATAATATGCACTACTTCAGCGTTTCAAAAGCTCCAACGTGCTCTCTCAATCTCTTTAGTACCTAACACTTTGCAATGATAAAGCTGTTTAGTATACAAGATGTGCTGATTGCAATGGCAGGAGATAAGTTGCTCTGTGAAAAAAAGAAAGAAAAACACAAATGAATGCTTTGCTGTTATTTCATTTATATTATGGAAGTAAATTCATACATCCGAAAAAAACAACAGCAAAGCATTCAAAGGTGGTTTTTTTTTCCCTTTTCACAGAGCAACTTATCTAATGCCATTGCAATTATCACTTGTTTAATACTAAATAGTTTTGTCATTGCAAAAAGTTAGGCACTAAAGTGCTGAGACAAAGTGCGTCAAGTTCCAATGAAAAACTACTTAGAATCAAAAGAGGTGCTGACTATGATGGCAGCAGGTATATTACTTTATCACCAAGAGGAAAGAAAGGACTTTGCATACTTTGCTTTTATTTTATTAAGAAATGAGGCTAATTTCCCCTGTCAGGCTTTCTTACAATATGTTGTGTTGTATTGTTGTGTTCGTATTGTATTGTACTCTCACAGCACCAGCACTGCAGTTCAATTACTCAGAGGCTTTGTTAGTGAATCTTACGGGTCTGAAGTTATAGTTCTGAAGTTTTGCAGTAGTGTGGGAGTTTTGAAGTGGTGTAGGAAGTGTGGTGATGTTTAAAATCGCCAATGCTAGTTTATGATCAGACTTGCCACCATCTCCATCTCCCACCCATCCATCCACACACACACACACACACACATTCACACTCACACACACACACACACATTCACACACACATACACACACACACACATACACACACGCGGAGAGTGAGGTGCCAGAGACCTCAGCTACTCTCAAGACCAGCATATTTAAAGCTGGGTGAACTGGGCGATCGTGCTGAAGCCAAAGCGCAGAACTAATCACCAATCCAAGAGGTAAAACCACGCTCAATGCTGCTTAACTTCAGTTAGGCTATTCCGCTCAATTAAAAAAGAAAAAAGATTGCTACATACATTTCCAAGAAAATGAGGGGTGTAGCATGTACAAATATCAACATAGTGATATTTTCTTGCCCAAGCTGAAAACGGAACGTAACAATGAAATACACACTAACACTGAAAAGATACCTAAACCCAAACCTGTCTTCTCTGAATTTGGATCTAACCTTAACATGTGGATCGGTGATCTAGAGGTATCGCGCCTGCCTAATAAAAGCAAAAGGTCCGGGTCGGAAGAGTGCGGTAGTTTGAACCTCGTTTGGGCCCAAAACATTTCCTCCATCCATTAGACCATGAGTGGTGGTCTGGGTTCTAGTCTTTCAGATGAGACGATAAACCGAGGTCCCGTGTGTTACACATAATTATTTAGCGCACATATAAGAACCCACAGCAACGAGAGAGTTGTCACATGCAAAATTCTGTCCAAAAACACAACTATGATAGGGAAACAAATACAGTTGCAGACAGGAAAAGAAAAAAAAATAGGTGGTGATGCTCTTGTAGTGACGCGCTCTCCCCGGGGAGAGCAGCCCGAATTTCACGCAGAAAAATCTGCCATGACATGAAGTGGTATAAAAAAAAAATACTGTATACTTGAAAAAATGAAACCCAGAAAGCAAACTTTTCATCTTCAAAATTCAAGTCCTCATACTATAATTATTGTATCACCGGTATCTTCTTATTTACAATCTGGGTTGAACACACACACACACTAACGAACAAAACGAATTGATGACATTGAGTCACAATGTGAAGTTCAAAGGGGAATGTGGAGGTCGGGGGGTGGGGGTGGTGGCGATGGTAGAAAAACAGAACTATCTGTGTTTGAATGAAAAATACTAATGACTCGCTTTTCTTCGTAGAGGAATCGATGAAAAAATACTTTACGAAGCCGTAGCAAGGTTTTCTTCCATAAATGTATCTTTAATGAAGCTTTGTAATGGTGTAATACCCTCCCTCCCCCCCCTCCCTCCCGAAAGAAAAGTAAAAAAGGAACAAAACAAAATTCAGTGAAGAGAAAAAGGAAAAGTAGCAATGAATACATTGTAAAATGAAGAAATAATTAGATGCACCGAAATCTCTCTCTCTCTCTCTCTCTCTCTCTCTCTCTCTCTCTCTCTCTCTCTCCACACACACACACACACACACACACACACACACACACACACACACACACACACACACACACACTGGCGTGCGTGCACTCATTTTTGCATTTCTCTGCCTCTGAATGTGTGCCTGCCTATTTGTCTGTCTGTCTCTGTCTGTCTGTTAGTCTCTGTCTGCTGCCTCTCTCTCTCTCTCACTCTCTCTCTCTCTCACACACACACTAACATATCCATATGCTCATACACTTGTATACGCATTCGCTCATATGCACAAATACGAGCTCATGTATGCGCGAATGCGACCTCAAACACATGCACACTCATGTACACTCATAGGACTAATAACACACACACACACCACACACAGATACACAGACACAGACACACAGACACATAGACACACAGACAGAGAGAGAGAGAGAGAGAGAGAGAGAGAGAGAGAGAGAGAGAGAGAGAGGAGAGAGAGAGAGAGAGAGAGAGAGAGGAGAGAGAGAGATTAATCCATCCTAATTGCTCACTCCTCCGCTTCTGTCTCTTTTCCTAGTTTCTATGTCGGTAAAAAGTGAAATAGTGAGACATTCGTATTGGTATGGTGTGTGTGTGTGTTTGTGTGTGTGTGTGGGGGGGGGGGGGGGTTGTATGTGTGTGTATATGTGTGTATGTGCTTGTGTGGTGTGTGTGTGTTTGTGTGTGTGTGTGTGTGCGTGTGTGTATGTGTGTGTGTTTGTTGTGCGTTGTGCGTGCGTGCGTGCGTGTATATGTGTGTTTGTGTGTATGTCTGTGTCCCAGTGTGTTTGCACGTGTGAGCGTCCCCGTGCACTCGTATGTGTTTGTTAGTTCTCTCATTTAACGTCTATTCACAAACAGAGATGTTCATTGCAGTTAATATTAGTGTGTGTGTGTGTGTGTTGTGTGTGTGTGTGTGTGTGTGTGTGTGTGTGTGTGTGTGTGTGTGTGTGTGTGTGTGTGTGTGTGTGGTGCGCGCGCGCGCACGCGCGAGCGTGCACGCCTGCTTCTTTCTTTTATTTTTATAATAATGAATGAGTTATTCATGCGCTTTTCTTTTACATCCAGTCCCGGTGTACATGCGGTTTTGTAACTTTTGTTATCCGTTCCCCACCGGAACAAATCACATATTCTTCCGAGAAGCGAAACAGGCTTTAATGTGCGCGAGATGCTCTGCGTGAATTTGCGCCGGCGAGCGCGCGCGGGGGTGTGTGTGCGTGTACGTTTGCGTGCATGCATGTATGTATGTGCGTGAGAGAGACAGACAGATAGACAGACATACAGATACATAGACAGACAGATACAGACAGAGAGAAAAACGACAGACAGTCGCAAAAAAGAACTGAACCCTGCAAGCTGATAGAATTTTATTGCCATTAAAGCTGCACAGCTAGGCATTGGTCTGCATAACAAGTTCCATACTCATTACTGACATCGAAACCATCGCCATGCTTTATAACGTTTTTGCCAACAAAAAATAATGAGTATGCACACTCCTCCACGATAAAATATCATTGGAATATTTTGGCCACTTTCTGTGCATTTCGAAGATTCCCTGTTAGCCCAGATAAAAGTAAATCATACCGTGGAGAACTTACAGCATGCCTAGAGCCCACGCCTGGATCTGCCTGTGCTGTGGATTGCCAATCTTGGGTCCTTTTTGTAAATTGGCAAGTCTGAAACATTCCTTTAATAGCAGTTTTTTGTTTTGTTTTACCAGATTTTCTACCTGCACAAAATCCACTCTACGTTCAATTTCATATGATGGTATAGATCTCTGATTGGAACCCGTAAAGTACAGGCCATAAAGCTGACATGTCAGTTAGAGCATAATCATGATGGTGATGATATTGGTCATCCCAACATATGGTTTCACATCGCATTACATCCTATGAAACTGTCCGATGAAATGGCGTGCATGCGGTGCATTTCTTTTTATTTCATTTTGCTTAGAGCCCATCCTACTGCAAAGGCCATAGTTACCAGGGCTCTTACTTTATGCTCATTTCAGAAACTTCATCAGCATCCGGCTCGAATACAACATCAACACTCTTGTGGCCACGCGATATCCACAGGAGAGCAGCCCGATGTCACCTAGACACATCTGCGGGGACTAACATTTATTTATCATCCCTTGGTTACATACAAGCGTAAAAAACTTCAATAGACAAAACATAATGCATACAAAAATGACATATGAGCAAATAGCACTGCGGTGTGGACACCCTGTGCCCATCCCAGTGTTTACAATATCCCTACCTGGTCACCAGAACAAAACAATGCAGGCACAATATTGTAAAAGATGTGAAAAGAAAATATGTGTTTGATTTGCTCGAGGAAAAAGATACACGATCGGACAGGGAAGGCAGAAAATAAGCAAGAGAGAGAGAGAGAGAGAGAGAGAGAGAGAGAGAGAGAGAGAGAGAGAGAGAGAGAGAGAGAGAGAGAGAGAGAGAACTCTGAACTCTGAACAGTTTTAATATGTACATTGGCCTTAGGCCACGATACACGGAGTTTGGGGGAAAGAGGAAAACCAATATATTGGTATGCAAATTTTGATCACACATGGAAAACAACCGATCCTTTGAGGCTCATATCTCGAACAAGGTTAGCATTTGATACACATTCATGTCAAACTGCATCAATACTTTAGACAGTAGACATCAAAATCAGTATCAGTCAAAATGCAACAATACAATTCAGGATCTGGATCATACATGTGAATACAAAGCCTTAACACACCCATCATTAACTGATATTTTGACACAGCAATTTCTTCCTTCTATTGATAGAATGAAAAATATATCTGGATAGATAATGACTACGTTCTCTATTTGATGTTATAAGTAAAACTGACAATGGTATATTCATACAGTTAGTCAAAAACTTATCCCTTAGATCTGAGTACATTGGACAATCGAACAAAAAATGGGCTTCGTTTTCGACTTTTGTTTTACAAAATGGACAGAACTTTTCTTGATCATTAATACTGTATCTATGGACATTATTCATAAGAGGCAAAACATTTAATCTAGCCTGTGTGATAGCAACTCGAAAACAGTAAGTATCTGTAAAGTAGAGAGAGAGAGAGAGAGAGAGAGAGAGAGGAGAGAGAGAGAGAGAGAGAGAGAGAGAGAGTCAAGTCAAGTCAAGTCAAATAATTTAATGAACCAGGCCATCTGCCCATGTCAAAGGGAACAGTGGGACGGGGATGATGCCATGCTGAGATCCTTCTCTCCCGAAAACACCAGTGCAACACCAACAGTTGTGAAACAGAGCCCATTGCGTGCATATATTCCAGAAAGCCAATCACCCTGAACTTGTGGTAGTACCCCCGGCAAAAATATTTATGACAACTAATGATTATCAATAACACCATGTTACGAAAACATTTTTTTCCACACTAGGTGCAGGACAAAACCCAAACACGAACCGTTCATAGTCACGTTGTCTCCACCATCGCAACTGACCTTAAATCAAGTGCGCTTTTGATATAAAACATGACTGACTTTGCATGTGTTGTGCTTGAGAGCAGCAACACCAGTCTGAAAGAAGATGGTTGATTATAAAATTTGTTAGGTATAAACTGATCCCGTAGCAGTTTGTATCTTGGGCATGTAAATATGAAATGTATTTCAGATTCATAGATATTCTGGCAGAAAGGACAGTCAGAACACATTGGTGCCTTATCGTAACGGTGTGACATCTTAATGGTGAAACGCCAAGGCGCATTCTAGTTAAATACTTCCTCACAGCACTGTTTTGAACGATTGATAGATAATCAGAAAGACATAGATTTTGTTTCAATAAGGAATAGAATGCATATCGCTCTTTTGAGTTGATTTCACTGCTCCAGCTTTGAGCGTAACCATCCAGAAGACGTTGTCTGAATTCTGCCAGAAATATCCTTGCATCTGCAACTCCCTGACACTCCCACACAAAACCAAACCCATAGCGATACAGAGTGAAGCAGACTGTAGAGACCCAATTATTCTTATTATTGTAATGGAGGTTAAGCAGCATGTTGTATGATTTATATGGAGTGCGATCTTTATCCATTCTTGTAAGAGTTATCCAGTATTTTATATTCCGAACATAAGTATTGATAAAGAGTGGAAATCTACCAGTCTCTCCATACACCAGAGCATCTGGAGTTCTAATGCTCACATTTAAGAATCTCTTAATGGCAAAGACGTGTACTCTTTCAATGACGGAATGATCAGCCGTAAGACCCCATACCTCACAGCCATATGTTAAAATTGGTTGAATCTGGCAGTCAAAGAGTTTGAAAAATTTTTTTTAGGGGATTGATTACCGAGAGACCATAATAAACGTAAAATACCAATCACACCTTTTTGGGCCCTAGTAGCCATGTCTTTCAGTGCATAAGAAAAGGACAAACCTGTGGAAAAAATAACTCCTAGGTATTTGTATTGGTTAACCACTTCAAGACTGTTTCCATTATAGAGCCATTTTTCCCTTACAGCGAGGTGGCCACCTTTTCGAAATACGATTACTTTTGATTTCTCCATATTCACTAACAATCCTAGCCTTTTTGCTGTGTCACTTAATATATTCAATTGTGTTTGCAGACCAACTTTAGTGTACGATAACAATACTACATCATCTGCAAAGAGTAGTATCAGTATTTGCATTTGGTCTGGTGTTAAAGATATACCATGCTTTCCTCTCCGAACAATTTCAATGGCTAACTCATTAATGTAAAGGGAGAATAAAACAGGACTACAAATGTCTCCCTGCCTCAGTCCCCCAGGACACATGAAAATATCACTTAATTCACCTCCCACACTGACCCTTGCTTTTACAATATTGTACATACTTTGGAGCGCCCTGTACATTTTTCCTTCAATACCATTTTTTCTGAGTACTGACCACAAGCAACACCTATCAACGAAATCGAAGGCCTTCTTAAAGTCTATAAAGGTACAGTACAACTTTCCATGATTAACAAACTGTTTCTGAATTATTATGATAAAAGGGTAAATATATGGTCAATTGTGCTATAATTACGTCTGAATCCTGCCTGAGTTTCGCTTAGTCCTTTCTTTTCTTCTAACCATAGGAGATAAACGCTTATTCAGAATGTAGCTATAGAGTTTTCCACAAACATTAAGTAAGGAGATGCCTCTATAATTATCAGGAGAATTGACGTCACCTTTCTTAAATATTGGCTGATGACTGCTTCTGTCCATTGAAGTGGAAAACTACCAGAGAGAACAATTTATTGAAGTATTTAGTTAGAAATAATGCAACTTCTGGTCCTGCATATTTGTAAAATTCCCAGAGAATCCATGTGGACCCGCTGCTTTTTTGTTTTTTAACATAGATATAGCTGTAATACTTCTTGATGTGTAATTTCTTGCTCAAGTATTGTAATATCTACTTGTAAGTTAGACACAGTATCACAGGAGTAGAAATAGTTGAGTGTCTCAAGAGAGAGAGAGAGAGAGAGAGAGAGAGAGAGAGAGAGAGAGACAGAGAGAGACAGAGAGAGAGAGAGAGAGAGAGAGAGAGAGAGAGAGAGAAGAGAGAGAGAGAGAGAGAGGAGAGAGAGAGAGAGAGAGAGAGAGAGAGAGAGAGGATAGAACGGAAAGGAAAAGACAGAACGAAACACGGTAATAGAACAGGGGAAGCATTTAGCACAAAATTTCCTGAAGTTGAGGATGTTATTGTACTGAAAGAATCCCCGGCATCCTCACGGGGATGCTAGCACTGCAAGTTCTTTGATGCACATAAGGAGTCTGTTAGAGTTCCATATTGCTTCACCCCCCCACCCCCACCCCCCACCGACCCTACCCGCCTCCATCGTTTCAGCGTATATACTCGTACAGAAATGACCACGGGAAAGGCGAACATGATATGGGCATCAAAATAGAAGGCAAAAACATAAACAAACTCAGGTACTCTGATGAGACAGCACTCATGGCCAATGATATCATAAGCACGAGGAGAACTCTCTTTAGAATCGACGCAGAGGGCAACACTTTAACTTCTGGCTTTAACTTCAATTCCAAAAAGACCTAAGTGATGCAGATTAATGGTAAAGACACTCCCCTCAAAATATCAAAATCAATGGAACACATTTGGAATATGTTCAAAATTTCAACGATCTAGGCTCCGTAAAAGAGAAAAATGTATATGATATGTGAGATAGAATCGGTATAGCTCAGCAACATCTATTTCAGTTTCATAATATTTGGAAACAATGAGACTGTTTATGTCATCTGAAGATCAAAACTGTCAGATCACAAATCTTTCTTGTACTGCTGTATGATTCAGAAGCCTGGACCCTAAGACAGTTGGAAAGAGGCAAAGCAGAAGTAGACAAAATGTGATTACAGGCGACTTTTAAGAGTTTAATGGTCAGACAGAAGACAAGATGAGATATGCAAACAGAAGCACACAAACACATCTGATGACGACAGTTGTCCAAGGCAACGTTGATGGCAGAAGGAAGAGGCAGACAACCTACATTCTACATTGCCAACATCACTGAGGTCAGCGGTACGGGGGATAGTAGAACTCAGCACAGAGAGAGAGTGAGAGAGAGAGAGAGGTGGCAAACTCTGGTGGCATTATGTGAAGATTCTACTGTTGACAGCGGCAATGGAAACAGTTGATAGGTGACATCCCTTTCCTTCTATTTGCTTGTTCTTTTTCCTGCAAAACCACATCCTGTGTTAAAGAAGAAATGCAAGTAAACCATGAAATGTGGGCGGGTTCAATACATGTGCAACTACTTTCCAGAGGTTATATATAAAAAACAACAACCGTGTTGTAAGAGAACCATTCATGTGTTTCCTTGAGCAAAGCAATGACTTCTGGTAGCGTTTGACATTTCGTGAAATCTCTATTTTCCATTTCCATGTCTTACGGTCCAGAAGTCACGGAGTTTAACAGAGCAACAAATCTGTTCACAGATTTGAACGTGCAAACACTCGGCTTGAGCAACACCTAGACATTTTCTTGGGATACTCTTCCTAATCTCTGATGCATGACTGATGAGAGCTGGCGATGGTTCCTCCAGCAGCTGTCTTCATCATCCACCCTGTAGATCTCTCATCACAGCTGAAGGGGTAACAGTTATGACAAGCTGTATCCACGATTGCAGCACACAAGGATAGCGTTTTGACACTTACATTTTTCACAGCAGATTGTCTGTCCCTTGACATTTCTTTCCTTTTGTTTGTCAACTCCTTTCCTTGGCCATAACCTGCTTTCCAGTTGTACAGGAAATGTACATAAATCACCGCAGTTTGGTATGTTCAGCCTATGTGAAATGATGAATATTCCATCTTTGATCATTGTACTGCTCTTTGTATTGAATACCTACAGTTTTGCGGTAGTTACTTTGACTGTTTGGTGACTGACCTGTCTCGTGCTCATAGCCATTTGGATGAATGCATTTTAATTTGTCACTTTAATGTGCCCCCGTGGTGTTTTTAATGAAACCTTCTTATTCTGGCTCTTGATATTTGTCTCATGTACTGTCCAGCAGAGTAATGGTTGATTGTGTTGACATACACAGTTTGATCAACATTCCACGTTGTCTCTTTGTCTATTAGTATCCGTCTGTGAAGAATGATGGTCTGGACAATTCTAATATGATTTTTGATGATATAGATGCTATTTATTGAAGCTCGGAGGAAGAAAACAGCGTCTGCTCTATATATATCCTGCTGCTGGCCTGACAACCAGAACTTTATGAGTTAAGGAATTGCACATGGTTCTGGAAGCTAGTTGGAAAGGATGGCAATGTCCTTACTTATTTTAAATGTTGTCAACACATGTAAGGACTTCATAAATCAGATTGAAAAGGGAGCAGTTTGAAAATATTTTCGAGGGTTTGTTGCTGATCAGCTTGTGTTGTCGCAGCACTCTTTCAGTCATAAGTACACAAAGGAGAATCTTCAAAGTTTTAGAGTACATCCAGCGGCATGGGGCAGTGGTTAGCAACTTGGGTTACAGGCTGGAACGTCGCAGGTTCAAGACTCATAGTCTTTGGGACTTTTTCTGACTCTGGCCGGCTCCTACCCACAGTGAGCTTGCTATGGGCTGATTGGAAAGACTGCGACGACACAGTCGAGTTTTTTCTATGTTACAGATGCGATTCTAAGAGTGTTGCTCAAATTACTTGAAAAACGCTGCTGGTATCTGCATCTCTCAGGCCCGGTTGACGCTAGGATATATGATAGAAAGCGTAATCTACGTGATAGCCCTGCCTCAAAGTATATGCAATTCCATATCGGCATTATTTCATCATCCTCGTCCTCATTGATCATTCAATTACCCCGGCTACTCTGATCTAATGGTGACCTCAGTTTTGGTTGTGCCGTACACTTTTGTGCCTGTGATGAGTTTGTGTCAAAGTCTTCGGGGTTGGAGGTTTTCGGAAGAAGTCCACATTATTGTCGTCATTAGGGTCTCAGTAGGTGGTGTGCTGCGTATATTGTCAGCTCAGAGCAGGCCTTCCTCAACACCACGGAAGTGACCCAGCAGCAGTTTAGGGCCTTTCTGGCTGAGGGTCCACAGCAGCCTGACATTGTTAAGCTCACTGCGGACTTCTGACCTTGAGGATGCAACATGGCGAGTCTGGGCATGGCTGAGGAGGAGAAATCGAACAGAGTGGCGTGGGAACAACAGGGCAGGAGCGTCATAGAAGATGAGGAAGCGCTCCCCATCCCAACCCCCACCCCCTCTCCAGCTCTAGCTTGTATGAATGCACATGTTGACACAGTATTTAGTGTACATATATAATAGTGTTTGGCATGTTTGGCATTATCAACCATTATTTAAACTTTGTTATCACATTGGACATGTGTTCTTTTATAGACAACATGAAAGTATTGCTTTCAGAAACAAAACATGCCTTTTATTTCATGAAAGAAGCAAAGTTATTGGCAATCTCAACACTATGCTCTATTTTTTAGTCCAGCAGCCTTGCTGCCTCTGCCCCCAATGTGCCAGAAGGTCTGCCTGTAGCGAGATCCCATGGTGTAGTAGATGACGATGTTGAAGGTGGCGTTGATGTAGGAGAAGATGTCCATCAGTGAGTTGAACATGAGGGCCATGTTATGCTGCTTCTTCCCCGCTCCCATCTCTGGCAAGAACAGCCACACTGTTCTATGGGGGGAAAAAGATTTGATCACAGCACTTACTTTGATTGACAATGTGTATAGCTGCTGTGCTTCCTTAAGGTAAGAGTTCTTTTGTGGTTATGGAACAGTCAGGTTTCATTTTCTTTGTGGTTGTGGAAGTCAGGTTGTCATTTTCTTTGTTGTTGTGGAACAGTCAGGTTGTCATTTTCTTTGTGGTTATGGAACAGTCAGGTTGTCATGTGGTCAGAGTCATCATTTGAGAGTTATGTTCGGGCAGAGCTTTGAAAGACTGCTGAGGGAGTTTCCTCCTGTATTTCAAACTGTTATCAATCTGTTCTTCTTCTTTTTTTTGCAGATGAGACTTTAAGCAAGGGTTCTCTGCGCAACCGTATTCATACCCTTCTAAAGACCTGTGGAAGAAGCCCTGTCTGTCACTGAAGAGCAGGTCAGTGACGGAGTGGACAAAAGATAACTGCAGCATTGTTAGATGGCCGTCTGTGGCCTGGAGAGGGATATTCCCACCAGATGAACTTTGCCTGACACTTTGAATGCAGCATGCACACGACTACTGCAGAACGTTTACACCTAAGTTGTCTAACTAAAATGTAATATTGGAATGGTTTTAAGGGGGGAAAAGCTGTTGTGTTCTACTTCTCTTTTGGTAAATCAATAGCAGGGTCGATAACCCTTTGGTGAGTTTCATTTAAAACAGCGATGAAGAGGCTTCTTTCGAAAAGGAAGAAAAACCCAAATGAAAGACTTCTAGTGTAATTCGTTATGATAGAAAACTGATGCAGGAGAGAAGGTAACTTTGATTTTGGCTGAGAACAATCTTTTTTAGTAGAAAAACTTTCCTTCTATCTTATCCTTCACCTGTCCCCTAGTCCTATGACATTAACATCATTTTATGAAAACTATTTTTTATGTACGATTTTAGATTTCGTGTTGTCTGCCTGATGTCATCATTCAATAAAAAGTTTATTGCTACAGGCAAATCAGCTTGTTATTCCAAGCCTAGCAAGCAGATTTAAAGATGAAGGTTTCTATGACTTGCTGACAAATACTGCATAATGATTGACCTTAAGAGAATTAAAAACATCTTTCTGCATTGCATATTTCTATTTGAAAATAGAAACTATGTGGTGGCTAGTCTGTTCCTTGAAATGAAGAGTTTATGACAGATAAATATGCACATGCACAAAGGGTTCAATGTGAATTATTATAAGATTCATAATGATATAACCCGGGTGTCACCAAAAACTCCCGGTTTCAAAGTCTCTTGTGTACATTAAAGATCAACCACTCTATACGTTTGCATGTCTGGATGCACTCATCCACTCAGAAATTCATACTGACTCGATACTGGTTCTAGAATGGCATGCTCTTTCTCTCACATGTTACAATATTTCTCTCACAGTCACAAGCATGTGCACACAAAATAACCGCAAACTTAACTGAGATTTCACATATAGAATCATCAGAAAGAAACCATCAAATATTCAACATACACAATCATGTTACAGTGACACTCACACTGGCTTTTGATAGTTAATAATAATTCATAGCAACCATCACTTTTCTTACTTCCCACTTTCCCAGCAACAATAACTAATATCAGCACTTCATTAGCTACTCTCAGTCTTTGCTTAGTTCACACACAAACTTTGACCAAAAAAGTTCACATCTCTGAGTTGTGGAATCCCATACTCCAGGTCAACGTGGAAGATATCTGGGCTACACCAGATCCCACTCTGTTCGTAAAGTGTACTATCTCATACTGGATCATACTCGCCTGTACTCGCCTGCTGCACAATCCATTAATGTACACCTAGCTTAGAACACGAACTGTCCATAGTTAGTATCTTCAGTAATATGCCAAGTCGCAATAGGATTGTGAACATATTCATTTTCCATTTGTTATTACTATAGTTATTATGATGATGATGATGATGATGATGATGATGATGATGATGATGATGATGATGATTATTATTATCATTATAAATTTTCCTAGCTTTTTCTTTAGTTTCTAGTTTTTATTTTAATTTCTATCTTCCTTTACTAGGCTCTCTAAATAGACCACCATGTAGATATTTTGTTACCTTCAATCAATAACAGATTAGGTTATACACACATCTACATTTAAGATCAAAGAGAAGGAAATCTGTAGATCTATCTATCATCGCAAATGTTCACCGATGTACCCTTCTTTGATACGATAAAATCAACAAGTTTCTTTTGTTTCACAATCTTCAAAACTGTTAAAGTAATTTAGTAGTTTGCTACAGTCCTGTCATGTCAGAGTGCAGTCAAAATACACAAATGAACAAGCAAAGTTTACTCTCAACCTGGTAAAGACAAGTCAGCTTCACCTACAACAGAAATACAATTGCAGCTTCCATTATAACTTCAGAAAGTCAGTCCCGATCAAAATATAAATCTATGATCCAACTAACCTGCTGAACCAGCAGCCAAACATTCAATGTCAACCTCTCATTCACCCAAGGGACAACGAGGAGGCCAACCTGCGCCTTGCCTGTCACCTGGTCAGTCTGTCACCTGTCTATCTCTAACAAGAACCTTTCCATTATATTCCATCAGGCATAGGTATTGTCTTTCAGCATGCTGTAACACTGTAATACTGTACACACTGATGCAGTCCATTTTCAGCAAACAATTTGTATCAAAAATGATACTCTCAAATATATTAATTCACCCTCATTCTTTCTTAGAAACTAGCAACAGTTCCTGTGCACTAACGCAAGAGAGGGTAAATCTTTTTTATGTATACAAAATATGCAATATATAGGAAATACATTGAATACTGAAAAAAGGAAAAAAGCATGAAAAACAACTTATGCGTTTATTTAAACAGTTACGGGCACAGATGAAATCCGCTTAATCTGATTAATTTTACACAGCATCCACACACACACACACACACACACACACACACACACACACAACACACACACACACACACACAACACACACACACACAAATAAAGAAGGAAAAAAACAAAGAAAAGGAAGAGTTTTAATCTACAGGTAACTTACCCAGCCAGGTCAGTCAAGTTCAAACCCGTTTTGGAGACAATTTTTTTTTCTTGCTAGTATTTGGGACACAGGTTACACCAGATTTCTGTGTGCAGTAAACATTGATCGTTGTTATGTCTCTCCTCTTTGGAGATGTTTTGTGTAGGCAGAACAGCTCATACACGCTACACTAAAACCTGAAGACGTTCACCTGCCTCACAAGCAAGCCATGAAGTTCTGAGCTCGATTCCCAGCTTTGCCTTTTCCTCCAGTTTGACGAGAAAATCAAACTGAATGTCAAAGTCCTTTGGATGAGAGTCTAAACAGAAGCCCCGTGTGGGAATGCAGGAAGAACATCTTGCGCACACGTTAGAAGCCCGTTCCGCGGTTTGGAAGAGTAGGCCATTGTGTGCACTAGGAACGGAAAACACAATCAATATAAAAAGATACATACACACAGGTGTCGTGTTTAGACACTATACACAATCTATATAAAAAGACACATATACACAGGTGTCGTGTTTAGACACTATACACAATATATATAAAAAGACACATATACACAGGTGTCGTGTTTAGACACTATACACAATCTATATAAAAAGACACATACACACAGGTGTCGTGTTTAGACACTATACACCATCTATATAAAAAGACACATACACACAGGTGTCGTGTTTAGACACTATACACCATCTATATAAAAAGACACATACACACAGGTGTCGTGTTTAGGCACTATACACCATCTATATAAAAAGACACATACACACAGGTGTCGTGTTTAGACACTATACACCATCTATATAAAAAGACACATACACACAGGTGTCGTGTTTAGACACTATACACCATCTATATAAAAAGACACATACACACAGGTGTCGTGTTTAGGCACTATACACCATCTATATAAAAAGACACATACACACAGGTGTCGTGTTTAGACACTATACACCATCTATATAAAAAGACACATACACACAGGTGTCGTGTTTAGGCATTATACACCATCTATATAAAAAGACACATACACACAGGTGTCGTGTTGAGACACTATACACCATCTATATAAAAAGACACATACACACAGGTGTCGTGCTTAGACACTATACACCATCTATATAAAAAGACACATACACACAGGTGTCGTGTTTACATACTATCTCCAAAGTCGGAACGCGGCTACCTAAATGGTGTTTGGTGCTCCTTTGAAATCAGCTACTGAGGAGATAGTTCAAGACAGAGAATGACATATGTGCACTGGGTAGAACACTAATCTGAGCTATATGCAAAGGAAAATGTAGTCACAGAAGATGCCCTGAATGCCATTGAGTGCCTAGCAGAACTGGATGAGCTTGAAAGAGAACCAGCCATAGTTGAACTCAGGAAAACCCTGGACTCTCTTGCCTCTGGCAGAACACCTGATAAATACAGTATTCCTGCTGAAGTACTGAAGTGCTGCAAAGAGACACTCATTACAGGGTTTCATGAAATCCTCTGCCTCTGTTGGAGTGAAGGTGAAGTACCACAAGATATGAGGGATGCCAACATTGTAACACTATACAAAAACAAAGGTGACAGAAATGATTGCAATAATTATCGCGGCATATCCCACTTCATAATCGTTGGAAAAGTCTTTGCATGAGTAGTACTGAAGAGGCTCCAGGTACTTGCAGAGCAAGTCTACACTGAATCGCAGTGAGGTTTCTGAGCCAACATATCCACTATAGACATGATCTTCTCCCTCAAACACCTTCAGGAGAAATGTTGGGAGCAAAGGCAGCCACTCCTTGCTGCCTTCATAGACCTCACAAAGGCTTTTGATCTGGTTAGTAGGGATAGGCTCTTCAAGATCCTTCCCAAGATCAGATGTCCTCCAAAACTTCTCAGCATAATCAGATCTTTCCACGAAGACATGAAAGGCACAGTGATCTTTGACGGTTCAACTTTAGCTGCCTTCAACAAACAGAACAGAGTGACACAGGGTTGTGTCATGGCTTCCACCCTGTTTGGAATCTTCTTTGTTATGATGCTGAAACACGTTCTTGGTCCCGCAGCTGAAGGTATTTACCTCCTAACCAAGTCAGACAGAAACCTCTTCAACCTTTCCAGTCTGAGAGGCACGACTTAAGTCCAGCTGAGGTGCCTGCATGACTTCCTCTTTGCAGATGATGCAGCACTAACTGCCCACTCAGCTGAGGACCTACAGCAGCTCATGACTCACTTCATTAATGCCTTCCAAGACTTTGGGCTGACCATTAGCTTGAAGAAAACACAAGTCATGGGACAGGATGTTGACTCTCCCCCAGCAATAAGTGTCAATGACCATGAACTGGATGTCATCCATGACTTCATGTACCTGGGATCAACTATCTCAGATACACTCTCACTTGACGCACAGCTCAACACCCGCATTGGCAAAGCAGCTACAGCCATTTCAAGACTAGCAAAGAAAGCATGGACCAGGTAGCAAGCTGACTCAGCGCACAAAGATCCAGATCTACAGAGCTTATGTCATGAGCACCCTCCTGCATGGCACTGAGTTCTGGACTTTGCATTCCCAACAAGAACGAAAGCTCGATGGTTTTCACATACCTTGCCTCCGACGCATTCTGAACATCACCTAGCAGGACAAGGTCCTAAACAACACTGTCCTGCACCAGTATGTACATGCTGCTGAAACAGAGAAGTATGCGCTGGCTAGGCCATGTCATGCGCATGGATGATGGACGGATCAAGACCTTATGCAGGGAAAACATCCCACATTCAGACCATAGCCGTAGTTAAAGGAAATGTGCAAGAGGGACTTAAAAGCCCTGAACATCGACCAGAACAACTGGGAAGCAACAACCCTCGAACGGTCAGCCTGGAGACAGACTGTGCAAAAAGGTTTCTCCAAATTCGAAGAGACACTTGCTCAGCAGCATGAGGCAAAGAGAACGAGAAGAAAGACTACAGCCCAGTGAGACAGACCAGCATCGGACTTCATCTGTGCCCTCTGTCATAGAGACTGTCGTTCCCGTGTCGGATTGGCCAGCCACAGCCGACGCTGTACAAGAATTAACACCTGGAGCACAACACCATAGTCTTCCAAGACTGCGGCTGCCATGTGGTGTACAAGCTGGAATACAGGGATCAAGAGTGAGAGGCAGGAACAGACAGGCAGACACAGACAGAGACAGAGAGAATTCTTTCCAAGTCAGTGACCTCAGTTGCAGTTTAGCCTGTGCTTTCCTGCCTGTGGTGGGTTCCTGTCCAAGCCCGTGTCCATCATCATGGTCAGGTCTGGTGATGGTCACCACCCCAGGGTGAGCGTCTCCTTTAGTCTGACTCAGCGACCCAGGAGGGGACTTAGTGGGTAGTGTCGTAAGCACGATGGATCAGAACAGGAAACACTGAACACCACCAAAGATACCCAGCAACAGTGAATGGCGTCTTCTGGTTAGTGTCCCCATGGCAACTTACTACTGGTTGCTTTATCCGTGAACTTCAGACAGAAAGGATGGGGCAAAATGTGTCTGGCATGATACTGATGTCGACAGCTGAATGAACAACGTATGATAACAGGAGCAAGGGAAACTCCCGTAGAAGCTGGGACAGCATCAACAAGTTAACTGAACTGTGGTCTAGCTGCTATGTTTTGAACAAACAGGATAATGACAAAACGTGTTGCTCTGTCTCAACAAGGCCTCCCTCACCTCAACAGCTTGCTGTGTCTAAACTGTGACAAAGGGCGTTCAGCCCTCCACGGGGCTCAAGGGGCATAGGCCCTCAGGGCTCCACGGGCTACGCCATAAATGTCTGACATAGGGCACTACCTCCCCCGTGTCAAAATGCAAAACACACTTTGAATCAATACGTTCAATAATATAAACTACTTTTTCGGCTGTTTCGTCAACTTTCTGGCATCATTTCTAACTCGTGACTGTTGACGCGCTTTATCACAACTCTTTGGTACCTAACACTATGCAATGATGAAACTGTTTAGTATACAAGATGAGCAGATTGCAATGGTAGTACATAAGTTTCTCTGTGAAAAAGGTGAGTGAAACTTTGCTAGTATTGTTTTCACCTGTTTGATTTTAGGTTCAAAGTGTGACAAAGTGTGACAACGCGCTTTGTCACAACTTCCAGTGTCTCACATTTTGCAATAAAAAGCTACTTAGAATCAGAAGAGGTGCTGAACATGATTGCAGCAGGTATATTACTTTATGAAAAAGAGGAAAGAAAGACCTGTCCATATTCAGCCATTATTTGTTATAAGAAAAGTGGCCAATGTCAGCGTTATGCTTTCTTACGACACATTGTGTTGTATTGTTGCGTCCGTACTGCATTGTGTTTCCATAGGATCAGGCACAACAGTCCAGCTGCTCAGAGTTCAATCACTGAATCTTGTGGGCCTGAAGTTATAGCTCGTGTTGTGCAGCACCTGGTGCGTGAAGTGTGGTAATGTTTAAAATCGCCGATGCCAACTTGAGTATACCAAAACCTATCGTCAGTCCCCCCCATCCCCCAACACACACACACATATAAATGAATTGGTCGTCTAGAGGTCAGGCACCTGTCTAGAAAGCGAAAAGTCCTGGTTCGAAGTGTGCAGTGGTTCAATCCCTGCTTGTGAAAGAAAGTTTCCGCACCCCCCCCCCCCCCTCCTATCCACCAGACCATGCGTGGTGATCTGGGTGCTAGTCTTTCGGATAAGATGATAATCCGAGGTCACATAACTCATGCGGTCGTTGGAGAGCGTGGTGCCAGAGACCTCAGCTTCTCTAGGGGTCAGCGTATCACTGAGGCTTGCTCCATCTTCTCTCCCTCGCTGCTTTGCCTTACATGTCCTTAAAGAGGCAGGTGTCAATTTAAAGCTGGGTGAACTGAGGGATCGTGCTGAAGCCAAAGCACACAAAATTATCACCCATCCAAGAGGTAAAACCACGCTCAATGATTCTTAGCTTCAGTTGGGGAAGAGCGAGTGCTCTGACCACTGAGCTATTCCGTACCCTGTAATATATTTGCTACAGAAACTTCCAAGCAAATGAGGGGTGTAGCATTTACCAAACAATCAACACACAGCGACGTTTTCTTGCCAAAATTGAAAACTGAACATAATCTTGAAATCTACAATAAAGCTGAAAAGATGCCCAAGTCCAAACCAGAGTTCTCTGAATTTGGACCTAACTCTAAGCTGTGCTCTGTTATTGAAAAAGGATACTCAGAAGCAAACTCTTTTTCGTCAGAATTCAAGTTCTGATAAAACATAGCATCACAGGCGCGTCTTATATACAATCAGGAATAAATGAATAAATAAATAAATAAATAAATAAATAAATAAATAAATAAATAAATAAATACACAAACGAACGAAACGATTTAGTGACATTAGTCACTAAGTGAAGGTAGAGGGGGAAAGAGGAGGGGGAGGGGAGGGGGTGGAGATAATGACTGTGTTTCGTGGAGGGGTGGATAAAGATACTTGACCAAGCCGTAGCAAGGCTTTCCTCCATGAAGTTATTGTTTTAATGAAGCTTAGAGCCCTCCCCACCCCCCCCTTCCCAAAGTAAAGAAAAAAATTACAAATTTGCAAAAGAAAAAAACAGAAAAAGAAGCAATTCATACACTTCAAGAATTTTTTTAAAACATGATTAGATACGTCTGGGATTAAAAGCTACAAACACACACATACACACACACACACATGCACACACATATACACACGCATACACACACGCACATACACACGCACGCACACACACACATACGCACGCACACACACACACGCACACACACGCACACATACACACTAGCTTGCGCGCGGTCTCTTGTGTTTTTCTATTTCTCTGCCTCTAAACGAGTGTCTGCCTCTCTGCCTGTATGTATCTCTGTCTGTCTGTCTGTCTGTCTCTCTCTCTCTCTCACTCACTCTTATGGGTATAAAGGTGTGTCTGACACATCAGACACATTTACACATATACAAGCAAAACCAATCGTTTTGTCTATAATATCACTTTGAGTGAACAGACGTTAAACTAAGAGACTTCTTTAAGTTTCTGTCAAGGAAATGAATGGTTATGTACTCTCGTCTACGATTTTTAAAAAAAGTCATTGGAAACTTGTTGCCAGATTCTGTCCATTATCAGCGATCAGGGTCCGCTTCTGGTCTGATTTCCTTATATCTGGAGAACGTGTAGAATGTCTAAAGTCCATGCCTGGATTAGCCTGTTTTGTGGATAAAGAATCTTCTGTCCCTTTCGTAGATTGGCAAGTCTGAAGCATTCCTGTAGAAGCAGTTTGATTTTTTTTTGCCAGATGTGTACACCATCTCAGCATTCAACCCACCCTTGAAATGAACTCATTGAAGAGGTATCTTGTCAGGGCCTGTGCAGTACTGGTTATGATAGTTGACAGGTCAATCAGAGCATGACTGTTTTGGTGTCTTGATACTTTATGTCGCATCGCATCCCATGCAGCTGTTCGATTGAATGGCGAGCAGTGCATTACATTTTATTTTATTTTGCTTGTCTTTTAAGTCTATAGTTATGAGGGTTGTTATTTTAGATTAAATCCAGCAACTTCAGTAACATTCGCCTCAAGATCAAAATCAGTGCCATTCAATCCCTTCAAATATCTAACACCGTTGATATGAACAAAAATTGAATGACAGGTACATTAATTATTTTATTCATTAAGACCAATACACACAGGCTGTGCCGAAGGCACAACTATTCTGCTCAAAGGATAATGAATACTTCAATATACAACAATTGAATATGAAAAATGCCATGAGGGCAAATGATATTGCAGAATGGATATCCTGTGCCCATCCAAGTACTTACAATATTACTACCAGGTCCACAGAATAAAGAAAAACAGCCAAAATGTCATAGAACGCAAAAGAAAATGTTTACAAGATTTCCTCAAACAAAGACAGAAGACTGAAAAGGGAAGGCAGGAAATAAGCAAGAGAAATGACAGAAAGATAGGAAAAAGAAACAAACAAAAATAGTTATATAAAAGGTAAAATTTCTAGCACAAAATTACTAGAAGATGGGGATGCTATTTGTGCTGAAAGAGCCCCCAGCATCCCTACTGGGTTGCTAGTACTGGAAGCAAGTTCCTTGACGTTTAATAAGGAGTCCACGAAGACAGTATACTGACCCCCCCCCCCCCCCCCTTCCCAGCATCTTTTCAAGCTTATAGACAGAAGTGATCCTGAGAAATGATTGAAATGGGTGTTAGAAAAGGAGCCAGACACATCCCAATCCTCAAGTACGCTGATGATACAGCACTCATGGCATTGATATCACAAGCATGCAGAGAATTATCTTTAGAGTCGATGCAGATGGCAACACGGCTGGCCTTAAGTTAAATGCCAAAAAGACCAAAGTGATGCACATTAATAATAAAGACACTCCTAAAGATATACAAATCAATGTAACAATGTGGAATATACTTTAAAAATCCACACATCTATGATCGGTAAAAGAGAACAACGGGTCATGTTTACAACATATGAGGGCTGGAATAGGTATAGCCAGGCAAGAGATATTTTAGTTAAACAATATTTGGAAACACAGAGGCTTTAAGATCTCAAAATTGAAATTGCCCAAACACTAATATGACCTGCATTACTGTCTGGATCAAAATCCTGGACATCCAGAAAATTGAAAAAAAGAGAAGCAAACCAAATGTGGTTCTAAAGGCGACTTCTAAGAGTCAAGGGGTCAAAGGAACAAATCAAAGCATTCTCGATAAAGTCTTAGTAAAAGGACAAACGCTAGCCGAAAGAAATAAGCCTGCAGACTAAGATATGCAGACAGAAGCATAAAAAGTAATCTGATGACGACAGTTCTTCAAAATAAGGTTGAGGGCAGAAGGAAAGGAGGAAGACACCAACATCCTCCATTGTCAACATCACTGAGGTCAGCGGTCTGGGAGATCGTAGACCTCGGCAGAGACAAAGAAAGATGGCAAACTCTGGTGGCATTATCTGGAGTTCCCTTTCCTTCTATTTGCTTGTCCTTTCTCTTTCAAAACTACATCCTGTGTTACACAAGAAACACAAGTAAATCATGGAGTGTGTATAGATTCACTACCAATATTGCGCAGGGGTTATAATACGTGTGGTAAGAGAATAATGTAATTGTTTCGCTCAGCAAAGCAATGTCTTCTGGTAAAGTTTGACATTTCCCGAAATCTCTATTTCCCATGTCCATGTCTCACGTCCACAAGGCACTGAGTTTAATGGGGCAAAAAATCCGTTCACAGCTTCAGATATGCAAACAATCAGCTGGAAACAATTTCTAGGCATTTTTCTGCGGCACTCTACCTTAAACCTGGATGTATGCCTGTGATGAGAACCAGCAGCTGTCTTCATCATCCACCCTGTAGATTTCTCCTCAGAAGCTGAATGGTAGTGGTTGTGACAGCTGTATTGATGATCACAGTACACAACAGTAGCGTTTTGACACTTACATTTCTAACAGTCGATTCTATATCCCAAGACATCTCTTTCCTTTTGTGTATCAACTTCTTTCATAACTGGCTTCCCTGTTGTACAGATTATACACGAGTTACCGCATTTCGATATGTTCAGCCTGAGTGAAATCATAGCATTGTATACTCAATCGCTGAATATTGTACTGGTCTTTGTATTGAAGATCTTCAGTTTTCTCTTTAGTTATTTTCATTGCATGATGACCGATCTGTGGTCTGCTCATAGCAATTTGGGTGAATGCATTTTTAATTTAATTTCTCATTTTCATGTGCCCCATGGTGCTTTTAATAAAGTCTTGTTCATGTTAATGATATTTTGCTCAGCTACTTTCCAGCAGAGCAAGGCTTCATTGTGATGACATTTACAGAGTTTTATGAACACTCTATTCTCTCATGTCCTCTCTCACTACCTGTCTGTGGACAATTCTGGATTTATGCATCTATATCTTTTCATACAGATTATTTCAGATTGTGATACCCCTTTTCCTGAAGTGCAGAGGAAGAAAATAGCAGCTGCCAAAATGATATCCTGCTGTTGACACAACAACCAAAAATTTATGAGTAAATGAGTTTCAGGTGGTGCTACAGTTTCTTTTGGACAAGATGGCAATGTTGTTGCTCATTTTAAAATTAACGTTGTCAGCACATGTCAGGACTTAATGAATCTGAATGTACCCCCAAAGTCCGAACATGGCTATATTGATGGTGGGAAAAACAGTGGCACACACAATAATCTCACCATCTAGCAAAGGAAAAAAATCAGAATGAAAAGAGAGCAGTTTGAAAACGGGTCAATGTTTTTCTTGCTAATTAATCCTCCTACAAAAAGCTTGGTTCGTATGAACGCAAATATCAGTCCATGTTTCGTTAGCTCTGTTCTGTTCTGTGTGTAACTTAAGTATTCAAAATCAGGTGGACAACAGAAACTACCTTATGCCTTGACATGTCCTTAGCTGGAAACAAAACAGATTGAAACTACAAAATTCACATTCTGAATGGGAAGGAGAAATTACTTATATGCAGGTAAATGTGCCTATCTGCCTGTGACAGTCAAGCACCTCATGACATTACCTCTACCTACGTGTTCTTCACTAGTCTAGGCCCCTTCAGTCCTCATGACCGTGTTAGTGATGACTATACAGGCTATGTGTAGCATTCGTATGCTTGACAAGTCATGCTGTGCTATGGTGTAAAAGTTTGATAAAAACCATATTCAGAAATATCTTAACTGACACCTAACCGTGGTTCTGGACAGGCTGTTACACAGGTCTGTCTCCTGCCTGCTGGGGATGCCATGACGGACAAATGTCATGGTCAGTCTTCAGGGTCCTGCACTTAGCCTGCATCCACCTTCCATCTCGTATGTTTAATTTCAGCCATGCATGCCTTGCTTGTCCTCCTTTACTTGCATTGTGTGTTGTAAAAAAACAAAACTTTTTGTTTCTAACGTGACGTGAGGAACATTCAGTACTGATGCCATTCCACCTGAGATGTTCTCTTAGCTGTGTGTCCCCAACGAGCCATTTTGTCAGGTCATCAGCAGAAATGGACTAAGGGTGCCTGAGATTTGCTTTCATAAGTATCATGCCCAAGGTTTCCCCATCATTAAAGGCCTTGACAGCGGGTCTTTGGTACTGGCAGGCCACAGGATCGAGAAAGCTTATTAGGCTGATCATGACCCTTGAACTCCAGGCCTTTTCTGTTTTGTAATGATCTTCAATCTGAATAGTTAGTTGCAGGCTTTCACATTTTGTCTAGGAGATTTTTTTCCCAACTAGATCAATTCTAGTGTTGCTAATACAAATTTTCTGGTCTAATTTTATGTTTAAAAAGTTGTAATGTTTCATCAAACTGTGTATCTAATCTTAATCTGACACTATTTTTAAAAAACTTTTTAAAGAATATATCTGCAGCCTTCGACACCATAGACCACTCAATTCTTCTCTCCCGTTTTCAAAAAATGCGTGTGGTGTTAATGGCACAGCTCTCACCTGGTTTAGTTCATACCTTACAGACTGATTCTAACAGTTACAGTAAAACAAAATTCAATCAATACCTGCTGAACTGGAATGTGGAGTCCTGCAGGGATCAGTTCTGGGCCCGATTCTCTTTATTCTCTGCACTGCTTCATTGTCATACATTATAAACCGTCATCAGATCAACATCGTTTTTACGTTGATAATACTCAGATTCAAATCAATAATGATAGCACTGAAAATCTACCTTCTCTCTTGACAAATACGTCATCTATCATCGCGTCATACGTCATCACCAGCATGAATGGCCTACTCTTCCGAAAGGTGGAAAGGGATTTAAAGTGTGCGCGAGATGTACGTTCGTTCGAAAGCAGGACACTGGTTTGTAGTCTCATCCGAATGAAAAAGTTAATGAGAACATTATAACTACATCCAACATCTGCACTTTTATACAGGACCCAAAAGGTTTTGTAATGATTCAAAGCGTGTCATTTATTTTATGAAAGAAGCAAAGTTATTGGCAATCTCAATACTACCCTTGACTCTTATGTCCAGCAGCCTTGCTGCCTCTGCCCCCAATGTGCCAGAATGTCTGCCTGTAGCGAGATCCCATGGTGTAGTAGATGACGATGTTGAAGGTGGCGTTGATAAAGGAGAAGATGTCAATCAACGAGTTGAACATTAGGGCCAGGTTATGCTGCTTCTTCCCCACACCCATCTCTGGCAAGAACAGCCACACAATTCTGTGGAAGAAAGAAATGATCAACACACTCACTGAGAAGGTTTACATCTGCTAACTTTGTTTAAAGCAAGTTTATGTATGTATGTGGAGCAGTCGGATGACCATGTTGTCAGCGTCATCTGATGGTTTGGTGAGGGTATGGGTTTGAATGGCTGCTGAACTGACAATTTGAGGGAACTTTGTCCCTGGATTTCACGCTAGTTCTGAATCTTTTCCCCTCCATCTCTTGCATATCGAACTTCAAGCCAAAGATCTGTGTGTAAATGTATTCATAACCTGAACAGACGTGAAAAACCCTCGTCTGGCTCTGAAGAGTACGTCAGTTACAGACGGAAGACAAAGTAACACGAGCATTGTCAGCGAGCCGTCTGTGACTTGGAGAAGAAGATTCCTCACCAGATGAACTTTGCTTAATACTTTAATGAATCATGTACATGGCTACTGGAGGAACTTAAGGCATAAGTTGTTTAACCAAATATTGGAATGGTTTTAAGAAGAAAAACTGCTGTCCTGTTCTACGTTCTATTCGGTAAATAAATAGCAGGGTTGATAACATTGGGGTGAGTTTCATTCATTTTCAATCTGTGATACAGAGGTTCCTTTAGAAAATGAGGAAAATCCCAAATGAAAGACATCCGGTATAATTCTGTATGATGTTGTACTGATCCAGGATAGCAAGTGCCTGTAATTTTGCTTTTAGCCGTGTAAAATCTCTTAGGAGAGAAACTTTGGCTTTCACTAATTTTTTTATGGAAACATTGTTAAATTATTGTTTTAAATTTCGTGTTGGCTGTCTGATGTCAGTCGAATCGTCTTTTTATTTAAAGCCTAGCAAACAGTCTTAAAGATTCTTTTTATGATTTGATGATAAATACTGTAAAATGACTGTCCTTAAAGAATGTAAAAACTTTCTGCATAGCACGTTTCTAATTGTGAATAGAAACTATGTGGAGGCTAGTTTGTCCCTTGAAATAAAGAGGTTATGACTCAGCTAAATATGTACATGCACAAAGGGTGCAAATGTGAATAATTATGAGATTCATAAATAATTTTAGTCAAAAGAAAAAAAACTCTTACAATGTACAGAAGCAGTTATTAGCGCAGATTTTGAAAGTTCAGCATTCTTGAATAACGAGCTTTTGAGTTACAGCTTCTCACCTCACCACACGTATTCATAGCTTAGCAGACCGATGGGGCACCAATGAAGATTTTGCAACCAGCTTCCTCCACTCCTCGTGGTTTTCAACTTTTCTTAGGAAGTCATTTCACTCAAGGCCAGTCAACTCTCTGATGTTGTCTTCCCATCATTTTCTCTATCTGCCTCTTCGTCTCCCTCCTTGTACTGCTCCTTGTCGGACCGTCTTGGCCAGTCCAGATGTCTGGGTGACATTTCCGTACCACTTCAGTTTGCGTTTTGTCACTGAAGTCAGGAGCATTTTCTATGGCTCAATGGCCTTTTCAATTCTGGGTTTCACTTCCTCGTTAGTAATGCGATCTCTGTATGAAACGCCAAGAAGTTTGTGAAAAGCATGTCATCTCCGACATCTATATATATATATATATATATATATATATATATATATTAAAATGCCAATAAAAACACAACTGTGCTCTGCTTCATTTCTCCTTTTATTTATGTCAGCAAATTTTCGCTTCCCTCTGAAGCTTCCTTAGGCTGAAACTGATGCTGATGCCTGGATAGATAGATAGATAGATAGATAGATAGATAGATAGATAGATAGATGGATAGAGAGATAGAAAGAAAGAAAGATAGATAGATAGATAGATAGATAGATAGATAGATAGATAGATAGATAGATAGATAGATAGATAGATAGATAGATAGATAGATAGATAGATAGATAGATAGATAGATAGATAGATAGATAGATAGATAGATAGATAGATAGATAGGTATTTCATGCCTACTGTTATGAACCACATTTCTCATGTGTACAAAAATATGGACATAGCCAGGAAACGCATCACTCTGATCTTGAAGCTGATGGTGATGTTGTTGTCGTTCCAGTGGACTTTAGGTATGATCATTGCAGCTGTTGTCTGGGTTATCCTGGATATAACTTCATGGTCTGATCCTTTGCCCTATACTATAGTTCCCATATATTTGAAGCTATGGACAGTCTCAATTTTCTTTCTGTATATAAGAATGTCAGTGCTGATGCCATTGATACTGATACTATTTGTCATGAACTTGATTTTCTTTGAGCTGATCTGCATGCCATATGCCGAAGATGCTTCACCAAGGTAATTTACTAAGTTTACTAGCTCTTGTTCTTTTCTAGCTAGGCCGTAGATGTTTTTGGCAAAGTGTAAGTTTATAATTGTCCTGCCTCCAATGCTGATTGTTCTGTCATGGTTTTCAAGTGTGTCAGCCATTATTCTATCACAAATGTGGGCAAGAGCAGACATCCTTGATGTACTCCCATTGTGCTTTGGGACCGTTCTCCTATGTTGTTGTCATGCTAGACTATGCTGGTTGCCTTGTCATAGAGGCAGTCTAGGGTTCTGGTGAGTTTAGTATTGATGTTATACAGCCTCATGGTTGCTCACAAAGCTGAATGCCAAACTCTATTGAATGCCATTTTAAAGTCCACAAAGACGTGGTGTAAAGACGTGGTGATCTCCTCAGCTTGAAGCTTCAGTCTACTCAGGAATATTCTTTCTATGACATTACTTGGATATCTAATCAGGCTGATGGTATGTAGTTTTGGTATAGTTGTAAGTGGTATTTCTTTGGGAGGAATGATAGTTAGAGATTGTGTCCTAGGTATTGGCAACTTGCCAGTTACAGTTAGAAATAGTTATAAAGCCCCTTCTTGCTGATAACATAGAGTTAATTAATGACCACATGTAATGACATAAATAAAATAATTATCTTTGAGGTTTTTTCTATACTTACCACTTGGATATTTATTTCTAAGATGTTGCTTTGCATATGGGATAAGGAGCGTCTATTGAGTGACAGAGGAGTGACTATGTGTCTAATCAATGACAATGATAGGAACGTCTACTTACCTTCTCAAAGCTGCAGGGAACATGCAGATGATAAAGAAGATGGAGTTGTAGACCAACATGACAGTCACTCCTGTCTCTTGTGCTGATTCACTGCTGACAGAAGATGTGCTGGCACGCCATGCTGCTGCCTGGTGGAGTTTGATCACAGTCACCACTGTTGCCAGTACTGTTATCGTAATAATCACACCAGGGAGGGCCAGACCGAAAACATAAGCACTCAGAAAGGAGATGAGTCCTTGGTTGTCAAGAAAAAACTGACTAGGAGAGAGAACCCAAGTGTAAGAATCGGTCACAGGATTATAAGCACACACTGCACGGTATGCTGTCACATCTAGAAAGTACAAAACATGCAGGATGATGCTGATGATGACGATGATGATGGTGGTGGTGGAGGTAGACAGTAAGGTCTGGGAGCGAAGAGGCCACAGGACACAGAAACATCTTTCACTGGCGATGATGGCAGAGATGACTTGAGACACCCAGGGAAGTGCATAGAATCCCAACAAATTATGGTTGATCATGAAACGCATGAAAGGTCCATATCTGTAAATGTCAAGATTATTCTGAGAGATAGAAAAGATGAATAGTGACATCCTATGAGTTGTAAAAGCTCATGCTGTTTTTCAAATGTTGTGAATTGCCTTATTTACTCTTGAAATCAAACATTCATGCTCTAGTACTTTTCTCGTTGAAATGATATGTAAATGTGTTGTCTTTGTAGTGTGATTTCACATTATATAGTTAGCCACTCTGAGATACTGAAGCTTTTTTCTGTTCCTGTATCAAGAACATCATTCTGCTCTGGCCAAACTCATTCGTGTTAGCACAACACCTTTGCTACAAAACCTCTGCATATTTTAACATTTGTTTTTATGGTGATTTGGGTATCATAACCTTCTGGGTTGAAGGTTTATGGGACAAGGTCACTGTACAGACGTGATGGCCTCCACACTAAGCGGAAGTCTCACTTCCTCTGACCCTGTGACAAAGCTATTATTGTCATCAGTAACGGCCTTACATAGTGGCCTTCTGCGTTTTGGCTTAGAAAAGATATCTCTGAACACTACCAAATTGACCCAGCAGCAGTGTAGGACCATTCCAGTTTGTGGCCTATGGTAACCTAAAGTTGACGCGTTTACAAGTGACTGCTAGCACTGAGGACATAACATAACAAACATAAGGATTTACTGAGGAGGAGAGATCGAAATAAGTGGCATGGGAACAGCAGGAAAGGAACACATCAGAATATGCAAGGAGGACTTGACAGAGCCAGAAAATATTTCCACAAAACAACACATGGGACACAAGAAAATTTGAATGGAGTTTTGTGAACATGACAGAGCTTTGTAAATCATTTTCCTGTAGGAGAATGGATTGGTTGTTGGGATATAGCAGCAGTCCCAGCATCAGTTCATGGCCCTAAAGCTGACTAAGCTTGAGAAGGAGATGATTTTTAGCAATCCCTTGGACATCTCTACTGGGCTGTTGATACGAGTCCATTGACCAAAGGGGGGTGAGTGGTCAAACGGATTGATAGAGAAGTCCAGGTAAGCCTTTGATAACATGCCAGACTCAGTTCAAATTTGTCAGTTAATGATGTAAGAAAGTTTCAAGACCTACATTAAAATGTTGTTACAACCATGAACAATAATGTATTTTTTATTTACAAACTGACGCACTGATAAATCAAACTGCGAGTAAAATAGAAAATGACCTTTCATCGTAAATTATTTTATTGGTGATTACCTTTTTTCTTAATAAAAAATAGACTTTGTGACTCACTTTTCCTCCAGGGTAAGTTGTGTTGACAACTGCAGGTAAGCCTGTTCTACGTGAAAGACCATGTTGAACAACAGAGACAGGAAGTCCACAAGAGACAAGGAGAAGAGACACACGTTGATCCGTTCCTTCAGCCCTTGTTTGTAGAACACCGCCATGTTGATGACGTTGGCAGGAGCACCAATCAGAAACAAGAGAGGCAGGATGACTGCGTACTTCACTTTATGGACCATGGCTTCCACATCAGCACTGACCAAGCTCTCATTGTTGTTCCAAGGGGCTCCATCTTGAAAGCTTAACACTAAACAGGATGAAGATTCATTATGCTGCCTGTACTCGAAGACATAGTCTGTGGCGTCAAATTCATTTGTTAACTTGGAATTACGGGAAACTGTAGTCATTGTTCTATTTTTCATGAAATTCAAGTTCTTGTGTCTGTATTTGTGTCGTCGGTTGTGCTACTCTCAGGAATAGATATCGCCTTTAATACTGCAAGAAATAGTCATACATATAACGTGAAGTAGTTGATATTCACCAAGCAGTGTTAAGACAAACAGAGAAAGGAGATCATAAAATGCCATAGTGGTGATATTGGTGACAAAGTGCATTACCATTTGTGTCTAATGTTGAATGAAACGCGTAAAAGTAAAATTTGTAGCCAAAGTATTATTTTAAAACTGCGAATATTTATGAATATGAAAAAGTGTCTCTTCACTAAATAGGAATACTCTGTTCAATATTATGGAAATGATTAAATTATCAGCAGTAAAATGTAAGACAAATTTAAATAAATCAATATATGTTACCAAATAATTGTTGTTCTATGGCACCGTAGTGAAATATCTGATTATATGGTACATAGAAGCAATTTTATACAGTTATTATTATGTTTCTTGATATAATATACAAAAATTCTCCATCAATTTCAGTTTACAAATGACAAATTTCCCATTAACTCTCAAACCTTTTATCAGAATTCAGACAGACTTTTCTTTTACAGACACACTACAAAGCATTTGTTCACATTCACAAAACAACACGGAACAACACAGTATATGTTGTTACAATGCTGCATAAATCACTGACAAAATTATGGATTCTAAAGAATGAACTGTAAGCAAGAACAATAACTGATCCCTGCTAAACTAGTTGCAAGCACACAAAGTAAATTTGTTAAGTTTGATTCACACACACACACACACTCTCTCTCTCCTCTCTCCTCTCTCTCTCTCTCTCTCTCTCTCTCTCTCTCTCTCTCTCTCTCATAAACACACACACACACACACACACGCGCGCGCGCGCGCGCACAAGTGTACAGTTTTGACTTACAGATAATTCATATGCCTACAAAGTGACAGGTCCATGGTTCCAATCCTTTTAGAAACAGATTATTTTCATGCTGACATGTATGCGGAACTGTGGGTGATGTTATTATTATGGATGAGAGTTTACATTAGGTATCTACCTATGTGCAACATACAGCTAAGGTTTCATAGATGCATTTGCATGCAAAACATTTCACATATACTACACCAAAATTCATCTGTCAAGATGTTCATTTGGTGGCCAGCAGCTGTGAGACATGTGATTGTAAGCTGGACTTCTGGCTGACAAATGGTGGTTTTAACTCCATCAGAGGCAACTTTGAGTAGGAGCTGGAGCTCCTGTCGACTTGTACTCCTAGTGAATTTCCCATGGACTCAGTGGGAGGAATGGGATCATGCAGTTAAGACTTTGTTGTTTTACAGATGTAGCTTTGAAAGTGTTGCTGATCTGACTTCACCAATGCTGCAGGCCTGATTCATGAAGGGATGATATGTCATAATGGAAAGCGGAGAATACAGCCCTGAGAAGCGGTCTCAAAGCAAAGAGGACTTCATTTGGCAGCATGATACACATTCTCATTATCAATGTCCTTCATACCGAAAAAAGAACCAAACGTTTCTCTGTTGCTGACCGCATTTAAAGTTAATCCTCTGCTTTCAAATCTGTTGTGAGCCCTATGGCTTAAAGACTCATGGTGGATTTCCACTGGAAAAAACATGGTGACAGTCATCCACCAAAAGTAAGTATCTGTGTCAGTCTGGCTTAGCCACTCAATAAAAGAGTTATAAACAAGTGATGTTCTGCACATGTTGGATGGGAACAGGCACCATGAACTCACCGAAGAGACCAAACAGCTGTACACGGTATCTTCTGGTGTGTCCTAGCAGGAGCCTGAGACCTCTTGTTCTCTCTTTACAGCAGACTCTAAGGGTACCAGCTACCATGGCGCTGTGGTTAGCACACTGGGATCCTGGCTGGAAGGTCAAAGATTCGAATCCTTTAAGAGTCATAGGGGATTTGGGGGGTGGGGGGGGACAACAGACTTCCTCGAGTTTGTGAAGGGCAGACTGGGAAGACTAGGACCACACAGTTGAGTTTTCTCCACTTTACGGATGTGGTTTTCGGAGTGGTTTTCAAATATCCTGACCAACACTGCGGGTGTATTACATCTCTCGAGCTGATTGAGGCTAGGACATATCATTGCGTAGAGTACAGCCACGTCAAGCAGCCTCAAAACAGCCTCATCGCCATGGATCACCAGGCAATACACAAAATGTTGCCTTTCGTTCGATTGTCCTATATTCTCTTATCAGATGGTGACCTCAGTTTCAGTTTCTTTTACAATTCTATTGCTGTGGGGAGTTAGTGTCAAAGCATTTAGGGTTGGAGTTTAGAGGATACGGTCATTTGAGGGATGTTGTGGTGGTTACCAGCCCGTGTAGTAATCTCCCTTAGCCTTGGTCAACAGCGAAGCTATTTTTGTCGTCAGTAGCAGGTTAGTGTGTGGTGCTCTGTGTTCATTAGTTCAAACTAAAAATGGGATTCGGGGTTTGTATATTATGGCAGCACCATGACTTCATTGGTGATTTCAGTTTCCATTTTAAAAAGAAACTGACTCTCATGTAAAAATGATTCCACCGAGGGGATGCCGGAGGTCTGCCAGTATAAACAGCATCTCCACCTCCAAATCATGTCCTAGAATCCCTTCTCATCTATCCCTCTCTTTATTTCTGCCTTGTTCCTTTTCTTCCTATTACCTCCTTCTGGCTTATTTTCTACCTTCTTGGTACATTCCCCTGCCTTTTTTTTTTCACGCAGGCTTAAAAGCTGATTTTCTCCCACGCCTAAGTCGGATGTGCTGGGCCTGACTTGTCAGGCGCTTAACGGAAGCACAACGTATTTTTGCCCATATGGCGGACAGCAATAGCTGCTCTCTGAGTGTTTGATGTTGACGACGACGATGAAGTAAAAAGGATAAGAACCTAGTGTCCTGAACGAGCAGATCAGTTATGGTACTGATAGTCCATCAGCTCCAGAGGTGAATAACGACAGAAAAGATTGCACCACACACACACACACAACATATTCTGTCACAAATAAAATTCTACATTCTCACTTCTGATACAAAACGCCTGTGTAAGCGTGTCTGTGTCTGTATGTGTGTGTGTATGTGTGTGAGTGTGTCCATCACACAATACATCACCACCTTTGTTGTCTGTTCTTTTTTCATCTACTCTGTTTTTAAAAATATGTTTGAGAGCCCTGAACCACCTTTACTACTCAAGTTTCACTAAAGCTTTGATCCAAGCATTTTGAAGTAACTGACTTTAAAAAAATAAAAAAAGAAACAGTAGGAAGGAGAGGAGTGAAGGAGGACAGGGATGGGCGGGAGTCACGCTGCCTTGTGTCTTGCCCATCCCATCTTCAGGGAAGAGAAGAATCCCTCTTTAGTAACAAACAGGATGGTAAGTCAGTATTGCTTAAGGCTATTCTCCGTGGAGATACTGAGAGCCTCTCTGTGTAAATAGCATCCTCCTCCTTCTGGGAATTATGTGCCACGAATTCCCTCTTTTTCTTTTCCTCTCTAGGTTTCTGCCTGGCTCCTTTTCTTCCTGCCACCTCCTTCTTGTCTATGGTCTGCCTTCTCAGTTCATTCTCCTGCCTTTTCCGGAAAGATAACAGTTCTCTCCCATGCCGAAGTCGGATGTGCTGGGCCTGACTTGTCAGGTGCTCAATGGCAATGTAAAGCGGTGGGGTTTTTTTCAATTTATGACAGACAATAGCAGTTGCTGTCTGAGTGTTCGATGAAGAAGTTTAAGGGGAAAAAGAGAAATGTATGGAATTTATTTATCTATTTATCTATACCACTTTAAATCACTGCAGATTTCTCTGCGTGAAATTCGGGCTGCTCTCCCTGGAGAGAGTGCCTCGCCACAAGAGCAGCGCCACCCGAATCGTTCCTGTTTGCAACTGTATTTGTTCCCTATCAGAGTGGCTTTTCTTCTACAGAACTTTGCCAGGGACAACTCACTTGTCGCTGTGGGTTCTTTTACGTGCGCTAAATAAGTATGTGTAACACACGGGACCTCAGCTAGCTCCCAGACCACCACTCATGGTCTAATGGATGGGGTAAAAGTTTCGTGCCCAAATGGGGATCAAACCACCGCACACTTCCGACCTGGACTTTTCGTTTTCTAGGCAAGCGCGTTACCTCTAGACAACCGATCCACCGAATAGGCCACCTCCACAGATACGGTTTGATTCCAAATCTCAATGCTTTCCCTTTCACGCCCAAAACATAGCACAGCGCCTTTCAACACATCATCAGAAACAACAAACACTTTCAGTTGAGGATTTGTGTGTGTGTTGGGTGTTCCCCAGCATAACCTCCACAACGGTGCACGGGACACGCAGTCTCCCCCTCATCACACCTGGGAATCACCGTGAGACTGTCAATGATAGTAACAGCATATGGATATTCTATAGTGCTCAATTTCGTCAAGAAAACGAATTTACCCGCTTACATTCGAATCATTAAATTTTACATGTATGGACAGTTTACAAGAAAAATGAAATGCATATTTTGTGATAAGGTTTCGTGTAGAAACATTTTCAAGTAGGCAGTCATATTCAGTCTTCAGTGGCTGTTTCTCCTTTAAAGGATACTATAGATTGTTATGCTGAAAATTGCCATGACTGAAGGTAATCTAAGCATAACATCATACAGCATAACAACATGGTGATATTGGCCATACCGTTTAGCTTCATCAAAAACTAACAAGCTTTTGGCCTGGGCCAAACATATGCACACACACACACACACACACACACACATCTTCATGTGCGCTTCTGATTCCCAACAGAGTAGATTTGTTGTTTGTGTCTATATATTAAAAAAAACAGAAGTATTGTATCCTCCCATGCCTCTGTCGTCTGCTAACCTATTGACAGCGCAGGTAGGCAGACAGACCAGCGCCAGACTTCATCTGTGCCCTCTGCCATAGGCACAGTCTGTCATTCCCGTGTGGGACTGGCCAGCCACAACTGACGCTGCACCAGAATGTACACCTAGAGTGCAACTCCATAGTCTTCCGAGACTGACGGCTGCCAAGCTACTCACACTGGGTACATCAGTGCAGAGACAGAGACAATCCCCAGCTTAGGGGTCTGTTCATCTCTTCGACATTATTCTGAGATTTTGCTCTGCTTCTTCACTCACAAAACTGTGTATTCTTTTCTTCTTCTGAAACAGTCTCAATATAAACAGAGTTTATTTTCTTTTACTTTTGCTACATTCTACACCCCGTGGGGATACCGGGAGTTTGTCAGTATGAACAGTGTATCCACGTTCTGGTAATTCTGTGCTAGGAATTCCCTCTTTCCTATCCCTTTGTTCCTTTTCTTTCTGTCACGTCCTTCTTGTCTATTTTCTGCCTTCTTGGTCCATTCTCCTTACTTTTTACAGGAACCATTATTTGACAGTGACAAGGGAGTTGGCCTGGTCCCCTTAACGTGCAGTATGTAGGTCCATCAGTGTGTGTATGCGTTCTTGTGCCCACAAACCAGCCAATAAGCCACTGGCAGGTCTGCACTTGAAGTTGACCTAGGTTATCGCAAAAATCTCCACCCTCCATCCTTAGTTCACCGGACCTCGCCGAGATTCGAACCCACAACTTCATGGACCCACAAGATTGAAGTCGAACTGCCTTAACCACTCGGCCACAGCGTGTCCAAGAGGACATTCCACTAGCGGAACAAGCGGAAGAGGAGAAGCTGTCTCCTAACGGCAGTGAAGGCAGAGGAGGAGGAGGATGGCCTCCAGGGCAGCAGACTGGACTCTGCAGCAGCTCAGTGACAGCAACCAGTGTAGGAGAACGACCACTCTGATGTAAAAACACGCCGAAGTCGGATGTGCTGGGCCTGACTTGTCAGGCGTTTAACGACAGCGCATTGCATTTTCGCTCATATGACAAACAACAATGGACTGCTGTCTGCACGTATGACAAAGAAGCTGCAGTCTGTATTGAGAATGGATTTTCAGGTCGATTGAAACATCAATGAAAAATCGATTTAGTTGCTAGAAGTAGTAGTAGTGGTAGTGGTAGTAGAAGTAGAAGTAGTAGTAGTAGTAGTAGTAGTAGTAGTAGTAGTAGTAGTAGTAGTAGTAGTAGTAGTAGTAGTAGGTAGTAGTAGTATTTGTTGTTGTTGTTTTTGTTGTTTATATACCGATGATATTGTTAAATAGTCAAAGTAGTTTCCTTTTTTTCTGTCAAGTGGTTTATCCAGTTCTCAATCTTAAGAGATTTGGAGACATAGTCCATTTTTAAAATTCTTTTATTTCGAGGATAATTGAATAATAATAATAATAATAATATATGGAATTTATATAGCGCTAAGCCCTCATGTGCCTTTTACATCTAGTCCCCGTGTGTATGCACTCTTGAAAATTTTGTCATCCGTTTCCACCGGTTCACAATGGCCTACTCTTTC
>CM054150.1:54800408-54902908 GCA_028751875.1 Rapana venosa | reverse complement strand
AAATTGAATACACTAGGGGACTGGATGTGAAAAGCCCATGAGTGCTTAGTCCATTATCCTCGAAATAAAAGAATTAAATACACAAGAAAAGAACCACTTGGCTACCTCGTCTTCGGGTTCAGATTTGATATGTTATATCTTATCGAATGTGGTAAATGAAAATTCTCGTGTTGGCCCCTGAATCTGCTCTAGTAAAGTATCATCTCTTCATCCTGAAATCGTCTGCATCCTAGTTCGTTCCACTCACTCTTTTTTCCTTTTGGCAGAGGAAAGGGATGGATGGGGGAGAATGAGAAGAATGAAGATTATGATGTTGAAGACGCTGCTGCTGCTGATAATGATGATGAGGAGGAGGAGGAGGAAGAGTAGGAGCAGTGAAGAAGACTAGAGGAAGACAAAGAAGAAGAATTTCAGTCTACTTTTTACAACTTTTGAATTGCTCATTCCATCTACATGTCGTTTCAACGTAACCAAACCTGATCAAGGGGGAAAACTCCCAGTATCAACAGAACACCAAACACCAAGTCTAACCTTTCTATGCACCATACAAACGTCTTAGCTCACAAAGAACAACTTGCAAACAGGCGGCCACTTTCCCTTGTTTTGGCAAACAAACAATACCGTGCCGGCAAAGAGAGAGAACCTGGGGTCTTCAGAAGAAAAACGTGAGGGGGTGTCAGCAAGAGAGGTAAGGAGATCAAAGAGAGAGCGGGAGGTAACCTACGACACTGGAACCATCGGACCACTGTTTTAGCCCTCCAATGTAAACTGCTGGAGAGGTGAATGGCGTGTCGATGGGGAAAGTGTCAAGACCCAAGATTCAAGATTTTATTTCAAGAAAACCCCCAAGGGTACATGAAATTGAACAAAACCACAACTTGCGGATGTGGGTGTCACACAGCCAATGAAACTTAACGCAAAGTGCGATTTATGTTGGTGTGAGCTACCTTAGCAAAGAGACTTCATCGTTGACCAGTCTCCTTGACGCTGTGGTTAGCGCCTTGGGTTACGGACTGGAAGGTCATGGGTACCGGTTCGAATCCCATAAGAGTCAAAGGGAATTTTTCGGACTCCGGCCGGCTTCTACCCAGAGTGAGTGTGTTGTAGGCTCTTTGGGAAGACTGGGACAACAAAGTCGAGCTTCATTCACTTTGTGGATGCGATTTTCAGAGTGTTGCTTAAATTACCTGACCAACACTGCAGGTGTCTGCATAGATGGGTCCCAGTTGACGCCTGGATAATCTGATAGAAAGCGTAGAGTACAGCCCTGTCAAGTAGTCCACATGCATTTTTACAGCAGCATCACTACATCATCTTCATCGTCATTGATCATCATGCAATAAAACAAATTGTCTCTGATTCGGTGGCCCCGGCTTCGCTGATCTTATGGTGACATCAGTTTTCGTTTTCCCATACACTGCTGTGCCTGTGGTGAGTTTGTGACAAAGCCTTTGGGGTGGGAGGTTCAGGGTGGACGGTCGTTGGATGGACGTTGTGGTTGTCGTCACCTCGGGTGGACGACTCACTCAGACTGGCTCCCCGACTAAGATAATACTGTCGTTAGCAAGGGGCTTAGTAGGTGGTGTCCATGTGCACCACTAAACACTACCAAAGTAACCCAGCAGAAGTGCAGGGCGCCTTTGGCTGGTGGCCCCAGGGCGGCCTGACATTGATGGGCTCCCTTTAAAATTTCGACCCTGAAAGATCGACATAACGAATCTGGGTATGTTTGGGACAGAGATATTGAAATGACCAGCAATGTCACAAACGATGAGGCAGCAGAAAAGATAAAAGAAGTAATGATAATAAGCAGAATACGTGTGAAAAACATGGCAGGAGGAAAATAAACGCTAATGGATTTGTGTGTCTTATGTTTTGGGGTCCTTGTTAAAGGATGCAAGGGGAGTCAAAGGGTGTGGACATAGCTCATTTGTGTATGATAGTAAGCTTTGAATTTGCTCAACTTGACAAGTTAAGAATGGCTCCATAAAATTCATATTTATACCTATTGTTCGTGTGTTCATGTTACCAAAGTTAAATTCCATTTTATTATTCTATCCTTGCTCCTTTATTGGCAAATTTGATTATTGTTGTTTACTCGTTCCAAAAAGAAAGGTCAGCTTGCGTTACGTTTATAGCTGATCTGCATACAATATGTAACACTTGTATTTACCTGTAGGGGGCTCTGAAATAAACTTTACCTGCCTTGCCTTGCCTTAACATATTCTATTGCAAATAAAAAACCTGGAAATTGTTTACGAATTTAAACAGTTGTAACAGCTGTATACAAAATAGAAAGCCGACCATTCTGATGGAAATATAGAAATGCATCAATAAACAGGCAGGTATATTGATGTTTAAGTCAATTCTTAATTGCTGCCGAAATGTGAATGTTCTCTAAAGAGCATGTGTTTGGAAGCAAGAAGCAAATATTGATTACCTAAGATATATAAGTCAAATTTAAATTGCTGCAAAGTGTGTTATCTAAAGAGCATGTGTTTGGAAGCAAGAAGCAAATATTGATTACCTAAGATATAGAAGTGCATAAACTAACAGTGTGGTATGAAGTAAAGATATGGAAGTGTATTGACAGAGTGGTATGAAGTAAAGATATGGAAGTGTACTGACAGAGTGGTATGAAGTAAAGATGTGGAAGTGTATTGATAGTGTGGCATGAAATGAAGATGTAAAAGTGTATTAAAAAATGTATTACCCATACAATACTCGCACTTGCGTACATTTTGAATATAGTTCCTTTTATTGTTGCACACACACACACACACACACACACACACACACACACACACACACACACACACACACACACACACACACATACCCTCATCTTTTGAAAGCTTTCACAACATATCATACCTGACATTTATTGACAATTTCAAAGTGTACACGTACTTTGTGCTCACATTTAACTTCCACACATTCATACACAACAAGAAAGATTGGTGTTTGGAAGCAGAGAATACTGTTTATATTTGCTGAGAGACGCAGTGTTGTTGTTGTTGTTGACAGTATCAAGTCTGCCCTCAATGCTTGTGTCCAGCAGCCTTGCTGCCTCTGCCCACAATGTTCCAGAAGGTCTGCCTGTAGCGAGATCCCATGGTGTAGTAGATGACGATGTTGAAGGTGGCGTTGATGTAGGAGAAGGCGTCTATCAGGGAGGTGAACAGGATGGCCAGGTTATGCTGCTTCCTCCCCACACCCAGCTCTGGCAAGAACAGCCAGACAATTCTGTGGAAGAGAGAGAGAGAAAAACGAATGATTACTGCAGCTACATTGATGTGTCCCTTCCTTCGGTTTAAATTAGGTTTCTTTAGGGGACGGAGGGTAGGGATGGAACAGATGGGTAATCAGATCGTTAGTCATCATCTGGTTGTTTGTTTGTTTGTTTGTTTGTTTGTATGTTTGTTTGTTTGTTTACCCTTTTAAGTCATGGGAGATTTCTCTGCGTGAAATTCGGACTGCTCTCCCTGGGGACACTCCGTCGCCATAGGGGCAGCGCCACCTATCATTTTTTTTTGTTTTCCTCTCTTCAACGATATTTGTTTCCATATCAGTGGCTGTTTTTATACAGAATTTTGACAGGGACAACTGTTTTGTTACCGTTGGTTCTTTTACGTGTGCTAAACACTTTTGTGTAACACACGGGACTTCAGTGTATCGTATCATCCGAAAGACTAGCACCCAGACCACCAGTCACGGTCTAATGGATTGGGGAACAGTTTCGGGCCAAAACGGTGATCAAACCCACCTATACTTCCGACGGACTATTGCTTTTAGCAGGTGCGTTTCTTCGTAGACACCGTCCCTGTTGAATCCCGATGGCTGTACATTTCCCAAAGTTTTTTCGGTGAGGCTATACCACATACGGTTATGGAACACATTTCGGCTCATAAACAAGTGGTAGAACCACCACTCCACTGCAGCTCGACTATCCTTAGAAGAAAAAAGTCTGAACACATCACTCCTCTTTTGCGATCTCTTCACTGGCTGCCTATCTCACAAAGAATAAAGTACAAGATAAATACCCTCTGTTTCAAATGTCTCCACAAATCTGCACCCTCTTATCTCTGTAACTGTCTTCACCTGTACACCCCGTGCCGTTCCCTTCGTTCAGCTGCAGATACGCTGTGCTTTCGAACACCCAGATTTAAAACAAACCACTGTTGGCCGTCGGTCTTTTCTCTGTTTCTGGTCCTCCACATGAAACGACCTCCCTCTCCCACTTCGCCAAAAGCCTTCATTTGATACTTTCAAATCTAGCCTCAAAACGCACTTACTTTCTGCTTGAGATCTTCCCCTGTTATCTGTTCCTACTTTCCAATAGCTACCTTCACCTGCGTCACCCCACCACCTGAGTGTGTCGAGTGTATAAATTGGATATTTGTTTATCTTGGTATTTGTGGACAGTTGCATGCGTGGGAATGATTTAAATGCAAGCGCTTTGATTTGTTTACTTTAAAAGATTCAGCGCTATATAAATCCCATATATCATCATCATCATTCATCATAGTATTATTATATTATATATATATATATTCATATATATATAGTCAGTATTATATTATAACATCTTTTTTCACACGCGTAAGAAACTATCCTCCTCGGGATAGGCTTGTTGTGGACGGGAGTATGAATGACGCGAGCATGGTCAGCATGTAATCTGTGGCCTGGGTACACGTGGCCTCGTCCAGATTCAGCTGACCATGCTTTGTCTCAGAGGCTGAAAGTTGTACAGCAGTACCCTAATGACTCCCGAAGAAGTTCGGCAGAACTAAGTTATCATACACTTTTAGTGATTGTTTAGAAAAGAACAACCCTGTCAGTTTTACCACTGTTTTTTTCTCAATTTCTACGGCAATGTTGCTGACATTGTGGTAAGTTGAACTCTTACTTCTGATGAAGACTTGCTCTTTAAAAGATGGGGAAATAAGAACTAGAACAATTACTTATGGCGCAGATTGATATGCAAAGACAAAAAGGATAACATGGGACTAAATGATTTCACCAAGCAGGAAATTAAAAAGAAACTATAACAGATTGACAGGGACACATGTACATGGAACTATAATTATGCATCAATTAAGAAATAAAAAGAAAGTATGGAAAAGTGTCCCTTTAGAAAAATAAATCATGGTATATTGATATGCACAGAAAAAGAAGGATGAAAATGTACTTAATGATTTAATAAATAACATATTAAAAATAAAATAAAGGAAAACCATGCAGAGTTATTGAGAAAAAAGCTTAAATTGCTACTAATTTTTAAAAATAACTCATTCACCGCTAGAAAATTGAACATTGCGTGAAACCTGTTGGGTTTTTTATATTAACTAGCCAACAGAACTAACGAGGAACGTAGCTCAGTAAGCAAAAGGTTATTTCACTCCACTTGCGTTCCTCACTCTTCCCCCATCCTTTTTTAGTTGTAACTCTGTTCATATTTCAATCCTTTTTACGCTGCTTTTAGTCCAATATCACTAGAAGTGTTTGAACCGTAAACAAATCAAATCAAATTGAACCTGGAACATAAAACCCCGACATAGTTTCTTCACTAACTTTCCTACTGTGGTATGTGGCACTGGCATTACTGTGGTATTTGCATGCAAATGCAGTTCCTACGATCACTCCCAATGTGTGTATGGAGGTAAAGCAAGGATGATTCGAGGAGTCACTTTGTGTCTAATCAGTGACAAAGTTCAAACAAGCAGCACTTACTTTCTCAAAGCTGCAGGGAACATGCAGATGATAAAGAAGATGGAGTTGTAGACCAACATGACAGTAAGTCCAGTGTCACGTGCTGACTCATTGCTGACAGAAGACGTGCTGGCACGCCATGCTGCTGCCTGGTGGAGTTTGACCACAGTCACCACTGTTGCCAATACTGTTACTGATATGATTAGTCCAGGGAGGGCCACACCGAAAACGTAAGCACTCAGAAAGGAGATGAATTCCTGATTGTCAAGAAAAAACTGACCGGGAGAAAAAACCCAGGTGATGGAATCGGTCAGAGGATTATAGGCACACACTACACGGTATGCTGTCACATCTAGAAAGTACAAAGCCAGCAGGACGATGCTGACGATGACGATGATGATGGTGGTGGTGGTGGTAGAGAAAATGGTCTGGGAGCGAAGAGGCCACAGACACATAACATCTTTCACTGGCGATGATGGCAGAGATGACTTGAGACACCCAGGGAAGTCCGTAGAACCCCGGCAAGTTGTGGTTGATCATGAAGCGGAGGAGAGGACCATGTCTGTAAACGTCACACAGACATGTGGGATAAATAGAATGAGACATAACCTCACAAATAAACTAATCTGGAGACAAGGTGTTGTTTTATCTGAGTCATAAGTATTGCATATGCAATGATGAAATATTCATGTTTTAGAACAGCCATGCTGTTCACTGGGAACATATGTTCTTGTTTCGTCCTTTCATCTGATATATTGCCAGTCTCTAAATGTACTTGAAAGAATTCATGACCTGAATCTAGAAATACTTTCTATATCTATATCCAAATATTAAGTCATAGGAATTTTACTTTTCTGATTTCACTATACAACACCGCAAGCAGTGCAGTCCTTCTGAACAATCAGGTCGCAGACTACTTCAAAACCACAGTTCGGGTCAGACAAGGATGCCTGTTATCTCCAGTCCTGTTTAATCTGTTCTTGGAAAACATTATGAGAGAGACCCTCCATGACTTTCCACTCTACCATCTCCATTGGGGGCAGACCCCTCAACAACTTGCGGTTTGCCGATGACATTGACCTCATGGGCGAAAGTAACACAGAGCTGCAAGATCTTACGACCAGACTTGAGAACAGAGCTGGAGCATATGGGATGGAGGTGAGCTCGGAGAAAAGTAAAGTACTTGTGAACAGCACGAGCAACGCCACTGCTAAAATTTACATGAACCGCCAACAACTGGAGGAGGTAGACGCTGTTAAATACCTTGGCGCTACACTCACAAAGGACGGGCGATCGACGACAGAAATCAAAGTCAGAATAGCCATGGCAACATCTTCCATGACAAAACTCACCACCATATGGAAAAGTACAGAGATCAGTTTCCCAATGAAACTAAAGCTCTACAAAGCCCTAATTCAGACTATCCTACTGTACGGAAGTGAAACCTGGACATTGACTGCTGAAACAGCAAAGCGAATCCAGTCATTTGAAACAAAATGCCATAGAAAACTGCTGGGCATATCCTGGAGAGAACGAAAGACCAATGAATTTGTCAAGAGTCAAATAACACAGCTGGCAGGACCACAGGAACCCCTTCTCACCATCGTCAAGAAGAAAAAGATGACATGGTTCGGCCACGTCACCCGCCACAACACTCTGCCAAAAACAGTACTGCAGGGAACACTCGAAGGTGGCAGAAAGAGGGGAAGACAGAACAAGTCAGGATGGACAACATCAGAGAATGGACCAGGATGAATGACTCGGCACTACTGCGCAGAGCCGAGGACCGAGATGGATGGAGGAGGCTTACCACGGCATCGTCTTTAGTGTCTCCTCCACGACCGCCAAGGTCACGAGACTGATGATGATGATGATTTATGTATATATATAGATATATTTTATATATTATTATATATATATATATATATATATACATATATATATATAATACATATATATATATATATTATATATATATATATATATATATATATATATAATTATATATATAATATAATATTATTAATATATATATATATTATATGATAATATGTCCCAGATCAGCACAAGTTTACTCACATTTGACAAACAGAAGCAGCATATAGATATAACATCTGCTCGTCCTAATATCAAATACCTAATATCTAATATTGATAATCTTAATGTGCACGTTGCGTTAATCACGCTGTGTGAATTTGGATAAACTTTATCATGATAAAACAGCTCAATCTGAAATACTTTTTTCAAGACGATCTTGGATATTGTATGTATAAAAAAAATAAATCAAACAGTTTGTGCCTTTTTCCCCTCTCTTCTGAATGCTGCTTATTCTTTTCCAGCCTTGGTGGATTTTTATCCTAAGGGAAATGTGACTAGTTGTCTGATTTGAAAGAAATTCTGCAGACTTTCTTTCAAAACGCACAACTAATCGAATTTCCCTAAGCTCACAGTTAGACTGCTGTAAAGTCCTTCTATTATGCATTCTGGGGGTTTTCTGACATGTAACAATTAGTTGCCAAAGATACAGTAGAGTGAAGCAGTTTGGAAAATTAATAAGAATATAGATTCTCTTTTATTTTTAAGCAAGGAGGAGGACGGCAGGACTGTCAAGACATTCTTCCTATCACAATGTAAACCGTGAGATTCTGGGTTCAATTTCCTTCCAAGTTCGATGGAAGAAAATCGAAAAAACGTCAAAATCTTTCAAATAAGACTATAAACGGAGGCCCCATGTATGAACGCACGCAGAACATCGTAGCACACGTTAAAAACCCATTCTGCCTGTCGGAAGAGTAGGCCATTGTGTGCTGGTAGCATGGATACAAATGTCATGTTTGGATACCATTCCTGAAGTTGAAATGCGGCTACCTAAGTGGGTTGGGGATGGGGGAGGAGGAAACGGGTCGCGTACGTAAAAACCTCACCATTGATGAACCTGAAGCTCTAGCCGAGGATCAACAACAAAAATTCTAAACGATTTTGCTGACAGTTACCTTTCCTTGATGGAAAACTGTGTGGCCATCTGGAGATAAGCCTGTTCAGCGTAGAAGATGATGTTGAAGACCAGAGACAGGAAGTCCACAAGAGACAGAGAGAAGAGACACACGTTGATCCGTTCCTTCAGCCCTTGTTTGTAGAACACCGCCATGTTGATGGCGTTGGCAGGCGCACCAATCAGAAACAAGACAGGCAGGATGACGGTGTATTTGATTCGGTGAACCATGTCCTCCACTTCATAACTGACCAAGCTTTCGTTGTTGTTCCAAGGAATGCCGCCTTCAAAGTTTAGCAATAAACATGATGAAGATTTATTCTGAGTAGAGTTGAAGGTATGTCCTTCGATGTTGTATTCATTAACTGTTGTCGACACAAAATCATTGACGACTGTCGAATTGGTTGTATTTGCTGGATATTGTCCGAGTGAGTTATTCATTTTGAGGTACTTTTTAAGAATTCTCTTTTTACAGTAGTTTCAGGAATGTATGTATTGTATTTCAGAGTTCTGTGATGAATAGTCGCCCACTGTGCAACGTTAAGCAGATTGCCAATACAAAACTCGTTAGCGTGATGACATTTTATCTTCAAATGTCTAAACAGTTTTTAATATTTTTAGTATACACGAGACAATATCTTTTTTGTAGTGATAGAAGAATATGTAAAACTATGCAATGATAATAATAACAACACCACCACCAACAACAACAACAATGAGAAGAAGAACAAGAACAAGAAAAATGGGATTTGTGTAGCGCTGAATCTTATAAAGCGAACAAATCAAAGCGCTTATACCTTTTAAAAGGGCAACACAAGATAACATCCTTTTATACGCATGTGTCAAAACTTTCCAGGTGGGAAGTTTATGGGTAAAGGTCATTGGAGGGAAGGGGAAAGTAGCATCCTGTGCATGTAGCACAGAACAGGCACCAACGAGCACCACCAAAGTGACCACACAACAATGCAGGGTCTCTTACGGTTAGTGTTCTTTTGGCAGCCTAACTGTACTAGCTCTGCATCCTGGTTACCAAGGGCATAAAGTATGAGCCTAACAGGATTCTGGTGGCAACAGTCAGATTAAGATGAAGAGTAATGTTTGATTGCTTCAGAGGAGTATGAGATGTTTTTCTACAATGTCTATATTTACGTCGATTTTGCATTTGTTTGCATTTTACCATATATCATCTTTGTGTGTGCAAACTGTGTTCTGGCTTGGAAGTTGATTGCTTCAGTGCGAGAAGCGGGCAGAAGCCTGGGACATGGGGCCCCTGACCAGGTGAAGGGTCGGCAGAAGGAAGCCACGTCTGTGACTGGGACCAGTCTGACAGTGTCCACTGCCTTCCTGGTTCTCACCTTGCCCTTCTCCGTCAGCTACATTGTGCATTTGACACAGGGATCACAGGGACAAGTCCATCAATGGAAGAAAACGTACGGGAATTCTTCATTTCCCATGTATGTGATATGTTTCGACTGGCCAACAACGCTGTGAACTTCTACTTGCACATCCTGACCGGGAGGAGATTCAGAAAGGAGTTCATCAATGTCATGTCCTTCTGGAAAACCTCAGAGCCATGTCATTAGCTGATGGCTTTTGCTTTACTGGCTTGAAACATCACTACATAGACTTTTACTTTACTGCTCTAATGCTGTTAAAAGCCACGACACAGATGCAAGATTCTTGCTGTCTTATGAGTACTTCATGTATTCAGTGCACACATGCTCATTAAGTTTTATGGATAAAATCTATTCAAACTAGTCAATTGCCGAAATTGTGTAATAACTGAAAGTATATCTGATTATATCACACATCTGAGCATATTACTTACCTCTCGCGATCTCTCCACTGGTTGCCTGTGCCACAGAGAATAAACTATAAGATCTGTACCCTCTGTTATAAATGCCTCCACAATACAGCACTCTCTTACCTCTGTGAATGTCTTCACCTGTACACTCCTTCTCGTTCCCTCCGCTCTGCTGCAGATAACCTGTGCCTACGAATACCGAGATTCAACTAATCCACAGTTGGCCGTCGCTCTTTCTCTATTGCTGGTCCATCAATCTGGAATGATCTCCCTCTCTCCCTTTGCGAGAAGCCTACATACAACACTTTTAAATCCAGCCTCAAGACATACCTATTTCAAACCTAAGACGTCCTCCTATTGTTTTCACCTCATAATTATCTGTCCCTGCCTTCAATTACCAAAATTCCCATCATTCTTCCGAAGTGTATAACCTGTGTGTGTGTGTGTGCGTGTGTGTGTGTGTGTGTGTGTATGTGTGTGTGTGTGTGTTTGAGTTTTGTTCAAACCGTTAATTATTGTTGGTTGCATGTGTAGGAGTGAGTCGAATGCAAGCGCTTTGATTTGAGTCTTATTTTTACAACATACAGCGCTATATAAATTCCATTTATTATTATTATTATTATTATTATTATTGTCATTATTATTATCAAGCAACATAGAACAGTATTATATGTAACGCCAAAAAGATAGAGTAGCATAAATATCTTGAAATGTTTAGCAGTAATGATAATGATGATAAAAATGATGATGATGATGATGATGATGATGATGATGATGATGATGATGATGATGACGACGACGACGACGACGACGACGATGACGACGACGACGACGACAACAACAACAGCAACAAAAGGGTCAGTTGGACAGCTAAAAGCACAGAGAAAAGTATAGTAAACAAACCGGGAGAAACAAGAATACTTTTCACATTAAAGAAATGATGTACAGGAAACTAAGAGAAGTAGGCCGTCCACTAAGAAACCACAGTACGGACCTCGTGAAGACCGTCTTTCCAAGCAGTACCTAGGACACAAGAAAACAAGGCAGAAGACCACCAGCTTCTCTCACTGGCAACATCACTGAATCCTATATATTTATTTATTTATACCACTTTAAGTCACGGCAGATTTCTCTGCGTGAAATTCGGGCTGCTCTCCCCTGGGAGAGCGCGTCGCCACAAGAGCAGCGCCACCCATTTTTTTTTTTTTTTTTTTTTTCCTGTCTGCAACAATATTTGTTTCCCTATCGGTGTGGCTTTTTTCTACAGAATTTTGCCAGGGACAACTCTCTTGTTGCCGTGGGTTCTTTTACGTGTGCTGAATAAATTTGTGTAACACACGGGACCTCGGTTTATCGTCTCGTCTGAAAGACTTGCGCCCAGACCACTACTCATGATCTAATGGATGGGGAAAAAGTTTCGGGTCCAAACGGGATAAGAACCACCGCACACTTCCGACCCGGACTTTTTGCTTTCTAGACAGGCGCGTTACCTCTAGACCACCAATCCTGTGGCATGAGAATCCATGAAGTCAGCAGCAGCGAAGTACAGCCAAGACCAGAACACCTGGAGAAGGAAGGAGGATCATGTTGGTGTCTCTGGGTGCGACAGCGGGACCACAGTGATGCAGACAGGTGAGACATGACAATCAATGGTAATTTGGCATGATGATGTAATCATGATGCCATGAAACTGCAAGCTGCTTAGAGACCACTTGGCATCGTTATATGGTATGTTTCCTATCATGATAATTATATCCAGACGTTAACCTGCCCAAGAGATACAGGTAACTGCTGTGTTGGGCAAATATTTTGAGCAACGCTCTTTAGAGTTTTACTTGAGTACACTTGCTTATACTATCAAAACGCTGGGGGGAAAAAACCTATCTGGCATGGGGATGGGTTTTTAAGTAGAAACGAAACAGAAGGAAGCTAGGTGACCAAACTGGAATGGAAGACAGGAAACTGGCTTTCCACCCAGAAAAATCAACCACTTCAAAGCCCGGTGAGTCAACCCAGCAGGAAGGAAGGATGGAAGGAAGGAAAGAAGGAAGGAAGGAAGGAAGGAAGGAAGGAAGGAAGGCAGGAAGGAAGGAAGGAATGTCACACCCTCCATAGAGTGTCTTCTGCACGGAGTCTGTGCTTCGCTGTGCAGCTGGACCTCTTGGGAGGGATGTGCGTCAGCCATGTGTAGGCCAGGGTCGATCAACACCCAGGCTTTAGAGGGGGTGTCTTTGGGGTATTTTAGGAGGTGGGGGTGTTTTTTGTTTTGCCATCAGCGCCTGGGCTTTATCACAGTCCTTGACTAAGCCAGAGACGCTGGGGGCAACAGCAGCAAAGTGAGAGGCTGTATGATCAGGGGCTTTCTTCACTCATAGAATTCCACCTTACACCTTAGTCTTTAGTGATTGACACTGACTCTGACTAGGAGGCTTGACTTGCACAGTCCTTATATCGTGCTGCAGCCCTGGGGGCTAGTTGGCCTTTGGAGGACATCTCCAACGCTGACTGTCTTTATGCCCACTTGGCGAGAGAGTGGGGTGTGCTGTGGGCAAGGCGTCTCCACTATAATCAAATTTCTACTTTGTTCCTGCCTCCTCTGCTGTGCTGGAGGTCATTGTCGAGCACGATGGACAATCATAAATATGTTTTGTGTTCCTCAGCTAGAGCTCTGCAGTTCACCAATGGTGAGATTTTGCGTATGCGACCATTTCTCCCCTACAATCAAGGTAGCCACATTCCGACTTGGGGGATGCATGCTGGGCAAGTTCATGTTCCCGTAACCACCGAACGTTAACCTGAATCGCGGGATCTTTGCCCTGCATATTTGACCTTCTGTGTTTGTATACATGAAGGGAATTAAGGCAATGGCAGATCTGCACTTGAATTTGACCTTGGAGATCGTAAATAATCCCCACACTTAATTCACCACATACTGTTGAGATTCGAGCCCACGACATCATGGACCCATGGGATTGAAGTCAAACGGTCTTAACCATTGGGCTATAGTGTCATTAGGAATTCTAGAAAAATCAAGGAATTAACGTACAAGGCCTATTACAAAGTGCTTGTGTCGATTTGGATCTTTGCACCAGCTGATTCACATTTAATGATTCTGAAAAAACTTACAAAACTGCACACACATGGGGACTGGATGCTAAAAAGCACACGTGTGTTCATACCATTATTCTCGAAGGAAAAGAATACCTAAATAAATAAATAAATATAGAGTATCTCAATAAGATTTATTTTAAACCACCAACTACATCTCCAGCTTTGCTGACATACTTACTGCAAGAGTTCCTGAGAGTCTCCTAACCTTATTGTTCAAACACATTGCTGCACACACTGCTTTATTGGCTTTACCGAATTTCCTTCCATCCACCTTCCCCCACGAGTCTCCAACCGTGGAAGATTTGACACACACTCACCACAGACACAGAAGTGTATGGGAAACCAAAACTGAGGTCGCCACAAGACCAGAGCACCAGGGACCACTGAGTCAGCCACAACTTTCTTATAACTGCATGATGATCAATGATGATGAGGAAACTGAAACACGTGTGATTTGAGACACCTTGACAGGGCTTGCTCTACGGTTCCTATCGCGATGCATTATGCATCAACCAGGATCGAGAGATCCAGACACCTGTAGTGTTGATCAGGCAATTTGAACAACACTCTCAATCATATGATCATAGAACGGGATAGCCGGGTGGTTAGAGTGTTGCGCGTTGCGCTCGTGATCTGTTGATCCGGGTTCGAATCTCGTTCAAGGGATTTTTCCTCTGGAGTTAACATCAGTGCCGACTCCACTCCCGCCCCCTCTCTCCAACAGTTCTTCGGAAGAGACTATAAACTGATGTCCTTTGTGCAAAAGCACGCAGAACATCTTGCGCACACGTTAAAACCCGTTCCGCTTTTCGAAAGAGTAGGCCATTGCGTGCCGGTGGGAACTGATGACAACATTTACAAAACTGCGTACACATGGTGAGTGGATGTAAATAAAAGTACATGATTTCCTATTCCATTATCCTCGAAATAAAACAATAAAATGAAAATAAATACAAATAAAATAAATAGCATTCGTAAAGTGGATAACGCTCTCGATTGCGTGGTTCCAGTCTTCCCAGAGAGCCCACTGCAAACTCATTCTGGGTAGGAGCCGGCTGGAGTTTTTTTTATAAAATCCCTATAACTCAACATTTGAACCTGCGACATTCCAACCAGCAAACCAATGGCAGCCGGTGGGGAGGGGGGGGGGGGGTAGTCAAAACATCTGACACTTCATAATTGTCGTGAGATAACGTGTCCTTTTCACCTCGAGGTATAATCACTTTATTGGGATGAAAGAAAAGCTGCCTTCCACTGCAGTCTTCCCCTTTTACCCAAAGAGTTCATACATACCTTCTTTTCTGTCAGTGTGTGAATGTCTCTACCAGAGTAGCTTCTTCATCAGTGTGTCTCTGCCAGAGTAGCTTCTTCATCATTGTGTCTATGCCAGAGTAGCTTCTTCATCGTTGTGTCTATGCCAGAGTAGCTTCTTCATCATTGTGTCATGCCAGAGTAGTTTCTTCATCATTGTGTCTATGCCAGGGTAGCTTCTTCATCATTGTGTCTATGTCAGAGTAGCTTCTTCATCAGAGTATCTATGTCAGAGTAGCTTCTTCATCAGAGTGTCTCTACCAGAGTAGCTTCTTCATCATTGTGTCTCTACCAGAGTAGCTTATTCATCAGTGTGTCTATGCCGCAGTAGCTTCTTCATCATTGTGTCTATGTCAGAGTAGCTTCTTCATCAGTGTGTCTCTGCCATAGTAGTTTGTTCATCAGTGTTTCTCTGCCATAGTAGCTTCTTCATCAGTGTGTCTCTGCCATAGTAGTTTCTTCATCATTGTGTCTCTACCGGAGTAGCTTATTCATCAGTGTGTCTCTGCCATAGTAGTTTCTTCATCAGTGTGTCTCTGCCAGGGTAGCTTCTTCATCATTGTGTCTATGCCAGAGTAGCTCCTTCATCAGTGTGTCTATGCCGCAGTAGCTTCTTCATCATTGTGTCTATACCAGAGTAGCTTCTTCATCATTGTGTCTATGCCAGAGTAGCTTCTTCATCAGTGTGTCTCTACCAGAGTAGCTTCTTCATCATTGTGTCTATGTCAGAGTAGCTTCTTCATCAGTGTGTCTATGCCAGAGTAGCTTCTTCATCAGTGTGTCTCTGCCATAGTAGATTCTTCATCAGTGTGTCTCTGCCAGAGTAGTTTCTTCATCAGTGTGTCTATGGCAGAGTAGCCTATTCATCAATCTGTCTTTTGTTCTCTGTGTTCACTTGTCAGTTTTGTACAGCGGGTGAAAGGCTATCGTAAGCCCTGCTGAGGCAGCGGCAATGGTTCCGTGGTTCAGCGATGGTGATGTTTTCGGTTTTGTGCACCACCATTTAGGTAGCGGCATTCCGACTTCAGGGGTACCCATATGAAATCAGTCACAAGTACAGCCATGACTGAGGAAACAACAGACTGCTTTTATGTACTTCATTTCTTGAGCTACACAACCGTGTCATGAACAAAAAGATACAATATTAAATCATATATGTATGTATGTATGTATGTATGTATGTATGTATGTATGTATGTATGTATGTATGTATGTATGTATGTATGTGTGTGTGTATGTATGTATGTCTGTAGGTAGGTAGGTAGGTACGTACGTACGTACGTATGTATGTACGTGTGTATATACCACATGAATAAATATCCAACTAAAGTTCTCTCTCTCACAAACACACACACACACACATACACACACACACACAAAAAGATACAATATTAAATCATATATGTATGTATGTATGTATGTATGTATGTATGTATGTATGTATGTATGTATGTATGTATGTATGTGTGTGTGTATGTATGTATGTCTGTAGGTAGGTAGGTAGGTACGTACGTACGTACGTATGTATGTACGTGTGTATATACCACATGAATAAATATCCAACTAAAGTTCTCTCTCTCACAAACACACACACACAACATACACACACACACACACACACACACACACACACACACACACACACACACACACACACACACACACACTATCTTCACTCAGGATTTTAGCCGCTGTATTTGTCTCAAGCATGCAAAGCTGACAAGCGGCAGTCGGTCAAGATGATAATACACATGTAGTAAGCGCGTGACTTGTATTTATGCTGTTTTTTCGTTGTGTGTTCCTTAGCTTAACACTCAGGGGATCACTCGGATTATGCTCTCTGTACCACTCATCCCCCATGGGGATCACAGTGACATTGAGTGAACACACACTGGATGAGAAGCTTGTGTGCATGACTCTTTTCAAGAAAATCACCGCACAGGTAGCCACACTTCGGTTTCAGAATATTTTTGTCTCCTTTAATGGGAGTACAGCCACCGGTAAAGAAGAGGACGATTCCAGAAATTCCAGAAACTTCTTAGATCGTTCCAGAAGTTTCAAGAAATCCCTACAGTATCATAGAACATTCAAGAAACTTCAGGAACTCCCTAGAACACGAGGACATTCGTTTTCACAAACTTCTCAAACTCTCCACGTGCTTTGGCACGTCATTGTGTTTGATCGTAATGTGTGTGTGTGTGTGTGTGTGTGTGTGTGTGTGTGTGTGTGTGTGTGTGTGTGTGTGTGTGTGTGTGTGCGTGCGTGTGTGTGTGTGTGTGTGTGTGTGTGTGTGTGTGTGTGTTATTTTGTTTTTATATGATTATTTGCAATACTTTGGAGCTAGATAATTATGATACTGGATTGTGCTAACTTTGTTGAATATATATTTTGTAATGTCTTGTATTGTAGTGTACTGTATTCTAAGTGCTTTGCAATGTGTTGTGTTGCAGCTTAGTGTAGTGTAGTGTAGTGTAGTGTAGTGTAGTGTAGTGTAGTGTAGTGTAGAGTAGTGTATTGTGGTGTAGTGTAGTGTAGTGTTGTGTAGTGTAGTGTAGTGTTGTGTAAGGATCGGTGGTCTAGAGGTAACGCGCCTGTCTAGAAAGCGAAAAGTCCGGGTCTGAAGTGTGCGGCGGTTCGTACCCCGTTTGGACCGGAAATTTTTCCCCCATCCATTAGACCATGAGTGGTGGTCTGGGCGCTAGTCTTTCGGATGAGACGATAAACCGAGGTCCCGTGTGTTACACGTAATTATTTAGCGCACGTAAAAAAACCCACGGCAACAAGAGAGTTGTCCCTGGCAAAATTCTTAGAAAAAAGCCACTCTGATAGGAAAACAAATACAGCTGCAGAAAAAAAAAAAAAAAAAAAAAAGGGTGAAAGGGTGGCGCAGCGCTAAGTGGCGACGCGTTCTCCCGCTCTCCCCGGGGAGAGCAGCCCGAATTCAAATCTGAGCGCTTTGATTTGTTGCTTTACAAGATTCAGCGCTATATAAATTCCATACATTATTATTATTATTATTATTATTGTGGTGTAGTGTAGTGTAGTGTAGTGTAGTGTGGTGTCGTGTAGTGTAGTGTAGTGTAGTGTAGTGTAGTGTTGAGTGTGTTAGTTAGTGTGGTAGTTTGTAGTGTAGTGTATGTAGTGTAGTGTAGTGTAGTGTAGTGTAGTGTAGTGTATGTGTGTGTGTAGTGTAGTGTAGTGTAGTGTAGTGTGTGTAGTGTAGTGTGTGTGGTGTGTGTAGTGTAGTGTGAGGTAGTGTAGTGTAGTGTAGTGTAGTGTAGTGTAGTGTAGTGTAGTGTATGTGTAGTGTAGTGTAGTGTAGTGTAGTGTAAGTGTAGTGTAGTGTAGTGTAGTGTATGTGTAGTGTAGTGTAGTGTGTGTAGTGTGTGTGGTAGTGTAGTGTGTGTGTGTGTGTAGTGTAGTGTAGTGTGGTGTAGTGTAGTGTGTAGTGTATTGTGTAGTGTAGTGTAGTGTAGTGTAGTGTAGTGTAGTGTAGTATAGTGAAATGTAGTGTAGTGTGTAGAGTAGTGTAGTGTAATGTAGTGTAATGTAGTGTAGTGTAGTGTAGTGTAGTGTAGTGTAGTGTAGTGTAGTGTAGTGTAGTGTAGTGTGGTGTGGTGTAGTGTTGTGTGGTGTAGTGTAGTGTAGTCTGGTGTAGTGTAGTGTAGTGTAGTGTAGTGTAGTGTAGTGTAGTGTAGTGTAGTATAGTGTAATGTAGTGTAGTGTAGAGTAGTGTAGTGTGGTGTAGTGTATTGTGGTGTAGTGTAGTGTAGTGTGGTGTAGTGTAGTGTAGTGTAGTGTAGTGTCGTGTGTGTAGTGTAGTGTAGTGTGTAGTGTGGTGTGGTGTCGTGTGGTGTGGTGTCGTGTAGTGTAGTCTGGTGTAGTGTAGTGTAGTGTAGTGTGGTGTGGTGTGGTGTGGTGTGGTGTAGTGTGGTGTGGTGTGGTGTGGTGTCGTGTCGTGTAGTGTAGTGTGGTGTAGTGTTAGTGTGGTGTAGTGTAGTGTAGTGTAGTGTAGTGTAGTTTAGTGTCGTGTAGTGTAGTGTAGTGTAGTGTAGTGTAGTGTAGTGTAGTGTAGTGTAGTGTGGTGTGGTGTCGTGTGGTGTGGTGTCGTGTAGTGTAGTCTGGTGTAGTGTAGTGTAGTGTAGTGTGGTGTGGTGTGGTGTGGTGTGGTGTAGTGTGGTGTGGTGTGGTGTGGTGTCGTGTCGTGTAGTGTAGTGTGGTGTAGTGTAGTGTGGTGTAGTGTAGTGTAGTGAAGTGAAGTGTAGTACACTGTACTGCACTGCACTGTATTGCACTGTACTGAACTATACTGCACTGCACTTTACTGCGCTGTACTGTATATGTTCCGTATTCCCTCAGCATCAGACACAGCAGTCAAAATGTTAAGCGGTTTGACCACTGAATCTTACGGCCCTGAAGTTACAGGTTTAAACCTTTGCAGCCCCTGAAAAATCTAATAATAATAATAATAAATAAAAAATAAAAATAAATAATAATAATAATAATAATAATAAGGTATGGAATTTATATAGCGCTGAATCTTGTAAAGCAACAAATCAAAGCGCTCAGATGACTTTTTTTTTAAAATATATTTTATATCGAGGATAATGGAATAAACACTCATGTGCTTTTCTTTAACATCCAGTCCCCGTGTGTATGTGGTTTTGTAAATTTTGTCATCTATTCCCACCGGCACACAATGGCCTACTCTTTCGAAAAGCGGAACAGGATTTAACGTGTGCGCAATATGTTCTGCATGCGTTCGCACACGGGGCCTCGGTTTATAGTCTCATCCGAAGGATAAAAATTTAGTGTGATAATGTTTAAAATCTGCAATGCAACCAAGCTGTGTGTATTTCTGCCACTGTCTTTATACGTTGTATGTGTACATATTTCAAAAGAAGCAATGTTTACATGGCCATATTGGCAGGGGCATGTAGTGCATGTTCCTCTGCCAACGTAGCTCTGCAGGAGCTAGGCACAAGTCTGAATTCACGGAAGCTTATCAAAAACTTCACGAGAAAAACAAATTTCCGATTTATTTATTTAAAGGCAGGAGAATGGGCTAGGCAGGCAGAAAGTAAACACGAGAGAGAGAGAGAGAGAGATTCAGAATCAGAGAGAGACAGAGACAGACAAAGAGAGAGGGGTGGGGGGTGTTACAGATAAAGGCAGAAATAAAGGAGTGATAGAAAAGGGGTAATTTTAAGACAGAATTTCTAGAAGGTGAGGATGCTATTTATTTTGATAGGGCTCCCGGAATACCCACGTTGGCTTAAAGAACAAAATAATAACAATGCACGTTAAACATCCCACACTTCCTTTCAATGTTCCGTGAACCTAAAAAATCCAAAGATGCTACCACACACCCGATTTTAAAAAAACAACAACTAACGCAATAGGTTAAATTTACCGTAAAAATCTAATAAATGGATTTCTTGTGAAGAGTTGTGGCACAATATTTACGGAATGGTCCACACAACATAAGCTTTATACTGAAAACTCAATCTTCAACTAAAATGAGAATGACTTGTTTCTGTTTAAAGTAATAAAGTCTTTGACTTTGAAATGTACTCTGTCACTGATCACATAGTCGGCTCTAAGCCAGTCTTCTTGGGAATTTCAATCTGAAAAAACTGCATTGTTCCCTATCATTGTAAACATACTCAATGCCCAAACCTGTCTTTTTAGGAATACATGTCCCTGAATCACACACCTTCACTGGCGATGTCTTATATATAACTGAAATGACAAAGGGTGAGGGGGTGAGGGTAGGGTATGAGGGTGGGAGATGAGAATAGATATACCAGCGTGTACAACTTTTAATGACTCTCGTTGTTTCGGAATGAATCAATAGATACCTGCTCTAGCAAACCGTACTGCGCGCATTCCACAACAAAGAACTCCTTACCTTAGAGCTTCAAAGCCGTTAATTGAACAAATTTATTCTAAAAGTAAAAATGATTTACAAGGAAACAAATAATTGGATTTTTTATTCAGCAAGAAAATGAGATATCGATGTGTCATAAGTTGTTACAGAGAAACCAGTCACCACTAGCTAACAAGAAGCAACAGTGTTTAAACCATTTGGAGCAAGTCACACACACAGACACACACACAAACACACACACACACACAAACACACACACGCGCGCGCGCGCAAATCACCCACATGCATACACGTATATACACACAGTCTACGCACATAAAGTCCCACACAAACACATAAACACACACACACAATTGATACACACACATGTATACACATACACGGCACACACACACACACACACACACACACACACACACACACACACACACACAAACACGCACGCACGCACGCACGCGCCTGCGCCTGCACGTATGCACTGTTCCACGCACGAGCACGCTTCCACGTACACATATAATTATACGCAACAAATACAGTTGCAGACAGGAAAAGAAAAAAACATGGGTAGCGCTGGCCTTGTGGCGACTCGCTCTTCCCGAGAGAGAGCAGCCCGAATTTCACACAGAAAAATCTGCCGTACAATACTCACGCGCGCACATAGAGCATGTGTGTACAATAACAGATATAACACACACACACAAACTCACACGCACACACACACACACACACAGAGTCGCGCTTGCATTAGCAAGTAAACACACGCATACACGCGCGTACAGGCACACACATACACCCAAACACGCACACACACCACACACACGCGCACACGCGCACACACACGTACGTATTTGCGCGAGCGTGCACACACACACTCTCTCTCTCTATCTCTCTCTCTCTCATACACTCACACACACACACACACACACAAATACTCATGTGCACGCGTGCATTCTCTCGCACACACGGACGCTTGCACGCACACACATACACATATGCACGAGCACACACAAAGCATGTGTGTATATTAACAGATCTCTCTCACACGCACGCACGCACACACGCACACACACACAAAACATGCATGCATACTGTATATGTATGCACGTGCACGCACACGCGCTGACGCGCGAGTTTGTGTGAGTTCACATGCATACATGATCATGCAAATACACAGCAGGAAAGATAAGGGTAAGGCTGGTAGAAAGTTTAATATGCATGCAGTTGTAAGATAGTGTTGAGAAGAATGTATCTGTTGCAATGCTGGGTCTGTTGGGAAAAAAATAGAAAAAGCAAAATATTGTTTTCATTCCCTTTAATTCATGTGCTTGTTTTTCTCCTGGGATCATCCTTTAAAAAAAAAACATTTTCATTCAGTTTTGCATGTTTTATATCAAAGACAATGAACTTATATGACACCTGAAATAAAATTCAGCATTCCTGTAATCATGTTTGTTTTTGAGGGTTTTCTGTTATTCTTAGATGGAAAGACAGAGAAAGCGTTTGCATTTATTTTTTCTTTATTTTATTTTGCAGATTTTGCTGTCGATTTTATCTTTAACAAAAACCGCCATTGTTTGAATCACAATACATACAAATGTTTGTGGAAGAAATAAAGGCAGCAAGCGATATGCAACTCCTTACTCATCACAGGAATGTATTCAAACTATGTTACCACAACACTGTTACTCTACGTTGAATATCGTAGTATATTTTCTGCCCAATTTCATACTGACAAAGTGTATGTTTGGTTAGGTATATTTTGGTCCGCGTTCTTCTCTACTACAGTCTGTTTACCATCATTACGATCAACGGGGAAAATCGCATCTTTTGAAAATGCAGGTAGACGTCCTTTTTTCTTCTTTTTTCCTTCACTTGTAACTGATGTGACATTATCCGATATCTTGTACAGCCAGCTGGAAGTGGTCACCATACTGTAGGCAACAAGGCCCCTGTGTCTTTAATGAAGTGGGGATTTTTTTTTACATTCATAAACAATTTGTATCATTACTTCTTAATTTTTTTAACATCACACTTCTATGTCATGTTTGGTTGGCAACAGCACTGTTGTTTTACTCATGTAAAGGCAACAACACCTGTTCTACAAGAAAGTTGCTTTTCTTAAGCCTCTTTGCAATCGCGTTTCTTTTCTATTTATTTCTTTTCCTATTTTTTCTTTTTGGTTCGAGTATTAAAAACTCCATCGGACCATATGAATAGCTCCTGACTTCAGTGGAAAAAAACCGCAAACTAAAGTGGTACAGGCACGTCACACGAACATCTGGACTGGCCAAGACTGTCCTAATAGGAACAGTACAAGGTGGGAGATGAAGGGGCAGACAGAGGAAACGATGGGCAGACAACATCAGAGAGTGGACTGGCCTGGAGTGGAACGATTTGCTACGGAAAGCAGAAGACCGCAGGGAGTGGAGGAAGCTGGTTGCAAAATCTTCATTGGTGCCCCCACGGTCCACGGGACTACGGGATAGGTGAAGGTGAAGGTGTAGCAATTGCATAAGTTGAAAAGAGATCGTATAAAGATTTTTCGTTATTCCAGGTAATCTGGGTTTTAGGCACTTTCGTATCATACAAGCGCTCTCATATATGCTGAGTGTGGAGCAGCCCTCAAAAGAGCACAGAAAATTTGAGTTTGTAGCATAAAAGCTGGATCCTCACGTCTGTTTCAGAGGAGTTCGGCTAATGCCAGTATTGGCCAAAGGACATGCAATGAGAGAGTTCTGGGCCGCCTAAAGTGGGTGCAGTAGATAATTATAAACGGATCAGAGGTGGTCACTACCTCTGCCCACACCTCGGCAGTGGCTCATCCAGGGGCCGAAGCTCAGCAGAAATCAAATCGTGCACATCTAATGGCTCTGACAGACTCAATCATGCTAGCGTCACATGACTTCACTTGTTCAATTATTAATTGCCGGTTGTTTATCTACAAAATCATTTTCATCATTATGCATGGGCTATATTTCTACTATTTTTACTACTTCTCAATAAGTCAGACAGTAACTATTCGTGTATGAGTGAAAATGTTTTGGGATGCCATTAAACGCCTAATAAGTCAGGCCCAGCACATCCTACTTCGGCTTGGGAAAGAAGTGCTTGTTACATCATTCGGGGGGAAATGGGGGGGGGGGGGGGGGGACAACGGCAGGAGAAAATGTCCACAATGTGAGGATACTATTTCTACTAAATGGCCCAGGGCATAGCCACGGAGGACTATTTCTACTGTGATATCGTCACACACGCCCTGTCCCAGTGCTTGGAGAGGAAGCGAATTGAAAAGAGGGAGGTGACAAGGTGGCGGATGCAGTGCAAACAACAACAACAAACAAACACATACACACATGAAAGCACACTGTAAATAAAGTATCAGGCTTTTCTAGTGTTGTCTTAATTTTCAGGCGCTTTTTAACACAATCCATTTGGGAACAGTAAACACAGTCATATCTCATTCCATATGTTTGGCAGAAGCTTGCATATGACAAGAAACTTCTTCTTTTCCTGCGAAATGCAACATAGTAAACACTATTTGTTAATGATTTAGGCTTTATTAATACAATGTTGCCATATATCAGTTTCTCATTGAAGACCTCTGGCAAAAATTCACATATACTTACAAGTTCTGAGTTTTCACCGAAACAAATGAGTACAGGCCTTTAAAGCGTATAGCCCAAAACTGGACATGAATGTTAGTGTTTTTATTAAGCTTGGAGCTGCAGTATTCCAGGTTTGTTGTAAAGCCACACAAATCCAAAACAAAGTTTCTTGCTTTTCCTGTATTCTCTATTGTAAATCTCCATATCAAAATAATAGTTTGAGTGGTTAAATATAAACAATACATAGTCTTGTGTGTAAGCATGGTGTGGGAGATAATTGATGCATTGCTCAGCAGCACGAGGCAATGAGAACGAGAAGAAAGGCTGCAGCCCAGGCAGACAGACCAGCATTGTCAGACTTCAGCTGTGCCCTCTGCCATAGAGACTGTCGTTCCCGCGTCGGACTGGCCAGCCACAACCAATGCTGTACCAGAATCAACACCTAGAACGCAACTCCATAGTCCTCCGAGAATGAAAGATGCCATTCACATATCAGAGGACTAAACAAGTTTTGTTTTGTTTTTTGCTGCCTCATCTTCTGTGACATCCCCCGTCCTGCTGTTCCCAGACCGCTCATTCCAATCTCCCCGCCACAGCCATACCCGGATTTGTTATGACTCATCCCCAGGGTCGGAAGTTCACAGGGAGCCTATCAATATCAGGCCATCTTGGGGCCACCAGCCAGAGAAGCCATGCACTGCTGCTGGGTCACTTTGGTGGTGTTCAGTGGTGCCTGTTCTGAGCTAAAATACGCAGGGCACCTCCTTCTAAGCCCCCTACTAACGACAGTATTAGCTCAGTCGCGGAGCCAGACTGAGTGAGTTGCCCACCCGAGGTGGCAACCACCACAACGTCCCTCCAACGACCGTTCCCTCCCCCCCGCCACCCCCCACGAACCTCCAACCCCAAAGGCTTTGACACAAACTCACCACATGTAGGCCTACAGGAGTGTTCGGGGAAACCGAAAATGAGGTCACAATGAGACCAGAGCAACTGGGACCACCGAATCAGAGGCTTTTTTTTTTTGCATGATGATCAACGACAGTGAGGATGACGTAATGATGCTGCTGTGGAACTGCATATGCTTTGAGACTACTTGACAGGGTTGTACTCTACGCTTACTATCATAATATTGGCCCAGGCCAAAAGCTGTGTCAGTTATTATTGATGTAAGCCAATTGCCAAGGCCTACATTAAAACGTTGTTATGTTGTAAAATGTTGTGTTGAGATTGCCTTCAGCCATGACAAGCTCTTAACATAACAACACACACTCTCCTTTGTTAAAGGAGAAAAAAATCCTCTGAAGTCGGAGTATGGCTGCCTATATGGCGAGGTACTTGAAAAAGAGTCATACACGCAAACTTCTCATCCAGTGTGTACTTCCTATCTTACAGAGATTCCCAGGTGGGATGAGTGAGGCAGAGTGCATGTTCTGGGTGACCCCCAGGGTGTAAAGCTGGGGAACGCACAACAACACAACAGCAACAACTATCATAAGATATCCCGGCGTCAACCGGGCCCGAGAGATACAGACACCTGCAGTGTTGGTCAGGTAATTTGAGCAACACTCTCACACTCGCATCCGTTAAGTGGATGAAGCTCGACTGTATGGTCCTAGTCTTCCGACTGAGCTCACAGTACACTCACTCTGGGTAGGAGCCGGCCGGAGTACGAAAAATCTCTGACTTATGGGAATCGAATTCGCGACCTTCCAGTCTAAAATCAAAGGCGCTAACCATTGCGCCATGGCGGCTGGTCAGATTTAATTATTCTATTTTATTTCTTTTTCTATTTTGAGGATAATAGAATAATCACGCATATGTTTTTTATCCAGCCCCGTGTATCTGCAGTTTTGTAAATTTTGTCACCCGTTCCCACAGGTACATAATGGCCTACTCTTTCGAAAAGCGGAACGGGTTTGAACGGGTGACATCCTGGGTATGTTGGACCAAAACAGGTTTCACTGATCACCCCCAAAGTGACCCAGTAGCAGTGCCAGACCTTGGATGGCTATAAGCCTTGTAGCAGCCCCCACTAATACCGGGGGAGGGGGGTTTGGGGCGGGGTAGCCTGGTGGTTAGAGTGATGCGCTCGTGATCTGCTGACCCGGTTCGAATTTCGTTCAAGAGGATTTTTCCTCTGGAGTTAACATCAGTGCCGACTCCACTCGCCCAAAAAAGTCCTTCGGATGAGACTTTAAACCGATGTCCCGTGTGCGAATTTACGCAGAACATCTCGTGCACACGTTAAAACCTGTTCCGCTTTTCGGAAAATAAATAAATAAAATAACAGCCTCCTAGGGAATATCGTTCTCAGGTTGTAACACGGCAGATCTGGACTGGTGTATGCATCGTGTATGGAATGAGCAGCCAGGTACAAGGCCACTACAAGTCCTGTTGGCAGGGGGGGAAAAAAAGAAAAAGAAAAGGGATGGAACTCATACTTCCTGCTTTTTAGGCGGACTGGCGCGTTACCTCTAGATCACAGATCCACTAGACATTATTTTCATACCTTTGTGTTCTACTCGTTCAGATACTAAGACAATCAAGGTTCTGTTTTCGTCGGGTTAGGGTACGTTCCATGCTAGGGCAGAACTTGCCTGTGTGCTAATAATGGTTTTCAAGCTAGCCCTGCTAACGACAAGGCGTCTGCTGGCTGCAAGACCCCGCTCTTCCCTTCTCCACATCCACACTTCACCTGGTCAGCTCCTGTGTAGCGAGGGTGCATGAAGGCAAGAATGGTTTTATTTGTGCTTCAAGTCTTGATGGGGTAATGTTGAACACCGCATACCCGGAAAAGCACAACATCTTTCCTCTGTGTGAGGTGCCGTATTAAAACGGCAGGTACACACATACACGCGCGCGCGCGTACACCGTCACCATACATACGGATGCATGAGATCAGGAAACATTTATTGTACTGAAAACACACTAACACACCAACACACGCCAAAAAAAAAAAAAAAGATCACACGCTCAACTTTCTTCAAAAACTTGTTCACCAGTGTCCACATCTTAAACCATCCAGGAATGATTGACCCCTCCAGCAGTTTCTGTTTGAAGGACAAGACAGGGGTCCGATGGTTCCAGTCTCCACAGGTTACCTCCCCTCTCTCTTTGATCTCCTTACCTCCCTTCGCTGAAACCTCCTCACGTTTTTCTTCAGAAGATCTCGGGTTCTCTCCCTTAGCTGGTACGCCATTGCTTGTTTGAACGCCAACACATGTTCTTTGTGAGCTATGACCGTCTCTGGCAATGGGAAAGGACAAGTTTGTGTTTGGTTAACAGTTTGTGTTGGGAAATATTTTTGATTAACTGGATTTCGGATTAGAATTGGAAGAATTGTCTTGTTCTTCTTCGTCGTCGTCGTCGTCGTCATCGTCGTCGTCATCGTCGTCGTCATCGTCGTCGTCTTCGTCATGATCGTTGTCGTCATCATCATTATCATCACCACCATTATTTTCTTGCTGCTGCTGCTGCTGCTGCTGCTGCTGCTGTTGTTGTTGTTGCTGTTGTTGCTGCTGTTATTGCTGTTGTTGCTGCTGCTGTTGCTGTTGCTGTTTCTGTTGCTGTTGCTGCTGCTGCTGCTGTTGTTTTTGTTGTTGTTGCTCTTCTTCTTCTTTGCAATTCTTCTTTTTCTTCTTTTTCTTCTTCTTTATTTCTTCGTTCTCTTCTTCTATGACCTTTGATGCGTACATACAATATTTTAAGACTCACATGAGCGGCGTCCACTTGTTCTTGATAGAGCCCCAATATTCTTCAGAGCTGTCCACATCTGTGTGAATGTAGGTCTGGCGCCTAAAGTCATTAAAGGTGGGACAGCATTGAAGGGAGTGGCGTACGTGTGCAGGTCAGTGCCTTTAGCTTTATTCAACACTTCATACAGCAGGTACGCCAGAGGAATGCACTGTCATGTCATGGGTTTGAAAATGTTCAAACTGAATATATTTCAACTGGTAAATGATCAACTGAGTCTTCATCGAATTAGCTTCAAGTAACAATATAGTTAACTGGCATGCCAGAAAAAATGCCCTAATGTAAATATATCAAAAAGTTTTACTTTTCATTAATACGTAAATGAAGCGACTTGCAATTGCCAAACAGTATATGTCACAAGACAAAAAATCCGTGTTGCTCACCGAACGTCAAAATCACACCTTTGTCTAAACCTACTTCTACGCCACAAAGGAAAGAAGCAGAAGTAGACATCATTTATCGGATTAAAAGCCTCTTAGAATTGATTCAACAAAACGAAATAAACTCAGAGTTGAATACATCATACCGATCATAGGTCTGCGACACCGAAACTAGAGAAATTGAATGCAGAATGGAGTAGATCTGTTTTCTCTCGCTTTCATATTCCTCCTCTTTGCCCTCCCTTAACACCCAGTCCACGCCAACCTCCTGGTAGTCTTTCTCCAGGATGGCTAGGTCCTCACCACCCTCTGACAGCTCCCCCCACCCTCCTCCTGCGTGCTCTCTCCCTCGTAGCAGTGGAGGAAGGCTCTCTGGGCCTACCCGAGGTCCATCCTGTGAGGACGGCAGGTCCAGGCCTCGGCGATGGCGGTTGTGTTGCTGAGCATGCACACGGCAGGCCGCGCCTTGGTCAGGTCACCGCCAGGCGCCACTGTGGAGAGCCGGCAGTTGATGAGCGTGTTCAGGTGTTTGTTCCACCTGATTCAGCGCTGCATACATTTTGTATATGATCCTTTTTTATGATGATTTTGATGATGTTGCTGCTGCTGCTGCTGCTGCTGCTGCTGCTGCTGCTGCTGCTGCTGCTGATGATGATGATGATGATGATGATAATAATAATAATAATAAATGGAACTTATTTAGCGCTATATCTTGCAAACACAAATCAAAGCGCATGCATTCAACCTAATCTTACACAGTCATGCAATCAATGATAAATAATCAAAAGTTTAAACAAACAGATATTTACAAATATGGTGCGATGCAAAAAAAATCTATGAAATAAAATTTCGATAGTCAAATGTTTTTCAAAAGCACACATACACTCGCACAGGTCGTATACTTTAGCAGGGTGATAGAACATGGGTTAGATATGAAACAGGAGGGGGGAAGTCTTAGGTTTTAAATAAATATGTCTTGAGGCTGGATTTAAAAGTGTCATAACTAGGTTTCTGGCGAAGAGAGAGAGGAAGGTTGTTCCAGATGGATGGACCAGAAATAGAGAATGAGCGGCGGCCAACAGTGGATTGGTTGAATCTAGGTATTCGTAGGCACAAGGTATCTGCAGTAGAGAGGAGGGAACATGAAGGAGTGTACAGGTTAAGACATTCACATGGGTAGGAGGGTGCAGTTTTGTGGAGACATTTGTAACAGAGGGTACTGATCTTATAATCTACTCTCTGTGGCACAGGCAGCCAGTGGAGAGATCGCAAGAGAGGGGTAATGTGCTAAGATTTTTTCTTTCTGAGAACTAGTCGAGCTGCGGAGTTTTGTATACGTTGAAGGGAGTGGATAGATGTTGCTGGCAGACCAGCTAAAAGAGAATTGCAATAGTCCAGATGTGAGAGAATGAGAGAAGTGACAAGTTTGGCTGTTGCATCAGTGGACAGGTACTTTCGAATTGCACTAATACGCCGTAATTGATATTAGCACGACTGACAGGTCTGGGTGATGAATTTTTTCATAGAGAGTGTGTTGTCGATAACGACACCTAGATACTTCACGGAAGTGGATAGAGGGACTGATGTATTGCCGAGTTCTATTGAAGTTGTAATGGAAGAGAGTTTGTGTTTGGTCCCTACAAGCATGGCTTCGGTTTTATCTGCGTTTAACTGTAACTTGTTTTGTATAATCCAGTTTTGGATATCTTGAAAGCAGTAGGCCATCTTTGTCAAGAGAGAAGGCAGATTTTCAGGTGTAACACTACTTTGAATCTGAGAGTCATCTGCATAAAAGTGATGGTTGATATGATGACGGTTTATTATATATGATAGTGGAGCAGTATAGAGAGTGAAAAGAACAGGGCCGAGAACTGATCCCTGCGGGACACCACATTCCAGTTTGGCAGGTATTGACTGTATCTTGTTTACTGCGAGTGTCTGGAATCGGTCAGTGAGGTATGAACTGAACCATGATGATGATGATTACTGTTGTTGTTGTTGTTGTTTTTATTATTATTATTATCATTATTATTGTTATTAACCAATCCAGGTACAGGAAGATACTTTCACTTTTGATGGATGGTGACGAAGGCGGCGTTCCCATCTCTGGGCACCACGTCACCACGGCACGGCACAGCACGCCACAGACCATCATGGCCTTGCTGCACCAGGCAGTCCCACCTACCATCTGGCCGGCAGGTTGAACAGGGACGCTAGGTATCCCGGGCACACTCAAGCTGCTCCTGGTAGGCTTTCTCTTCGAGGAATGACAGGAACAGAGACGCCCAGGGGGGAATCAATACGAACGTAAGGCTCTGGTTTGATCTGGAACTCCCTGAGATACACGTTGAAAGCGTCGCTAAAGTGGAGCGATGCTGTGATGGAGCAGATGACCTGACTGAGCACATCTTCAAGTTGGTGTAGGGGAAACATCTGGATGCCCAGGTTACGGCGGCAGATGTCACAGAGGACATGATGGAAACCTCAAGTTGCATGTTGTCTTTATTCACTTTGCAATACACTTCCCCAGTCATGAAGCGAACAGGAAAAGAGGTTTCAGATTTTGAAGACCTTTATTCCCGTTGAAGATTTCATAACATTCATATCATCCATAGAACATACATTCTACTTATCTTTTTTTAATTATTATTTGGAGTATAACGGAGTAGGCAATCATGTGCATTGTTTTGTGTCCAGTCCTTGCATGCAGTTTGGTAAATGTTGTCGTCTGTTCCCACCAGCACAAATGGCCTTCCTTCGGAAGAGACAATAAAACCAAGGTCCCATATGCGAACGCTCACAGAACGTCTTGCGCACGCGCGAAAACCCTGTTCCGCCTTTCATAAGAGTAGGCTATTGTGTGACAGTGAGAACGTATGTCAAAATTTACAAAACCACTTACACACAGGAACTAGATGTAAAAGTGCATGAGTTTATCTCAGGGTAAAAAAAAAAAAGACTAAAATTAAAAACTTGAAGAATTTCTAAAAGGCTCAACAGGTTTTAACGTATGCGCAAGATGTTCTGCGGTCATTAGCGTATGACCCCCCCTTGATAGTCTCATCCCAAGAACGCTCGAGGAGTTGACTTGGCATTTGATCGGGTGATGTCGTGGTTGGCTCAAACCTGGGTTCGAACCCCGGGCCGTCAGATTGCCAGCACAACTCGCAACGTCCTAACCACCAGACTCTCCTTACCCCAAGCATTAGGTGTTCATTCTACAAGCAGAACTTGCCCCGTTGTGCAAATCTTTATTCTTTCCTCCCAACCCAACCCAGACCCAACAAACAGAAACATCATCCAACATAACTGTTGACAAGACATGAACTTTTCCTTTCCCCTCACACCAAAGAGTGTCCAGACCCACAAAGGCTAACTTCAAAACAGGAGAGCACTTCCTGCTTCCAGGTTAACCCAGGATCTTCAAAAGAAAGTGTCTGCAAAAGAGGGGTGGGGGACGGGGGATGAGGGTTTTGGTAGGAGACCAAGAGAGAGAGAGAGAGAGAGAGAGAGAGAGAGAGAGAGAGAGAGAGAGAGAGAGAGAGAGAGAGAGAGAGAGAGAGAGAGAGAGAGAGAAAAAATTATTTTTAAAAATTATTCTTTTATATCGAGGATAATGGAATAAGCACTTATGTGCTTTTTTACATTTAGTCCCCGTGTGTACGTGGTTTTGTAAATTGTCATCTGTTCCCACCGGCACACAATGGCCTACTCTTACGAAAAGCGGAACAGGATTTTACGTATGCGCAAGATATTCTGCGTGCGTTCGCACACGGGGCCTCCGTTTATAGTCACATCAGAAGGACTTTGGGGGAGAGTGGAGTCTGCACTGATGCTAACTCCAGGGGAAAATATCCCCTTGAACGGGAATCGAACCCGGGTTGTCAGATTGCGAGCGCAATGTTGTAACCACTAGGCTATCCCCCCCCCCCCCCCCCCCCCCCCCCCCGAGAGAGAGAGAGAGAGAGAGAGAGAGAGAGAGAGAGAGAGAGAGAGAGAGAGAGAGAGAGAGAGAGAGAGAGAGAGAGAGAGAGAGAGAGAGAGAGAGAGAGAGAAGGTAACCTGTAGAGACTGGAGTTATCTGATTCTTGTCACTGACATCTGATGAAGACTGTAGGAGAATGAAGGATTCCTGCAGAACAGACGAATATGTAGCAAAGCCTAAAGCGTAATGAAGATTAGGGGTTAAATGTGTGGTGCGTTAGTGTGTTACCTTGAATGAAATACAACTTTCGGAGGATGATGATGTGTGTGTGCTTTTTTATATTCTTTTACTTGGAGGATAATGGAATAAGCACGTATGTGCTTTTTTGCATCTAGTACCTGTGAGTATGCCGTTTTGTAAATGTTGTCAACTGCTCCCACTGGCACACAATGGCCTACTCTTCCAAAAAAGGAACAGGTTTAACGTGTGTGAAAGATGTTTTGCATGCGTTCTCACACGGGACCTCGGTTTATAGTCTCATTCGAAGGACTGTTGGGGAGAGTGGAGTCTGCACTGATATTAACTCCAGGGGAAAATATCCCCTTGAACGGGATTCGAACCCGGGTCAGGAGATCATGAGCGCAATGCGCAACGCTCTAACCATCCAGACTTTCTCTGTACCCATTTAGTGTGTGTGTTGTGGTGTGTGTATGTGTGTGTGTGTGTATGTGTGTGTGTTGTGTGTGTGTGTGTGTTGTGTGTGTGTGGTGTGTGTGTGTGTGTGTGTGTGTGTGTGTGTGTGTGTGTGTGTGTGTGGTGTGTGAAGTCAAATTTAGATTACTTTTGACTTCATACTTCTTCCCCCAACTCTTTGTAGGAGTCTGTTGGACAAGGCACAGCTATTTCCGCGCGGTGTCCCTTCGTTAAATAGTTCCCTGCAGAGTCCATTCGTCTCGGGCTTCAGACTGCATGCTTGGTACATGTGTGTGTCATCCATGTCTCCGACAGTAGCCGTCCTACGGGTCGGTGGAAGATGTTGGATGTTCACCTGTGTGAACGATATTATCTGTGCATTCTCACAGGGTCCCTCTGGTATAGGATGATCTATGGAACTTGCAGGGAGATGGAGTCACAACCAGTGCTGGTTAACTCCGAACTAAACATCTTCTCAGGTAGACAGCTGAGGTGACTTGAAGCCAGAAGATAACCACAGTCACAAGTCCGATACTGCAACCATCTTCTTATTCCTGCAAACCTCTCACCATGCGTTCACTTACATGTACGAAGTGTGTCTTGAACACTGTGGTTTTTGTTTGTTTTGTTTTGTGTCATTCAAAAGATGGCCTCTGGGATTTCTCTCTCCCCCCCCCCCCCCCCCCTCCGCCCATCAAGTCTTGCAGAATGTGGAAATGAAAGCAAGACATGTGGGTAGATCTCAGCCACGGTTCCTGTACTTCCTTGATAAAAGGAAAAGGTAAAGGTGTTCCTATAATCTATGCTGTTCATTGGAGAGCGAGGTGTCAGAGACCTCAGCCTCTAGGGGCCAGCATAATTATTGAGGACGGTGCTCATCTTCTATCTCTCTCTCGCTGCTTTACCTTCCCTGTTCATAAAGAAAGCAAGCACCCATTTACAGCTGGGTGAACTAGGGGACTGGACTGACCCCAAGTCGCACGAACGGCCATCTATTCGCGAGGTAACCATGCTCAAGGCTGCTTAAACTTAGCGTAAGAGAGGAAGTGCTCTGACCAGTTAGCTGTTCCCTCCCCCTTCTTGAGGAATAATTTAACTCAAAAACTAACCAACTGGTAACTTCATTAAAGAGAAAAGACGTACCACAAACTCAGCTAGTTACTACATCCTTTCTCTACTGGAAAGATAAAGATGGCCTTTATGCATGACGGAGTGACGTCCCTTCTCATCGGGCAGAGACAAAGACATGGCCTTCAGGCTGCAATACACAGATATAGTTATGTCCAAAGATCGACATTGTGCACATTACAAAAAAATATCAGACTGGGTGTCTGCCTGAATTCAGTATCCATGGCTGAGCCGTTCTTATCAGGATGATACTCTTAAAAGGTTGATATCTTGCCACCTTGGTTGAGAACAGGTTGCACTGATCACCACCGAAGGGACCCAGCAGACATTCAGGGCTTCTTCGGGTGAGTGGCCTTAGTGCAACCTGTGAATGATAGTCCTTGGTGGAATTGTGTCTCCTAGGGTTCGACGGATCAAGTCTGGGCTGATGTGTGTAACAAAATTGAGATTTTGTATTTCGTTCCTCGGCTAGAGATTCGAGGTTCACCAATGGTGAGATGTTATTTAAGCGACCGGTTTTTTTTGGCGCACTATGAAGGTAGCCGCATTCCAGTGTCGGGGAGGGAGAGTTTGAAATAACCATGTACAAGCAGCAGTGACACGTCACCAAATGAAATAACCATGTAGAAGCAGCAGTGACACGTCACCAAATGAAATAACCATGTACAAGCAGCAGTGACACGTCACCAAATGAAATAACCATGTAGAAGCAGCAGTGACACGTCACCAAATGAAATAACCATGTAGAAGCAGCAGTGACACGTCACCAAATGAAATAACCATGTACAAGCAGCAGTGACACGTCACCAAATGAAATAACCATGTAGAAGCAGCAGTGACACGTCACCAAATGAAATAACCATGTAGAAGCAGCAGTGACACGTCACCAAATGAAATAACCATGTACAAGCAGCAGTGACACGTCACCAAATGAAATAACCATGTACAAGCAGCAGTGACACGTCACCAAATGAAATAACCATGTAGAAGCAGCAGTGACACGTCACCAAATGAAATAACCATGTACAAGCAGCAGTGACACGTCACCAAATGAAATAACCATGTAGAAGCAGCAGTGACACGTCAACAAATGAAATAACCATGTACAAGCAGCAGTGACACGTCACAACATGAAATAACCATGTAGAAGCAGCAGTGACACGTCACCAAATGAAATAACCATGTACAAGCAGCAGTGACACGTCACAACATGAAATAACCATGTAGAAGCAGCAGTGACACGTCACAACATGAAATAACCATGTAGAAGCAGCAGTGACACGTCACCAAATGAAATAACCATGTAGAAGCAGCAGTGACACGTCACCAAATGAAATAACCATGTAGAAGCAGCAGTGACACGTCACCAAATGAAATAACCATGTAGAAGCAGCAGTGACACGTCACCAAATGAAATAACCATGTAGAAGCAGCAGTGACACGTCACCAAATGAAATAACCATGTAGAAGCAGCAGTGACACGTCACCAAATGAAATAACCATGTAGAAGCAGCAGTGACACGTCACCACATGAAATAACCATGTAGAAGCAGCAGTGACACGTCAACAAATGAAATAACCATGTACAAGCAGCAGTGACACGTCACCAAATGAAATAACCATGTACAAGCAGCAGTGACACGTCACCAAATGAAATAACCATGTACAAGCAGCAGTGACACGTCACAACATGAAATAACCATGTACAAGCAGCAGTGACACGACACCAAATGAAATAACCATGTACAAGCAGCAGTGACACGTCACCAAATGAAATAACCATGTACAAGCAGCAGTGACACGTCACCAAATGAAATAACCATGTACAAGCAGCAGTGACACGTCACAACATGAAATAACCATGTAGAAGCAGCAGTGACACGTCACAACATGAAATAACCATGTAGAAGCAGCAGTGACACGTCACCAAATGAAATAACCATGTACCAGCAGCAGTGACACGTCACCAAATGAAATAACCATGTAGAAGCAGCAGTGACACGTCACCAAATGAAATAAACATGTAGAAGCAGCAGTGACACGTCAACAAATGAAATAACCATGTACAAGCAGCATTGACACGTCACAACATGAAATAACCATGTAGAAGCAGCAGTGACACGTCACCAAATGAAATAACCATGTACAAGCAGCAGTGACACGTCACAACATGAAATAACCATGTAGAAGCAGCAGTGACACGTCACAACATGAAATAACCATGTAGAAGCAGCAGTGACACGTCACCAAATGAAATAACCATGTACAAGCAGCAGTGACACGTCAACAAATGAAATAACCATGTACAAGCAGCAGTGACACGTCACCAAATGAAATAACCATGTACAAGCAGCAGTGACACGTCACCAAATGAAATAACCATGTAGAAGCAGCAGTGACACGTCACCAAATGAAATAACCATGTACAAGCAGCAGTGACACGTCACCAAATGAAATAACCATGTAGAAGCAGCAGTGACACGTCACCAAATGAAATAACCATGTAGAAGCAGCAGTGACACGTCACTAAATGAAATAACCATGTAGAAGCAGCAGTGACACGTCACCAAATGAAATAACCATGTAGAAGCAGCAGTGACACGTCACCAAATGAAATAACCACGTAGAAGCAGCAGTGACACGTCACTAAATGAAATAACCATGTAGAAGCAGCAGTGACACGTCACCAAATGAAATAACCATGTACAAGCAGCAGTGACACGTCACAACATGAAATACCATGTACAAGCAGCAGTGACACGTCACAACATGAAATAACCATGTACAAGCAGCAGTGACACGTCACAACATGAAATAACCATGTACAAGCAGCAGTGACACGTCACAACATGAAATAACCATGTACAAGCAGCAGTGACACGTCACAACATGAAATAACCATGTAGAAGCAGCAGTGACACGTCACCAAATGAAATAACCATGTACAAGCAGCAGTGACACGTCACCAAATGAAATAACCATGTAGAAGCAGCAGTGACACGTCACCAAAGATAAAGGAAAACACCTGCCACACCGTACACTGTGTCAGCGGCTGGCCCTGTGCGGAAAATGACATAATGTTTGGGCTCTTACTGCTGCACACAGTGATGACATTTAAACATTAGTTACTGAACAAGAAGGACACATTTCTTCTTTTACAGTCGACTCCGCTTATGAGAACCTCGCTTACAACAAAATCTGCTTATAAGAAAGGAGAGACACAAAAGTCTCTCCCGACGTTGTCCTTTGTGATTACTTACAAAATCTCTTTAATAAGAAACTGTACTTTGAGAAAATTCGTCTAGAAGAAACGTGGCTCATTGCTTCACACACGATTTTCCTTCTGATTTAAGAAACTCTACAGAAACTCACTTTCATATATTTCAGCAAGTTCTGATAACTGAGCTTCTTAAACGAGGTTTGGCCGTAAAGGAAAATGACAGTTTAAAATGTCCAGGTAATAGACTTCTGTTTACAAGAGAAAAAGTGGAAGGGGGGAAGAAAATTAAGGAAACGAGAGAAAAACACAGGGCAGGTAACACAGATGGAAGAGAGAGAGAGAGAGAGAGAGAGAGAGAGAGAGAGAGAGAGAGAGAGAGAGAGACAGAGAGACAGAGAGACAGAGAGACAGAGAGACAGAGAGAGAGAAAGACAGACAGACAGACAGAGAACGGAAAGAGGAGGATGTTTGATTTGCAGGGATAAAAACAGAACCTTTGCAAACTTTCAACACGACAGGCGCAGATGCAGACTAGTTGGTGCTGCAGTGTCAGAGACCTGGTCTTCAGGTCCTCTAGATCTACCGCAATGAAAATCCTAGAGGACAGGAAAACCCATCAAAGTGAAAACTGAAGGCTGTTTTTGGAGCGTGAGGCACAGGGATGCCATGGGCAGTTGAGAGCTTTGGTAGTTGATTATGTGTACCTGAATCACCATGCTTATACTTCTCTGTAGGGATGCCGGAGGCCCGTTATCATAAATAGCATTCTCACCTTCTGGAAATTATGTGCTAAGAGTTTCGTCTTTTCCATCCCTCTCTTAGTACCCTTCCTGTCACATACTTCTCGTATATTTTCTGTCTGCTTGGTCCAGTCTCCTGTCTTTTTGTTTCTAGAAAGTTTTCAAAGATAACAACTCTCTCCCACGCCGGTCAGTTTCGCTGGGGCTGAGTTGTCAGGCATTTAACGACAATGCAGCGCATTTTCGCTCCTATGAGAGACAGCAATAGCTACTGTCTGTGCGCTCGATGAAGTAGAAGAAAATGCTTTTTGAGTACTGTCTGCGTTGGTCCATATCTTGGACAGTCCATCTCAGAGAAGACTCTTGAAGCATGTTCTTGGAGGTCGGATGTGGAGATCTTTATAGCAGTGACGCCGTAAAAACCATTGCTGTCCACACTTCCTGCTTCCCTTCATCTTTCACGTGGATGCCCCATCCACCACTTCTTGGACCTGAAACAGAGCTTAGTGAGGAAAGAGTGTGCCTCCGAAATCTGTGTCAACATTTGCAGCGTGCTGCTTGTGTTGCTAAACAATCTTTAAATTATTAAATGCGTCCACAGGTATTGCTGTAATAACTACTAAGTAAATGGTAAAGGTGTCCCATAACCTATGTGGTCGCAGGGGAAGGAGGCGTCGGAGACCTCACTTCTCTAGGGGCCAGCATTTTGAGGGTGGCACCGATCTCCTCTCCCTCGCTGCTTTACCTTCCCTGACCCTAAAGAGACAGTTACCCATTTACAGCTGGGTGAGCTGGGGAACTGTACTGAAGCAACGACGCGCAAACCGTCACCCATCCAATTGGTAACCACGCTCGATGCCTCTTAACCTTTACTGGGGAAAAGCGAAGGCAGCCATCGATGAATTATTGAGTAAGGACCATGCCTTTGGCCTGACCTGACTCAGATTTCGGCTCCTGGATGACCACTCTTCAGAAGTCCCAGTGGTGACTGAAACCTCTCTACCCTCTTTGGTGCCTAACAGCGAGACACTTTCCGTAATTTCATGTGTGTGTGTGTGTGTGTGTGTGTGTGTGTGTGTGTGTGTGTGTGTGTGTGTGTGTGTGTGTGTGTGTGTGTGTGTGTGTGTGTGTGTGTGTGTGTTTTTTGTGTATGTGTGAGAGAGAGAGGTGTAATGTTTTTAATCGTACCATTCTATTTTACGAACTAAAACATATACACATCAAAAATAATATTTGAAAAAAAACTAAAAAACTAATAATACTTGACCGGAAAGGTAATAGCAAGTTAAAATGAAAAATAATCTCCACTCTCTGTTATACACTTTTTTCTCGACACATAAATTATGTTCATTTCATTTTTTTCTTAATTGCTTGTCTTCAGCTTGAAAATTTAACACATACACACACACAAACACACAAACACACACACACACACAAACACACAAACACACACACACACACACACCAATTTTTGTATGTAAATAAAACCCTGACATAAGATGCAAAAATTTGAGTTCCTTTGAAATACGTTTAGGTGCAATGGGAAATAGCTCCTTTTTCTTTTTCTTTCTTTATTTTGTTACAGGTGAGAAGTGGAGTCCAAAAAGAAGTATGGCAGGAGTTTTCCTCATGTAATGACAAACAGATGGCAAGTCAGGAAGGAAGGTAGCAGGATGGTTTAGACGTTCACCTGCTTAGCAAGAAAACCATGAGGTTATGGGTTTGATTCCCAGCCTTACCCTTTCTTCCCAGGTTAACGGGAAAGTCGGACTGAATGTCAAGTCTTTCGAAGGAGACTCTAAACCTGGCAGACCTGTGTGCTCACGGCCTTGTGCACATCAAACGAACCTCCGAGGGTTGTACATTGGAAAGAGTAGAGAGGAATCTCCTGTCAGTCGTGGTAAAATTGTTTAGGTTCAATTCCCATCTGTATCCCTGAATTCGGAATGTGTCTACCTTAATCAATAATTTCGTTAATGAATGGAGAATTGTGCTTCTCAAAAAAAGTGGATGCATTTATTACAAGAACTACTATAACATCGATTTTGGTATTGACAATACATCACTCGCCCACAAGATGTACATCTCCACGCTCTTATTAAATTTCGTTGCAGTTGTCACAAGCTTTCTATTGAGGAAAGATGTTTTCTTAATATTCCACGGGAGGACAGAGTATGTTCTTCCTGTAATATGTCTGTCCTAGAGGGAGAATTTCATTGGTCATGGAATGCCTCTACTTCAGTCATTTACGGCATCATTCTATTCCACAGCATTTTCTCCAGCCTCTGTCAAGTTATAACTGTTGTACGCTAACAAAAAGCAAATCTCCACACAAGTTCGTCTATTTGGAGTCATATATGGAGATGTATGGTTGTGGCTCTGAATCTATGTCAAAATTTATCAGGTTCACCGGTATTTCATGAAAATGTTCTTTGTTTTCTTTCACAACTGAGGACATTTATTTTTGCTCAGCCTTCACTCAAATTGAGTTTTAAGAAGAAAGTGGATGTAATAGTTGGGGTGTTTTTGGTAATTCCTTGCACGATTGCCTGTATTTCTTCTTTTTTTAAAATTTTCTTTCACAACTGAAAACACTTTCCCCCTCAGCCTTCACTCAAATTTTATTGTAAAAAGAAAGTGGATGCAGTATTTATTTTAAATTCCTTGCACTTTTCGTTTTGTTAATTATTAGTTCACTGTAGTAACCGTTGCTCCCTCCATGCTGAGCAAGTCTTTTTCAGTTTCTGTTTGAAAGTCTCTTGCTGTGAGGTTGATTCTCCTGTTAAATCTGAGCACATCACTCCTCTCTTGCGATCTCTCCACTGGCTGCCTGTGCCACAGAGAGTAAACTATAAGATCAAAACCCTTTGTTACAAATGTCTCCACAAAACAGCACCTTCCTAGCTCTGTGAATGTCTTCATCTGCACACTCCTTCTCGTTCCCTCCGCTCTGCTGCAGACACCTTGTGCTTAAGAATACCTAGATTCAACCAGTCCACTGCTGGCCGTCGCTCTTTCTCTGTTTCTGGTCCATCGATCTGGAATGACCTCCCTCTCTCCCTCCGCCAAAAGCCTTCCTATGACGCTTTTAAATCCGGCCTCAAGACTCATTTATTTCAAACCTAAGATTCTCCCCTCTTGTTCCGTCTCATTCTTGTCCCTGCCCTCAACAGCCAAAACCCCATCACCCTGCCGAAGTGTATAACCTTTATGTGTGAGCGTGCGTGCGTATGTGTGTGTGTACATTTGAATTTGTAAAAATACCATTAATTGTAACTGGCTGCATGTGAATGAGTGGGATGAACAAAAGCGCTATGATTTGGGTTTTTTTTCAAGATATGGCGCTATATATATTCAATGTATCATTATTATTATTATTATATTATTATTATTATTAATATCTTTGTCAGCTCCATACCCCCAAAAGGGGTTGAAGGAAATAAATCTTGAAATCGTGGTGTGTGTGTGTGTGTGTGTGTGTGTGTGTGTTGTGTGTGTGTGTGTGTGTGTGTGTGTGTGTGTGTGTGCGCGCGCGGGCGCGCGCACCCGGATAGGACAGCATATAACGCGAACAAAAGCGCATTTTGTGTGAACGCGTGTGCTTGAGTGAATATGTAATTGTGCATGTGTTTATCCTGAAAATGCACGTGCGTGCGGTTGCGCGCGCGCGCGTGTGTGTAAGAGAGAGAGAGAGAGAGAGAGAGAGAGAGAGAGAGAGAGAGAGAGAGAGAGAGAGAGAGAGAGAGAGAGAGAGAGAGAGAGAGAGAGTTTGTGTCTCTGTGTTTGTGTGTGTGCAGGTGTCCAGGTGTATACTGTTTGTGAGTATGTATGGGTAAAGGTATGCATGGTGTGTGTGTGTGTGTGTGTGTGTGTGTGTGTGTGTGTGTGGTGTGTGTGTGTGTGTGTGTGTGTGTGTGTGTGTGTGTGTGTGTGTGTGTTGTGCGCTCGTGTGTGTGTGTGTGTGCGTGCTTGGCTTTTATATGCTTTTACTTTCTGGTTGTGTGCGCTCGCGAGCATGTGTGTCTGCGTGCATGCGTGCGTGCGTGTGTTTGTCTTAGTGTGTGCGTTTGATACGCTAGAGTGCATATACTCGCGCACGCGCGTTTGTGTGTGTGTGTGTTTGTGCGCGCGCGCGTGCATATGGAAGAGACAGACAGACAGACAAATATACAGATAGATAGCTGGACAAACGGGTAGACAGACATTAGCTGGATAAACAGATAGATAGACAGACAGACAGACAAATAGACAGATAGCTCGACAAACAGAAAAACAGATAGCTGGACAAACAGACAGACAGACAGATAGACAAATAGACAGATAGCTGGACAAACAGAATGACAAAAAACAGACAACTGACTCACTGTTTGGCAGAGATAGAGAAAGAGAGAAAGAGACAGACAGACAGAATGATAGAGAAACATTTAAATAGACAGACACACTCACTGACTGACTGAGAGAGAGACGGGATATATCTTTGTGTGTATGTATGCGTGCCTGCGTGCGTTCGTGCGCGCGTGTGTGTATGTGTGTGTTCGTGCGTGCATGTATGTATGTATTATGTATGTATGTATGTATGTATGTATGTATGTATGTATGTATGTATGTAGGGGGGGAATGTTTTTTTTCCTTTACTGACAGACATACTCATTTATCCTTTTATTAAAATAGCAACCTAACTTATTTTTGTCCTTTTCTTCTTTTTTTTTAGATTTTACGGTTGTTTTCTATCGATTTCTTTGCAAACTAACCACACAGTTGACAATTAAGTGCTGTTTATAAAAGCCTAGTCTGGTAGGCTGGAAACAAAGAGCTGGTGGTGCTTTTTAAATTTTTAATCCTCTACACTTTGCAACGTGGAATCAATCGTTAAGAATTCTTCCCATTAGCTGTAATAATAGTATCTTCTTCTGCTCCCCCATCCCTCCCTCCCAACCTGTACCCACCCCCCAGCTTTTCTCTTTCCATTGTTCTGTTGTTATTAATCACATGAGTTGTTTTGTTTTGCTTGCTTCTTTTTTTTCTTTTTTTTATTTCTTCCTCTCTTTCTTTTTTTTCCTCTTTTTTCTTTTTTTTTCTTTCCGTTGGTTTGTGTCTTTCCTTGGATTATTTTTTTTCTCTCTGTCTTTTAGGTTGGGTTTTTTTCGGGGTTTTATTGGGGTTTTTGTTTGTTGTTTCTCTTTTCCTTTCTCTCTTTTTTTCATTTTTTCTTTGTTTCTTTCTCTTTTCCTTTCTTTTTTTTTTCTTCTTTTTGTTTTCGAAATCATGTTTATGAAAGACAGCCAGTATATATCACTGCAGTGTTGTGTTGTAGCTGGCATCTGTGATTCGTATTTGCCATAGACAGGTTTGATCGATGAACATCTAAACAGAGAGCTAAGTTTCAATTGAAACATTTTCCCAGAACTGTCACCGCTTGTGTATTATTCCTTCCCCTGTGGTCATGCCCGGGGTCTGTCAAACAGCACCCCCACCTTCTGGAAATTCTGTGCTAGGAATTCCCTCTTTTCTATCCCTCTCTTTGTTTCTGCCATGTTCCTTTTCCTCTTACCACCTAGCTCTTGTCTATTTCCTGCCTTCTTGGTCTATTCTCCTGCCCTTTTTTCCCAGAGAGACTTAAAAGAGAACAGTTCTCTACCACGCCAGATTCGGGACCGCTAACCTGGACCTATCAGGCCCTTAACGGCAGCGCAACGCATTGCCGCTCCTATGACAGAAACCACTAGCTGATGACTGAGCGTTTGAAGAAGAAGAAGAAGAAGAAGAAGAAAAGAAGAAGAAGAAGAAGAAGAAGAAGAAGAAGAAGAAGAAGAAGAAGAAGAAGAAGAACAACAAACAACAACAACAACAACAACAACAACAACAACAACAACAACAACAGCAACAGCAACAAAAACAAGAAAAGAAGAAGAAAAAGAACAAGAACAAGAACAAGAAGAACAAGAACAAGAAGAATAACAACAAGAACAAGAACAACAAGAAAAAGAACAAGAACAACAAGAACAACAAGAAAAAAAAACAAGAACAAAAAGAAGAATTTCCTGCTCACGTTACACTGGTATATCGAGAAATGTAGGAAGCAGTTGCCTTGCCATCTGCATGACTCGATGTGCTGGTAAAGGCTTGGCTGCATGCTATTGGGTTAGTATCTACAACATCTCACCAAACGTTGACATGACTGAAGGCTAGGCTGCGTGTTAGTATGTTAGTATCTCTAGCACATCCACAAAGGCTGACATGAATGATTGGATGTTGAATATGCACTATTTTCCCCCGTATCTTTTACCTGCCTATGCTGCAGTAGCTGCAGGATAGACGTAGTTCAGAGATACAATGCACTCATCTGGGCAGCAAGAGGTTGCGGGTTGAATTCCTGTGTGAACCCAAACTCTTCCCCATCTATTAGACCTTAAATTACACTAGGTGGGATAGCCAAGTGGTCACAGCTTTGCGCTGGTATTGGAACGGCCCGTTATGAGTATGCAAACCAAGGTCCTGTACGCGAACATACACCTTCTCTTTTTACTTGGACTTAAGGGCAAGAATATTAATATCTGAATGGTCAGCAACTGTTAAAGATGATGATTTGTTTAGGGTAAGCTTAAGGGCGCGTTTATGCACCCTCACTATTAATCTAAGTAAATTATTGATGGCCATATCCCACAGTGTAGATGCATAATATATTGTTGTTTGAATGTAAGAATAAAAGAATATTTTTTCTGGCATGCAGAGTTAGGAAGTCTTTTTTATCTTACTGACTTGGTATATTTTTGAGGCAATGTTTCTTGACAGGTTTTGGATGTGGGCAGACCATAGTAGGTTGTTGTCAATAGTTATTCCTAAAATTTTGTGATTTGAGACTTCTTCAATTTTTTCATTGCCAATGTATAGAAATGGTAGATTGCTTTTAAGGTTCTGTCGTTTCTGTCTTGTGGAAATAAGCATAAGTTTAGTTTTTAATGGATGAAGGGCCATATGGTTCAAGTGAGTCCATTCCAGAAGTACATATATATCTTCTTGTTGCGAAAGACTTGAAACGAGTTAACACGGTTAATATCAATAGTGGTGTCATCTGCAAATAAACCACAGGAAGCTTTAGTAAGTAAGGGAAGATCATTAATGTCAATAGAAAACAATAGGGGACCCAGAATAGAACCCTGTGGGACACCAAATGTATTGGGTAGAAAAGTCGAAAATATTTATTAATATTTATAAATGTGAGCGCAAGGTGCTCTGTGTGCGTTCGCACAGGAAACTTTGGTTTATAGTTCCATCTGAAAGAATCACGGAAGTGGATTCGGCACTGGTGGGTAACTTCAGAAAGAATCCCTATCCTCTAAGAACAGGGGTCTCGGAGGTGGCTCTAAACAGGGCTGACACATTGCAAACGCAATGCTCTGACAGTCCAGCCACCAGGCTATTTGCATACCATTTGACGTCAAGTAAAATCCTCACAATCTTTTATATAGAAAAGGGTGCCAGCTACGAAGGGTTGCTTGGATGATGCAAATATACCCAGCATGCAATCTACGGGCAAGAGTGAAATAGGCTTTGTCAGCGTCAACTTGTCCGTGTCACACTATCTCACTGATTTGTTCAGTTGTATTGCCAGTCACACGGCCTCCGATCGACTGATGTATCTCTATTTCTTGTTCCAAGCACACGCGATATCAAAACTAAACTCTACGGCAAGCAAACATTCGTTACGTTGCCTACGAGTGGTGGCAATGTCACGCGTATTTCTTCAATACTCGTTACATTGCCATCAATCATATGGTAAGCACTACCCAGGACTACAAAGACAATTGCACGCATTCATTTGTTTGGAAATCAAAAACTTCAGCGTCCAACTCAATATCAGAAAACTATCTACACATGTCCAGCTTGTCTATTTCTACGAGTGCTTGTACGAGTGTGTGCATGCGTGAATGCATGCGTGTATGCGTTCGTGCACGTGCTCGCGCAAACGTGTGTGTGTGTGTGCGTGTGCGTGCGTGCATGTGTGTGCGTGTATATGTTTGTGTGTGTGTGTGTGTGCAGCAAATACTGTTTGATAGTATTGCCCCCTTCCCTCCATCTCTCTTCCATTCTTTCTCTCAGCTCTGCTGCCCTGCCTATCATTATGTCGACATATTTTTACGCGCTTTGTAAGTCATGATTTTGTACATTACATTAACCCAGTATGTTGTTATGTGTTGCACAGAACAACATGTTGCGTTAATGGAATAAACACATGATATCATCTTTATTTAAATTTAGTTTACTAAAAGAAAAAGTTTCGTCTCAAATTCACGCAAACCAACTGGGTTTGATTTAATATGAAAACACCATTGTACCACTAAAAACGTTCTATCATAAAAAAACAAGCAACCCAGTCGCCTTAGTGCAGTGGTTAGTGTCTTGAGTCACAGGCTGGAAGTAGCAGGTTTGAATCCCATCAGAGATAGGTTTTTGTTGGACATGGGCCTGCTCCTACCCAGAGTGAGTTTGCTGTGGACTCATCTGGAAGACTGGGACTACACAGTCGCGCTTCATCCACTTCATAGAAGCAATTTTGACAGTGCTGCTCAGATTACCTGACCAACACTGCAGGTGTCTGTATCTCTCGGATCCAATTGACCCCGGGATAATTATGTATAGCTAGCATAGAGAACAGCGCTGTCAAGTAGTCTCAAAGCACATACACTTCCATAGCACCGTCATTACGTAATCTTCATCACTATTAATCATCCTGCAATGAAGCTGAGTTACCTCTGATTCTGTGGTCCCAGCTGCTGTGGTCTCGTGGTGATCTCTCTCTCTCTTTCCCACACGCCCCTTGTGCCTGTAGTGAATTATTTTTTAAGCCTACAGGTTGGAGGTTCACGGGAGAGGGTGGCTGGAAGGTTTTGTAGAGGAGACCACCCAGGGTGGACGCCTCATTCAGTCTGGCTCCACTCCTAAGCTAGAAAAGTCAAGGAAGTTGTAACCAGAACGCACGCAGAATATCTTGCACACACGTTAAATCCTGTTCCGCTTTTCGTAAGAGTAGGCCATTGTGTGCCGGTGGGAACAGATGACAAAATTGACAAAACCGCATACACACGGGGACTGGATGTAAAAAAGCACATAAGTGCTTATTCCATTATCCTCGATATAAAAGAATAAAAGAAAAAAAAGGTAAAGGTGTCCCATAACCTATGTGGTCGTAGGAGAGCGAGGTATCTGATATCTTAACTTCTCAAGGGGCCAGCATATTCAGGGCAGCGCCCATCTCCTCTCCCTCGCTGCTTTACCTTCCCTGACCTTAAAGAGGCAGGTACCCATTTCCAGCTAGTGTCTGTTGTAAATAGGGGCTTAGCAGGGGGTGCCATGCCTGTGGTGCCTCAGAACAGGTATCACTGAACACTTCCACAGTGACGCAGCCAGCAGTGCAAAGCCACACTTGCTGGTGGCCCCATGGCAGCCTTGCAATCATAAGATCTCTGTGGACTTCTGACCCTGTGGTTGCTACATGGCGATCCTGGGTATGGTTGGGGCAGAAAGATGGGGATAAGTGGCGAGGAGACAGCGAGGCAGGAATGTCAGGGTATCATCATACAGTATAACAAGAGAAAAAGTATTCTCACTGCCATATATCACCATGCATTAACAGAAAATTGTCTCTTATTCTGTAGTCCCCATTCCTTTGATCTCATGTTGACCTCAGTTTATGTTTCCCCATTCGCATTTGAATTTGTATGGCAGCATAAAAGAGGAAGAAATTATATGTTAATAAAAATGTGTGACAAAGGCACTTCATAATGTGTTATATATAACTTTTTTTTTTAAAGTTAGAACATATGACAATAAGAAAAGATGTGACAAGGTTTGACAATGAAAATATGTGACAATGTATAGTATAGAATTTATGAATGAAATATACAATTCTTTGAAAAAACAGACATTTAAAAAAGCTACATATGGTTTAATAACATGAGACTATTAAATTTAATTACAGCATTTTAAACACAGAATAAGTTCCTGAGAACAAAGCAGCATTCACCACAAAAAGACGAATTTTAGCATAAAAATGGCCACAGTAACCAATAGTTCCATGTCAGCGACTGTGTACAATATCACAGACCATGTCTTCAACACTACTCAGAACAATGAATCCTTGACATGTGTGGCCGTAGTGTTTGAAAATGGCACTCCTTGGAACAACCCTGAGAGCTTGGTCAGTTCTGAAGTGGAGGACATGGTTCACCGAATCAAATACACCGTCATCCTGCCTGTCTTGTTTCTGATTGGTGGGCCTGCCAACGTCATCAACATGGCGGTGTTCTACAAACAAGGGCTGAAGGAACGGATCAACGTGTGTCTCTTCTCCTTGTCTCTTGTGGACTTCCTCACTCTGCTCTGCAACATGGTCTTCTACGCAGAGCAGGCCTACTTGCAGATAGCAACACAGTTTTCATTCAGCGAAAGGTAATTGCCACGAAAATCACTTTGGGGAAGGGACAGTCTGGTAGTTATAACGCTACGCGTTGCGTTTGCGATCTGACAGCACGGGTTCGAACCAAGGTTTGAGTCACCACCGTTCAAAGGTATTTTTCCTTGGGAGTTAATATCAGTACCCGCTCAGGTCCCCCCCCCCCCCCCCCCCCCCACCGGAAAAAAATGAAGTCCTTCCAACAGATTATAAACCAACATCCTGTGTTCCTGTGTGCAAACACACACAGAACATCATGCCACAGGTAAAACTTGTTCGGCCTTTTGTGCTGGTGGGAATTATTGACAAAATTGACAAAACAGCATGTACACAAGGACTGTATGTTAGAAGGCACATGACTGCTTCTTTCGTTATATTCAAAATAAAAGAATGAAATAAGATAAAATAAAGTAAAGAGGTCCCATTCTTACTGATGGTCTGATTTGATCATCTGTTAGTTTGGGTGCTCCACTTTATTATGACCTAGAACTCAAACCATTCAAAAACAATGTAAAACAAGGAAAGAAGCTTAGAGTAGGCTGCATCCCGTAAAGAACACATGATATTTTAGTCCTAACACCTAGCTACACGACCTTTCTTCCAGACTGCAAAGTTCTTCTAAAGTAAGTAGAATGTTACGAACAACACGTTTCATCTCCGAATGTCCATAAGTGAGAGCAACCTTTAGTTCCTGGACAATAGCTAGTTTTCATGTTCCTGTTGTCAAAGGTGGTAAAGGTAAGGTGTTCCTATAACCTATTTGGTCGTTGGAGAGCGAGGTGTCAGAGACCTCAGCTTCTCCAAGGGCCAGAATATTGAGGGCGGTTCCCATCTCCTCTCCCTCGCTGCTTTACCTTCCTTGAACCTAAAGAGGTCGGGTACCCATTTATAGCTGGAATAACTGGGAGAACTATACCGAAGCCAAGGCACATAAACGGTCACCCATCTATTTGGTAACCACGCTCAATGCTGTGTAACTTAAGCTGGGGGAAATCGAGTGCTTTGACTACTGAGCTATCTCGTCCCTGCGTTATCATATAGTACAAATAGATGTCCCCTTGTGTTGCTTAGTACCTGCTGCGACCATATACGTTGTCAGCCTCTGAAGCATTTGGTGATGACTCACCACCACCAAAGAAAAAAGAATGTTTTTCTTTCCTTGGCTAGAGTTCTGAGGTTCTCCAATGGTGAGATTTTGCGTATGCGACTGTTTTTCTGCCCAAATGAAGGTAGCCGCATTCTGACTTCGGAGATAGAAGAAAAAACTAACTCGCATGACCATAAAACACTGTCAAGCAGGGTTCCCAAGGCACACAGTTTCGGACCTGTGGTGCAGCAAATAATGACGGTGCTATAGAATTCCAGCCAAGACAGAGACTACCTGACAGGGGAATAATCCATGCTTCTTTTTCAAACAAAGTCTGGTGCCAAGAGGCTCAACGAATACAGATGGTTAGAAAAACTGAATGGCGCTCTGGAAATCACTTTGATGAAGTGAATCACACTTGGCTTCAAACAAGGAGCCCAATCTTCCCATTGAACCTGTAGCACGTTAAGCTCTCAACCTGGAGCAGGCCAGAGTCTGAAATCTCTCTGCTTCTGGTGGGTTTTCATCCTACAATCCCACAACAAGTCACTATATTGCTTAGCACTGCGCCACTTAGGCTATAATCATATTCATCTTTAATCGTATCAGGTGGTTTGTTAAAAAATGCTGTCGTTATACACCATGTGGTTTTCTGATCTAACTTCTCAGTGCACACACCTGAACAGGACAGCTATAAACTATGTCATTTGCTGATAACCTATTGCAAGGATTCGTTTGATCTCCTGTAACAAGGCACAGAGTAATCAGACATGCAGTATTATTAATGATATTCAATGTTTTCCTATGTACAATTACATCTAAGTCAGAATGCAAATTCCTTGAAATACATTAAAGAATCGAGAATCAAAAACACCTCATAACCTTACAAAGAGACATTATGTTAAATGCAACCCATTGACCAAAACTAAGTTGTAGACCATTTTTGTTTTGTTTGTTTTGTTTTGTTTAATGTCTATACACGTAATTATTTAGCGCACGTAAAAAAACCCACGGCAACAAGAGAGTTGTCCCTGGCAAAATTCTTAGAAAAAAGCCACTCTGATAGGGAAACAAATACAGCTGCAGGAAAAAAAAAAAAAAAAAAGGGTGAAAGGGTGGCGCAGCGCTAAGTGGCGACGCGTTCTCCCGCTCTCCCCGGGGAGAGCAGCCCGAATTTCACGGAGAGAAATCTGCCGCGACTTAAAGTGGTATGAAATAAAATCTGAGCGCTTTGATTTGTTGCTTTACAAGATTCAGCGCTATATAAATTCCATACATTATTATTATTATTATTACATGGTGATTTAGACACATCCGCATTCATACCAAAGTACCTATTATTACACACCGCATCTCTCTCTCTCTTTCTCTCCCCTACACGCACCCACATCCACACACACATAAGTATATAAAATATATATAATATATATATATATATATATATACTCATATACATACATATATAATATATATATATATATATATATAAAATATATATATATTATAATGTGTGTGTGTGTGTGTGTGTGTGGTGTTGTGTAATTACAATAAAGGTTTTACATTATTTAGACCATTATTTAACCAGAAGTAATTGCCATAAGCTTGGTATTTCATTCATTATCCTCATAAGTAGCATAAATGAATTTCTCTGTTTGAGAAAATAAGTATTTTAATTTAATTTGAAAATAAGTATTTTGACCCTTGCACACAGTTATAGCATGATTTAAATAGATAGCTCTTAATGTTACATTTTGCAAGAAGCGTGTACTCAGTAGCTGATTCTGTTGAGTCTCCTGTTGAGTCTCTGATGGGATGTTAACAGTTATGGTCCTGCTATGCGTTTTGCCATCAACCACAACCTCTTGGGGTTCTACGGACTTCCCTGGGTGTCTCAAGTCATCTCTGCCGTCATCGCCAGTGAGAGGTGTTTCTGTGTCCTGTGGCCTCTTCGCTCCCAGACCATTTTCTCCACCACCACCACCACCATCATCATCGTCATCAGCAGCATCATGTTGCTGGCTTTGTACTCTCTAGAAGTCACGACATACCGTGCAGTGTGCGTTTATGACCTCATAACCAGTGCTGATTCTTGGATTCTTGTTCCCAGTCAGTTTTTTCTGGACAATCAGGAATTCATTTCCATCCTGAGTGCTTATGTCTTTGGTGTGGCCCTCCCTGCAGTGATTATTTCGGTGTCAGTGTTGACAACTCTGGTCACTGTGATCAAACTGCGACAGGCAGCAGCATGGCGTGCCAGCACGTCTTCTGTCAGCAGTGAGTCAGCACGTGACACTGGACTGACTGTCATGTTGGTCTACAACTCCATCTTCTTCATCGTCTGTATGGTACCTGCAGCTTTGAAAAGGCAAGTATAACTTAGTTTAAAGCTGTTATTGATCAAACACAAGGCGCAGTAGAGCTCGCACTTACAAAGTCAGGTGTGTATTGAAGAAATCAATAACTGCTTTCTTATGGAGACTTTTAATGAGTGTGTTAATCAGTGAATTAAAAAGAATGTATAACACTGGCTTGTTTTTATATAAAAAGTTGAGTATGAAACAGACACTCCACATTTAAAGTTAAGATATTCCCACAAGCTATGCAGCCTTTTAGGAGCAAGATGTCAGAGACCTCAGCTTCTCCATGGCCAGAATATTATGGTGCCCATCTCCTCTCTCTCGCTGCTTTACTTTCCCTGACCCTAAAGAGGCAGGTACCTATTTACAGCTGGGTGAACTGGGGACTGTACTGAAGCCAAGGCGCCCAAACGGTCACCCATCTACTTGATAACCACGCTCAATGCTGCTTAACCTTAGTTTGGGAAAAGGGTGTGCTTTGACTATTGAGTTATCCCCCCCCCCCCCCCCCACCCGATATTAAAACCAAAACCAAAAAACCCGGGAACATTGCCACTAAAGAAGTGACGAAGAGTGGAGAAGAGTGACGATGGACAAAATCTACTCTTCTACATATCTGAGTCAGCTCTGGACCTCACAGCAAAGCAGGCCCTCTGCTTTTCTCATGGGTTTTTTCACTGCATTGCACTGAACAATAAACTGAAACTTTAAGAACAATACCAACAAATCTAAACAGTCCATGACAGGCCACATTTTATACCCACACAGTTTTCTTCTGAGCTGCTGTAAAAGATCTGATCTGACATGAGTCCCATGCACTGTCCTCCCGGCCTCCCTAAGCAAACCTCCCCTTTCTAATCAACTCTAGAGAAACGTTCGCCATACCACAACAAACAAGCCTATGATTAAGAGAGACAACAAAAGTGTCTATTTTCTGCATTTACAATTTCATTTTCTTCACCCACAAAGTCACTATGTTTTGCTCTAGACTTTCCATCAGGACCTCTCCATGAACTCTTGCGTAACATTAGCCATAATACCACCTAAACAGTTATAGAATTTAAACAGCTAAATGAACTGTTGTGTACATTTACGATTTCGTTTTCTTCACGCACATAGATACTCAAAAATTTCTCTTTGCTTTCTATAATTATGCTCGTGCTAATTATGCATCATGGTATATGCTCTAAACTAGAAAATCATTGAAACCATAAAAAATCCACAACTTAAAAACAAACTTGTATGAATTTGAAGACAACCTTGTCTATTGACGTGGACAACTTATGTGGATGACGCACATCTGTAGTTTTAGTAAGTTGGAATGTGAGTGTGCGGCAACATACAATGGTGTTCCATGTTATCAGCACTCAACATTCCACACTTCTTGCTGAAGAGCTCAGTGGTGATGACGCATGGTTGCAGCATGAGATGTGCTATCTGGATGCAAGGTTTTATTACAATCTTTCTTGCGTTGTACAGAAAAAGGGAGTTGGGGTTATAAGATTGATGAGAGAGAGAAACGATATTAGCTTTATTCTTCATTCAGCAATTTTGAAAATACCCTTTTCAAGAAATGCAAAACCACAATGTTGACTTTTCAGCAGCTCACCTACCTGTCTTCATCACTGTAATCTTCTTTTCCTCCGCCAAAAACATGGACAGCTCTAATTAAGAAATATGGAGCAGTAGTCTGACTTTGACTACCCCTCACACTGTTCCAATCTGATGACTTGGGTCAATTACCTAGAAAAGAGAAAAAAAAGATTCAACACATATTTCAGGTTTTCTTTTTATATGTAACCAGCTATTCCTAAAGTGGAGGCGTGATAGCTCAGTGGTCGGAGCACTCGCTTTTCCCCAGCCAAGTTAAGCAGCGTGGTTACCACTTGGATAGGTGACCGTTTGCACGCCTTGGCTTCAGTACATTTCCCCCAGTTCACCCAGCTGTAAATGGGTACCTGCCCTCTTTAGGGTCAGGGAGTGTAAAGCAGCGAGGGAAAGGAGATGGGCGCCGCCCTTAAAATGTTTGCCCCTAGAGAAGTGAGGTCTCTGACGCCTCGTTCCCCTATGACCTTATAGGTTATGGAACACCTTTACCTTGTTAGCTATTCCTTCTTCTCATTGGTTGAATGTCCATTTACTATTTTGCTTTCTTAATTGTCATGCCAATTTCAATATGATACCAGTGAATCTAACATTCTAATAATTATATTTTCAAAAAGTCGCTAGATTTTCTTTAAAATATTCCTACTCCCTATCTCCAACATAACCACTGCTGATGATGACTATTGTTTCATCGTCTGCAGAGTGATGTGGATGTTTCTCCCAGAGCTGGGTGTGGGGAGGAAGCAGCATAACCTGGCCATCCTGTTCAACTGGCTCATCGACACCTTCTCCTACATCAACGCCACCTTCAACATCGTCATCTACTACACCATGGGATCTCGCTACAGGCAGACCTTCTGGCACATTGGGGGCAGAGGCAGCAAGGCTGCTGGACACAAGAGTCAAGGGTAGTGCATGCTGACTGGTCTGGAGATGCTGCTGCTAGTCCCTTCAGGAAGAAAACCATGTAGCTGTGGGTTTTAGTCCGTTAATGCCACCAGTGACATTGTGAAAGTTTCTTGTTCATTATGAACAATCCAGAAATTGTTTATATTGTCTATGACAGGCCAGTGAAGTATGTTTAACGGCCTTTGTTTAGGAACTGATCATGAGTATGATAATAAAGGTATGATTGTCTACAAAACGTGCTGGCGTGGGAGTGATTTATAGGTTACCTGTTTGTATACATTGCCACAAAATACACACTTCAAAGAACAACCGCGTGTTCATGTTGCAGCCAAGAGATTGCTTTACCATGAAACTGTACTGCGCCTGCTTTGTTGGTTTTATTCTGGGTACAGCATGTAACAACTGTAGAAATTTGCAAAATCTTCCCTACGGAGCTCTGGCTTCTTTCATAGAATAAGAATATCAACTAAGCTTTGGAAAAGAACTCTGGTCTGTAGCACAGCAGTTCTATCACAGCATCTCCTTGGATTACCCATAGTGAAGTATCACATCAGGATCAAATTTGACCTCGAGAAGCTGAAGGACCCAGAGGTAGTAGACATTTTTCAAGCAAGGATAGGTGGAAAGTTTGCAGCACTCACTGTGATAGACTCAGACATAGATACACTGACGAACAGTTTCAATACAGCAGTGACTGAAACAGCAAGCGAGCTTCTTGGCAAACACCGACCAGTCAAAAAACCATGGGTCACACCTAACATCCTACAACTATGCGACAAGCGTAGAGAGTTGAAGAAAAAGAAAAATGAAACAAAAGAAAGAGCAGAACAATATAGGGCAGTCAACAAAAGAATCAGGAAGTCCATGACGGAGGCAAAAGAGAAATGGATCGGTGAACAGTGCCAAGACATTGAAGAGAACATCATGAAAAACAATAGCAAGAAAGCATATCAGCTGGTGAAAGACCTGACTAGCACAAAACAGGGAAAAGGTTTAACAATCCAAGACAAAAATGGGAAGTGTCTCACTGACGACCAGGATATTCTGAACAGATGGACAGAATACTGCTCCGACCTGTATAACTATAGAACCGCAGGAGATCCAGAAGTCCTTAATGTACCCGCAAGGAAAGACACAGACGGTCACCCTATCCTCCGAGAAGAAGTGGAAACAGCAGTCCGATCGCTGAAAAAGGGGAAGTCAGCAGGGGCTGACAACATTCCAGCTGAGCTGGTTCAAGCTGGAGGGGAAGCCATGATCAGCGCCCTACTAAGAATCTGCAACAAGATCTGGCAGACAGGAAAATGGCCAACACCATGGACACAGTCACTCATCATCACCCTCCCCAAGAAAGGAAATCTACAACAATGCCATAATTACCGCACAATCAGCCTCATATGCCACCCAAGCAAGGTCATGCTGCAGATAATATTGAATAGACTGTAGCCACAAGCAGAGACCATCATTGCTGAGGAAGAAGCAGGTTTCAGAGCAAGGCGCAGCACAACAGAACAGACATTCAACCTCAGAATACTATGTGAGCGGTAACTTCAACATCAACAAGACCATTACAACGTATTTATCGATTTTAAGAAGGCATTTGACAGGGTGTGGCATGCAGCTTTGTGGGCAACCATGAATTTGTACAGCATCAATGCAAACCTGATCAGAGTCATAAAACAGCTGTACAGCGAGGCCACCAGTGCAGTTTACTACAACAACAACATTGGAGAATGGTTTCGAACAACAGTTGGAGTAAGGCAGGGCTGTCTACTCTCACCCACTCTTTTCAACATCTTCCTTGAGAGAATCATGGCTGATGCACTGGAACATCATGAAGGATCAGTCAGCATTGGTGGCAGAACGATCACAAACCTCCGCTTCGCAGATGACATTGATGGAATAGCAGGATCAGAAAAAGAGCTTGCCAGCCTAACAGAACACTTGAATAAGGCCTCCAAAACATACGGATTGGAAATCAGTGCAGAGAAGACCAAACTGATGACTAATAACACCAACGGCATTAGCACTGATATCAGGGTTAATGACCAGAAGCTGGAAACAGTTCAAAGCTTCAAGTACCTGGGAGCCATTGTATCAGACCAGGGATCCAAGCCAGAAGTGGTATGCAGGACTGCACAGACAATAACAGCTTTGTCAAAACTAAACACCATCTGGAGAGATAAAAATATCTCACTTATCTCCAAGATCAGACTAATGCGCTCCCTTGTCATATCCATATTTCTGTATGCCTGTGAATCATGGACCCTTACTGCAGATTTGGAGAGAAGAGTACAGGCGGTGGAGATGAGATGCTTTCGGAGACTCCTTGGCATCTCCTACAAAGACCACATAAGCAACGAAAGCGTGCATAACAGAATCCTGCAAACCATTGGACCCTATGAGAACCTTCTAACGATCGTGAAAAAGCGTAAACTTAAATGGTATGGGCATGTCACAAGATCCAAAGGACTTGCAAAGACAGTTTTACAAGGCACTGTACAAGGAGGAAGAAGAAGAGGCAGACCAAGGAAGAGCTGGGAGGATAACATCAGCGAATGGACAGGCCTAGAACTCAACAAAACCCTGAGAAAGGCAGAACAGAGAGAGGAATGGAGGGAAGTGGTTGTTGAGTCTTTGAGGGTGCCCCCACGGTCGTCAGACTACGGGACAGATAGATAGAGATAGATAGAAGTATCACTTCTGTTTGGCTGTCTTACATTGACGTATTCAGTCGCATACGATGTGACAAGGATGAGCAACACGAGAGCAGCTGTAGCCGGCCTCCTAGGTGTCACAGGATACAAGATGCACAAAAAAGGTGCTTCAACAACCATCTCCTGTTCATGAAACTATTATTCTCTTGGACATAGCAATGTGTGTGTGTCCTGTTACTGATCCATTCTACCATCTACAGAAATGGTTGTTTCAATGGGCATGGTCACATTGCGTTTAGTGGCACATGAGGCAGTAGGACTTCAGCCGCTGTGATTTATTGGAAAAACACAATGAAAGAAAAGATGACCCGCTTGCTAACGTTACACAGAGTCGAAAACGGACAGGGAATGTCGTTAAAAAATGTACCTGATAATTATGTCACATTCTATCTTGGCCAGGCCGAAAACATTGTCCGTTTATTGATGTAAGCAAAGTGCCCAGTCACTGGATTAGAACTTTGCTATGTTCTGAAATATTGTGTTGAGATTGTCTTCAGCCATGACAATCTCTAACCATAACAACATGTACCCTCCATTCCAGGAAAGAGAAAAGAAGACACATAATCTTAAGTCGAAGTGTGGCTGCCTATTATATCAAGATGCTTGAATACAGCTGTAGATGCAACTTTCTCATCCGGTGAATACTTAAGGCCTCACAGTGATGTTCGGATGTGATGCGTGAGACAGTCTGCATAGTCTCTGTGACTCCCAGGGAGTTGATCTGGCGACCGCCTAACAATAGCAACAATTCATCATCATCATCATCATCATCATCTCATCATCATCATCATCAACAACAACAACAAGAGTTGACCTCTTGCGTAATGGTGTCTTTTTGATAGCACTGAGTCTTCTGTAGACTTTCTGCTAAGGCCATGTTGAATCATGTTCAGTCTCTCTCCCCCCCCCCCTCCCCCCCCCCCCCCCCCCCCCCATCCTCTCCCGCTTCCTTCCTTTCTATTTGTCTGAATGTCTCTTTTCTTTCATTCCTATTTTGTTCTCATCTGTGACGATCCTGTTCTTTCTGTCCACACACCGCTAATTTAAATATTTCCGGCCCAGCCACTCCCACATTCGGTATGTCGCATTCTCAGGGTCACAATTCCACATGGAGCCTATCAATGTCAGGCTGCCGTAGGGACACAAGCCAGAGGGGCCCTGCGCTACTGCTGGATCACTTTCGTGGCGTTCAGGGGTGTCTGTTCTGAGCTAACATGTGCAGGTACCACCCACTAGGCTCCCTACTTAACGACAGGTACAGCTCAGTCGCAGAGCCAGACTGAGTGAGACACCCACCCACGGTAGTGATCACCACAGCGTCCTTCCAACGACCTTCTCCCGTGAATCTCCAACCCCAAAGGCTTTGACACAAACACAACAAGCATGGGGAAACAAAAACTGAGATCTTCATGTGACCAGAGTAGCCAGGGCCACCGAATCAATAGATATATATATATATATAATATATATAATATATATATATATATATATATATATATATATATATATATATATATATATATATATATATTTTTTTTTTTTTTTTTTTTTTTTTTTTTTTTCCCAATGAGGATGAGGACGATATTATCATGCTGCTAAGGAAGTGCGTGTGATTAGAAAGTTCGTGACTGGGTTGTACTATACGATTCCTAATATAATATCGTATGGTGTTCTACTTCAAAGAGACCCGTCACAGTTCACACACACACACACACACACACACACACACACACACACACACACACAACACACACACACACACACACACACACACACACACACACACACACAAATAAACGAAGTTTTGACTGGATACAGTTCCTGTAACAATCATTTCCAGCGTGGTGCTGTTACTTAACACCTTGAAAAAAATCATGAATGGTTTCCAGGTGTTGATGTAGCAGCTACTGTGTATGACAATCATGAGAGCTCTCAGAGAAGAGTGATGCATTCCGAGGATTCATGAATGCTGTATCACTCTGCACAGGTTCTTAGTGTTTGGGGAAATACTAACGGATATAGAGAAGCTCAGATATGACTACATCCCACTGAACTTTGAAGATGTTGTTATAGATAGATAGATAGATAGATAGATAGATAGATAGATAGATAGATAGATAGATAGATAGATAGATAGATAGATAGATAGATAGATAGATAGATAGATAGATAGATAGAAAAATAGACAGATAGACAGACAGATAGATAGATAGATACATAGATACATAGATAGATAGATACATAGATACATAGATACATAGATAGATAGATAGAAACAGAGAGAGAGAGAGAGAGAGAGAGAGAGAGAGAGAGAGAGAGAGAGAGAGAGAGAGAGAGAGAGAGAGAGAGAGAGAGAGACAAATTCAGGTAAGCAGTTACAAAGTCATTCTCATCATGAAAATGATTATTTTTATCAAAGATTCAACAAAGCAAAACAAAAGTCTACTGCAAGATAAACATCTTTAAAGGCAGCACCGCTGGCACCTTTGAAGAGTCCTCAACCAAAGCCGAAACTCCATTGTGAAATTTTGCTTCTGGGAATAGATGTTTTGCTGCCGGTAAAACAACATTGCAAAATTGTTTATAATTATGACGAATCAATATTTTCATCTTTAAAATATGAACAATTTATATTAGATTATATTGATTGATATATTTCTTAATCAGCACACTATTATACACACATTTGGGCATTATAATTATCGTTAATCTTGGCTTCTTTTTCAACCATAGTTTCTTTTAACTGTCTTATTATAGGAAAATAGTCCCCTCCTAATGTATCATCATCAATGTGCCAGACTGCATTAGCTCCCTATTCAGGCGATATTACAGATAAATCAATTGATGGCGGTTTATGGATTGCAGTGTCAGGTAATCTTGTGATGCTACCATCGTTTAGTAGAATCAACTTTGAATCACCAACATGTTTTACTAATCTGTTACAGGTCACATTGCAACAATAAGGTTCCCAAAATGGGACATGTGCATTGAAATTTCCAAGCATTATCCATTTTCTTCCTGTCACATCAATATGTTTAATCTAGTCAGTGTTCCCTGTTTTGGACCCTTCGGATAATACACATATACTACATATAAACCAGTTTGTTTGTTTACTTTAGCAGTGACTGTTGCAAAGTCTCACCTGTCGATGTTGGAATGGGTGGCAGAGATAGAGGAGTGTACCTGAAATCTGCTTAATGTACACTGCCGTTTGAACTCTTTTGGTTGCACTGCTATAAGTGAACAATGGTGGTACTTCTTTTTTTTAATTTGGAAGTTTGCTAACATCTACGTTAAGAGACTGTTATGCAATAACTTAGTCATCAAGAGAAGAGAGATGAGTTTCAAAATGAAGCAAATTATTAAGGAGAGATCTACACTTCCAATGTAATATTACAACATTGTCATAAACAATCTTCATGATATACAGTTAAACTCACCACTTTGTTTTCTGTGGAAATGCTGTAGACAGTCACCAGGCATATGGGTGGCAGTGAGACTCCCGCTGTCGAGCATGGACTGGCCATGGCTGAGGAAGTGTGGCCAGCCCTGCAGGGTCGCCATTCCACTGGTGGTGCCCTTTCTCCAGGCTGCTGGCTGGGCATCCCTCCACCTGACTGACATTCCTGGCAAGTCTCCTGTGTGGACGCTCCCAGAACAGACAATGGACGTGCCGACCCAGGTTCCCCACCAAGATTCTGGTGCCTCTATCTGAGGGAGGAATGTCCTCTTTCATGATTTGGTTACTAGGTCTATATACACATTCATATTTTCATGTGAGAAAATAGACACTGGATGGTGCGAAAGTTCAGAAAACAAAAGAGCATTTACAGAGCTGTCTCCTTCCCTCAAGTTCCTTGTTCTTCACGGGAGCAATCCTACTGATGGCTGCTGTTGTTTGGGGGAGCAGGCTTTTGATCTGGTTGACTACAGAGACCTGGTCTTTGAATGCAGAGGATGGGTCAGACTATTTTCTATTATTGACTCCTTCTGAAGAACAATACAGTCCTGCAGGGTGTCTTCAGGACAGATATTTTCTGACCGTAGGAATAACCCAAGCGTTCGCCCATTGACATAGTTGAGTCATTTAAAAACATAACTTTGGGTAGAGAGTTGGATTGGGATTTTTGACGTCACGAGCTTGCTTAGAGCAATGTGCGTCATTCTTGGCTAAAAAGCCGATTTTTTTTTTTTAGGCCTGTTGGATAACACTCCTGTAAGTATTTTGGTTAATGAAGCTGATTTTGTGACCTCTGCGTAAGATTTGTTGATGCACAGTGTTGATGTTGGTATTGCTGTGTCTGTCTGCGAGGCCACACTTACGGTTGTGGGGTGGGCGTCGTTGCCCTTTGACAACCACTCCTCTGTCTTGTCCAAAGCCTAACTGCGATGACATAAACGATCGATCATCGTCTTCAAGTCGAGGATCACATCGTGTGGTGGCCTTAGTGTATAGGACAATGAAGCGACTGAGACAGAGCTGCGGCCCGTCAGAGCAGTAGATCTAGATCTAGTCTGTGATCGACAATCTTTACTCTTGCTAGAGGTTTTTTTTTTAAGTTTTAACATTTTGAAAGAGAGGCTTTCAAAGGCCTCACCTTTATCACCTTTTTCTTCTGATGGTTCACATTTCTTTAAGTAGGGTGCTCTGTCGTTTGGACCTGGTCATATTTTGCTTATGTCAAAAACTTGAACTTTGTGTGTGTGTGTGTGTTATACAACCTCACGTATTAAAGCCTTTCAAACTTTCAAATGATTTATTTCGAATGAAGAAATGGACTCCGCGAAAAATAGTAGATGTCTTTATAATAAAACTTCTTTGTCGTCAAACACTCAGACAGCAACTCCTGAGGCCCTGACAAATGCTGATTTGCTCCAAGGGTCCGAAAAGTTTGTCCCTCATCGGCAGGTTTGTCAGTAGGCCAGATATCGGCCCTCAGGTTTGGGTGTGTTGGACAGGTCTGGAGGAAGTGGTCCACTCTCATGGGAGAAGTGCTACAGGGGCACGCCTCAGAATCACCACTAAAAGTTTAAAATCGATATGGGTATGTAAAAAATACAGAACTTGCCTGCCAAATGCATGTCTACGATCTTATTAAATGTGGTTGCAGTTGTCACAATCTTTTTGAGGTTGGACGTTTTCTTAATATTGCACGGGAAGACAGAGACTGTTGTTGTTGACTTCAATTTTACGTCTGTTCACTTTTAGTGATATTAGACGGGGAAAAAACAAAAAAACAAACAAACGGGTGAGGTGGATGTGTTATCAAAAAATAATAAAAATTAAAAATAAAAAAAAATCTCGAAAAGAAACTTGGCAATGCAACAAGAATCATTAACAAGCAAACAAACAAACAAAAAATCATTAACGTTAATGTAACTATAACAAATGTCCTATGGGACTGTGACAAAGACCTTTCACAATTTCAAATGCTAGTTTTAGATTGCTGAGTATGCTGGTGAGGGAGTTTTCAGAAAAATGGGGCATGAAAGGTTTTACACTCTGGCAGTCAAAAAGTATATGAGTATTAATGATATTCTCACCACACAGGCATTTACCATTTTTGCTGAATTTGGTTATCAAGAGACTGTTCCGAATGTGATATGCCTGTTCTAGAGGGTGAATTTCATTTTATCATGGAATGTCCCTTTTTAATCATTTTCCACAAAATTGTATGCCACTGCATGTTCCTTCAGCCTATGTAAAGCTATGATTTTTCTAAGCTAATAAAATGCAAATCTTGACAAGTTCTTTCTCTGTCAAAGTTGATAAGATTTAATAAGAAGAAGAAGAAGAAGAATGTATAGAACTTATATTGCGCTGAATCTGGTAAAGCAACAAATCAAAGCGCTCAGAAGATTTGCCGGTATTTCATGGAAATATGATTTGTTTTCTTTCACAACTCTACATCATTTTCCCTGAGCCTTCTTACCAATTGTATTTGAAAAAGATATAGGATGTAATAGCTTATAAACCGTCTTGCTCTTTCTGTGCTGATTATTTCACTATAACTGCTCCTTCCATGCAGAACTCTTGCTTTTAGTTCTTGTTTTAAAGTGTATTGCTGTTAGGTTTATTCTCCTATTAAATATATTTATAATCCTTCATACCCCAACAAGAGGGGTTAAAAGAATTAAATCTTGAAATCGCGTGTGTGTGTGTGTCTGCGTGTGTGTGTTGTGTGTGTGTCTGTGTGTGTGTGTGTGTCTGTGTGTGTCTGTGTATGCGTGTGTGTCTGTGTGTGTGTATGTGTGTGTGTGTATGTGTGTGTGTCTGTGTATGCGGTGTGTGTCTGTGTGTGTGTGTGTGTGTCTGTGTCTTTGTGTGTGTGTGCCTACACGCACCCAGAGAGAACAGCGTTTAACGCAAACAAAAACGCATCTCGTGTAAACGCGCGTGTTTGTGTGGATATGTATTTGTATATTACGTGCCTGTCCAGAGAGCGCACATGCGTGTAAAATTGCAAGCGTGTGTGTGTGTGTGTGTGTGTCTGTTTCTGTGTGTCTGTTTCTGTGTGTGTTTGTGTGTTTGTAGGTGTCCATGTGTATACTTATTTGTGTGCATGTGTCTGTAGGTATGTAGTGTGTGTGTGTGTGTGTGTGTGTTTCATACGCCCTGTATGAAATCTCATGCAGAAAATGAATGTACATAACACACTCTTATACACACACACACACACACACACACACACACACACACACACACACACACACACACACACACACAAGAATACTTGCGCGTGCGTGTGTTTCTGCTTAGCTTTTGTATGTGTGCTTTTGATTTGTAGTTGCCTGTGCAGGCTGGCATGTGTGTCTGCGGGCGCACGCACGCGGGTGCGTATGCGTGCGTACATGTTCGATACGCCATCGTGCATGCCATCATGTGCGCAAGAGCACACGCACGCGCGCACACACACACACGCGCGCGCGTCTGTGCGTGCGTGTGTGTGTGTGAGACAGACAGACACACAGACACACAGATATACAGAGAAAATAATGAGACGGACCAACTGACTCACTGACTGGTAGAGAGAGAGACACACAGAGACAGATAGACACACAAACAGACAGGCAGTGAGATAGACAGACAGACAGACTCGCTGACTGAGAGAGACAGAAAGAGAGAGAGAGAGAGAGAGAGAGAGAGAGAGAGAGAGAGAGAGAGAGAGAGAGTGTGTGTGTGTGTGTGTGTGTGTGTGTGTGTGTGTGTGTGTGTGTTCGTGTGTGTGTAAGCGTGCTTGCGTGTGTGTGTGTGTGTGTGTGTGCATGTGTGTGTGTATGTGTGCGAATTGCTTTCATTTATGCCAGACATATCCGTTTGTTCACTTCTTGATTTAAAAAAAAATACTGGGGGAGGGAAGGGGGTCCCTTTTTAGTTTTCGCGGTTATTTTCTATCTAATTGCTCACTTTCTAGCCGCATGGTTGACAATTAAGAGTTATTTATAGTAGCATGTTGTTGGCTCTCCGCTCCCTACCCAACCACAGCCTTTTCTCACCTCATTATTCTGTTGTTCTAAGTGTATGCACGGGTTGGTTTTGTTTGCTTTCTTTCTGTCTTTCATTGGTTCTTTTCTTTTTCTTTTTTTTTTCCTTTATCCTCTCTTTTTCCTATTTTCCCCTTCTCAGTCTTTTTTTTTCTGTCCGTCGTTCTTAACTTATGCTTCCTTTGTTTCTCTCTTCTTCTTCTTCTTCTTTTCTCTCTCTCTCTCTCTCTCTCTCTCTCTCTCTCTCCTCTCTCTCTCTCTCTCTCTCTCTCCTCTCTCTCTCTCTCTCTCTCTCTCTCCTCTCTTCCTTTCTTTCGGTTTTTGTCTTCAAGATCATGACTATAAAATACAGTCAACACATCTCTGCAGTGGTGTACCCTATATCTGTGGTTCCTCTTTTGCTAGAAACAGGTTTAGTGACTTAAAATCTAAACAGAGAGCTGAGTCTCTGTTTAATAGTTTTTTTGTTGTTTATTTGTTAGTTTGTTTTTGCTAGGAACTGTCACTGCGTGTGTATTATCTCCTCCCCTGTGTGGATGCGGGAGGGAGGAGGGGGGGGGGGGGCTGTCAGTAAAAATACAAAAATACCATACCCACCTTCTGGAAGTTTTGTGCTTGGAATTCTCTCTTTTCTATCCCTCTCCTTATTTCTGCGATGTTCTTTTTTCCACCTGTCACCTCCTACTTGTCTATTTTCTGCCTTCCTGGTCTGTTCTCCTGCATTAATTTTTTTCCCAGAAAGACTTCAAAGATAACAATTCTCTCCTACATCAAAGTGGGATGCGCGGAGCCTGACTTCAGCCTTTAACGGCAGCGCAACGCATTTGGGCTTATATGACAGACGTAAACAATAGTTTTGGAGAGATTTGGAGAGAAGAGTACAGTCGGTGGAGATGAGATGCTTTCGGAGACTCCTTGGCATCTCCTACAAAGACCACATAAGCAACGAAAGCGTGCATAACAGAATCCAGCAAACCATTGGACCCTATGAGAACCTTCTAACGATCGTGAAAAAGCGTAAACTTAAATGGTATGGGCATGTCACAAGATCCAAAGGACTCGCAAAGACAGTTTTACAAGGCACTGTCCAAGGAGGAAGAAGAAGAGGCAGACCAAGGAAGAGCTGGGAGGATAACATCAGCGAATGGACAGGCCTAGAACTCAACAAAACCCTGAGAAAGGCAGAACAGAGAGAGGAATGGAGGGAACTGGTTGTTGAGTCTTTGAGGGTGCCCCCACGGTCGTCAGACTACGGGACAGATAGATAGATAGATAGATAGAAACAATAGTTGAGGTCTTTGCGTTCGATGAAGACGAAGACATTCTCCCTACACGTTACACTGGTATATCGAGAAATGTGGGAAGCAGTTTCTCTTGCTTACTGCACGGTTCGATGTGCCAGTGTGAAGTCCAGGCTGCGTGTTAGTGTGTTAGTATTTCCAGCATCTCATCACACGATGACATGAAAGAAGTCCAGGCTGCGTGTTAGTGTGTTAGTATTTCCAGCATCTCATCACACGATGACATAAATGAAGTCCAGGCTGCATGTTAGTGTGTTAGTATTTCCAGCATCTCATCATACGATGACATGAATGAAGTCCAGGCTGCGTGTTAGTGTGTTAGTATTTCCAGCATCTCATCACACGATGACATGAATGAAGTCCAGGCTGCATGTTAGTGTGTTAGTATTTCCAGCATCTCATTACACGATGACATGAATGAAGTCCAGGCTGCGTGTTAGTGTGTTAGTATTTCCACCATCTCAACATACGCTAACGTAAATGGGGGGAATGTTCAACGAGCAGCATGTGCTTGTTTTTCTCTCTCTTTTACATGCAGGTGTGGAGGTCTAGAGGTAGTCCAGAGCTCACGTACCCATCTAGGTAGCCAGACGTTGCGGGTTTGTTTCTTTCTTTCTTTCGAGGATAATGGAATAAGCACTCATGTGGTTTTTTATATCCAGTCTCCGTGTGTATGCAGTTTTGTCAATATTATCATCCGTTCCCACCACCACACAATAGCCTACTCTTACGAAAAGCGGATCGGGTTTTAATGTGTGCGCAAGACGTTTTGGTGGTTAGAGTTTTGCGCTCGATCTGACGGACTCGGATCAATCAGCCACCGAGGCATCCGTCCAAGGAGATGTTTTGTGTTGATTTGGTTTTGTTTTTTTATCTGGAATCAACAACAGTACCGACTCTACACCCCCAAACGTCCTTCGGATGAGACTGTAAATCGACGTCTCGTGTGCGAACGCAGGCAGAATACCTTGCACACACGTTGAAACCAGTTCTATATTTCGAAAGAGTAGGTCATTGCGTGCTGGCCAGAACGGATGACAGTTTAAAAACAACAACTCATGCACACTGGTGTTGTGTTTTGACATCATTCCCGAAGTCGGAGTGCGCCTACCTTGATGGTAGGTAAAACGGCCACAGTCCAATAACAGGGGGGGTACACACAGGAGGGGTAGTTTGGGTGCTAGTCTTTCGGATGGGTCGCTAAACCAAGGTTCCATCTGCAGTACATATTAAGCGCACACAAAAAAAAACCACGGCAACAAGAGAGTTGTTCCTGGCAAAATTAATTTTAAAAAAACAAAAACAAAACAAAACCACATGGGGAAACCAAATTTCATTTTCATTTTCTGTTTTTCATGTTCATATTCATACCACACTAAGTCGCGGCAGATTTCTCTGCATTAAATTCTGGCTGTTCTCCCCGGGGACTAGTGAACAAAACTGTAACATAACAACAAACTGTTACATAGAAAAGAAATGGTTTTTAAAAGTGTGGCGCCACTCTTGTGGTGCCGTTCTCTTGTCTCACTTCGGAGAGAGCAGCCCACATTTCGAGCAAAGAAGTCTGCCCTGACTGGAAATGGCCTGCCGGTGGGAACAGTGGGAACAGATGACAGAATTTACAAAACCTATTGTCAGGCATATCTTATAATGTTTTCTTGTTGTGGAACACCTAGCCTGTATTTTTTGGTTCTGGCGACCAGGTTGTGATGTTGGATATACTGGGATGGGTAGAGAATGTCTGCTCTGTAGTACTTTTTGCATTTTTTTTATTAGGAGTTTAAGCATTTCTCTTATGATGATGTCTGTGCTTTTTCATTGTATACATTCAGTTTATTGTATTTTTTGTGTTTTTTTGTGGCTGGGATGATGGATGGATCAAAATAGCGGGTTGTTTTTTTTCCAGCATGGCTTGGTTTCAATGGCCTTGTGGAGTGAAGTGATTTGGGTACTATGCCATTGGGTGGCCTTTTTTCAGCTTGGCAGTGGCCGGAAGTTTGAGGAGAGTGGGTGGAACTGGTTTAGAGCTTGGGGTGACTGATACTGGAGTACTGAGATTGAATGGGAGGGCGGGCATGACATGGCCTTCGTGGTCGGTGGGACGAGAAACATGAAATGAAATGAAAGGCTGGCGACCCTGAGGCCACCTATTTTTTTGCTTTCTTTGGGGAATGAAGGGGTTGAGGGGACGTACTTCTTCTTGCTGGGAATGGTTGTTGTTATTTATTTGTTTTTTTCTTTATGGGTCTTTTTGGTGCGGTGGGGGTCGGGGGTAGGTGTGGGATGATGCATAGAGGGGATACAGAAAACATCACTAAGAATGTGGGTGTGCTTGTGTATGTGTGTGTGCGCGCGCGGGGCAGAGAGATGTGTGTGCTTGGTGCGCAGATGGGTTTCATTCGAGAATTGAAAGGAAGGCCGTGCATCTCTCTCTCTCTCTCCTCTCTCTCTCTCTCCTCTCTCTCTCCTCTCTCTCTCTCTCTCTCTCTCTCTCTCTCTCTCTCTCTCTCTCTCTCTCTCCTCTCTCTCTCTCTCTCTCTCTCTCTCTCGTCTCTCTATCTTCTATCTGTCGGTCACCTGGGTGGGGGGGGGGGAGTGGAAAACAAGCATGGATGTACTGGGAAGGTTGTCTGTCAGTGCTAGCAAACTCTTGGTTCGGGTGCCTCAGCTCTCTGTGACTCCGCGGTCACTCCTGTCCACTGGGTGCCTACAGCGGATCACTGGGCCCTTCCACCAAGACCTGACGGTCTCCCTGTTTTTCATGAGGGTTAATGAATAGAACCGCTGGGTTGGGCTGGTATATGCTACTGTTCTGGGTCTTAGCATTTCATGTTAAGGTGGTTGTAGATACACTGATATCCTTATTTTTCTCTGTCCCGTGTAACACATGTCTTTGCTTGCTGACGATAGTCGAGCAAATTGTGGTTGTTTTTATCAGTTTGTCCAAATTTGTTGTTGTTTTGTTTTGTTTTTGTTTTGTTTTTGTTGTAATTTGATGGTGTGTGCCTATGAGTGTATACTACAATTGAGTATGTGGGTGTTAAGGTATGAATATCTAGTATTTTTTGTGGTTAAATTTTGTGAACACAAAAGGGTGTTTTGCCTCTTTGTAAAAGACGGTGCACGACTGAAAAACTGTGACAGGCACAGAATTGCTATATATAACTTAAACCAATATGAATAGAATAACAATAGCATCATTAAATTGTCAAGGCTTGGGTAATTATAAAAAGAGAAAGGATGTCTTTCAGTTTCTGAGACAGAAACAATACTCCAACTATTTGTAACAAGATACTCATTTCATAAACAAATTAGACAGATTAATTAGATCAGAATGGGGATATGAATGTGTTTTTGCATCCAAGAATTCTAAGTCCAGAGGTGTGGCAATATTTTTTTAACAATAAATCTGACTTTCGGGTTAAAAAACCATTAAAGACAGCCAAGCTAACTATATTATTTTGAACATAGATGTAATGGGAAAAGATTTTGTATTAGTGAATATTTATGGACCTAATAAAGATGAACCATATTTTTTGAGAGTATTAAATAAAAAATTGAACTGAATATTCCTAATATACTTAAAGCAGGTGACTGGAACTTAGTTCTTAACCCAAATCTTGATTACCATATCCAAAAACGTGTAAATAATGTTAAAGCACAGGAGGCAGTTAGTGAAATGATGGCTAAACTAGAGCTAGTATGTATATGGCGGGAATTAAACCAAGAAGTAACCCGTTACACCTGGAGAAGAACTACACCATTCCAGCAAAGTAGATTACACTTCTTCTTAATGTCAGATACTTTGATAACAGATGTAACAGACACAGACATTCTTTGTGGACATAGAAATGACCACTCTTTGATTTTGATAGAGTTTGATTTCAAAAAGCAAGAATAAAACAAAAAAATTTGGAAATTAACTCTGCATTACTTAAAGATAAAAATTATGTACAGTTAGTTAATGATAAAATCAAAAGAATAAAAAGACAGTATGCATTATTGCCATACAACAGTAAATTGACTGATGAGATACCAAATGATCAAATTAAGTTTTCAATATCGAACCAATTATTTCTAGATACGTTGATAATGGAAGTAAGAAGGGAAACAATTACCCATAGTATTAGAAAAACAAAGAGAGAAATATACACGAAAAAAGAACTTTAAAAAGACATACACATTTTAGAGCAAAACTCTTTTTTATGTGAAGCTGAAGCTAAACGTTTGAACGAGAAAAAGGAGGAACCGATCAGAATCAGACAAACAAAAATGGAAGGGATTATTCTAAGAACGAGAGCAAAATGGGCTTTACAAGGGGAGAAAATGAAGAAATACTTTTGCTCTTTAGAGAAACGGAATTTTGTTAGTAAGCAAATGTTAAAACTGACCACAGACAAGGGAGTTACTCTGACAAGCACAGAAGATATGTTAAGGGAAACAAAAGCATTCTATAAAAAAACTATATACTAGAAAAAACATAATACATTTTGATTCAGACCACTTCTTAGATGACCTTCCAAAATTAACTAAAACAGAATCAGACCGTCTGGAAGGATTAATCACCCTAGAAGAAGCCTCAAAAGTACTGAAAAATATGAAAAACGACAAAGCCCTGGAACAAATGGACTCACTGTAAATTTCTTTAAATTCTTTTGGAGGCAAATAGGGATTTTTGTTATTCGCTCACTAAAAGAAGGCTTTGTAAATGGGGAAATGTCTATCTCACAAAAAGAAGGACTAACCATTTGTCTACCAAAAGAGGATAAACCCAGAGAGTATTTAAAGAATTGGAGGCCGATTTCACTCCTAAATGTGACATATAAAATAGGCTCTGCATGTATTGCTAACAGAATTTAAATTTTTTTACCAGGGCTAATTAATGAAGACCAAACTAGATTTGTACCATGGAGATATATAGGAGACACTATACGAACACTACATGACTTAATACACTATTTAGAGGAAAAACATTTGCCTGGCTTACTGGTGTCAATAGACTTCGAAAAGGCATTTGATTCTGTAGACTGGGGATTTATGCAAAATGTTTCAAAACACTTTGGTTTTGGGAAGGGGTTGTAAAAATGGGTGTCCGCTTTTTATAAAAACATGAATTCGTTTGTAACTATGAATAGAAAGGTATCTTCAAGATTCTATATGGAAAGAGGATGCCGTCAAGGTGACCCAATCTCTCCATATCTCTTTATTTTATGCGCAGAAATACTTGCCTGCATGATAAGGAAACAGACGGATCTCAAGGGCATAAAAATAGCAAATACTGAACTAAATAGATGTCAGTTTGCTGATGATACATCATTCACTCTAGAGGGAGACCAACATTCATATGAAGTGCTTTTTCAAAGCCTTGAAACCTTTGAGGATATGTCAGGGTTAAAGTTAAACTTTGATAAAACCAAAAATGTTTGGCTAGGCAGCAAAAAGAATTCACTAATAACCTACTTACAACACAAAAAATGGAGTGGAATCCAAAAGAATATAAAGTCCTTAGAATCTGGTTCACGAACAGTTCCTCTAGTATGACGGAAGTAAATATAACTGATAAACTAAAAGAAGTTTTAAAAAAAACTATTGAAGATATGATCAAAAAGACTAATAATAATAATAATAATAATAATAAATGGAATTTATATAGCGCTATATCTTGCAGAGACAAATCAAAGCGCTTGCACTCAACTCATTCTTACACAGTCATACAACCAATGACAAACAATAGTTACATCAAGTCCAAATGTGCACACACGCACACACACACACACACACACACACACACACACACACACACACACACACACACACACACACAGGTCACACACCCTGGCAGGGCAATAGAATCTTGGTTGTTGAAGGCAGGGGAAAAAAACTGAGATGAGGCAGGAGAGGAAAATCTTAGGTTTGAAATAAATATGTCTTGAGACTGGATTTAAAAGTGTCATAAGAAGGCTTTTGGCGGAGAGAGAGAGGGAGATCATTCCACATCAATGGACCAGAAATAGAGAAAGAGCGACGGCCGATGGTGGATTGGTTGAATCTAGGTATTCGTAAGGACAAGGTATCTGCAGCAGAGCGGAGAGAACGAGAAGGAGTGTACAAGTGAAGACATTCACAGAGGTAGGCGGGTGCTGTTTTGTGGAGACATTTGTAACAGAGGGTACTGATCTTATAGTTTACTCTCTGTGGCACAGGCAGCCAGTGGAGAGATTGCAAGAGAGGGGTAATATGCTCAGATTTTTTCTTTCTGAGGATTAGACGAGCTGCAGAGTTTTGTATACGTTGAAGGGATTGGATAGATGATGCTGGCAGACCAGCCAACAGAGAGTTGCAATAGTCCAGACGTGAAAGAATGAGAGACGCAACAAACTTGGATGTTGCATCTGTGGACAGGTACTTTCGAATTGCACTAATACGCCGTAATTGATAGTAGCAGGACTGGCAGGTCTGAGTGATGAATTTTTGCATAGAGAGTATGTTGTCAATAATGACCCCTAGATACTTCACAGCAGTGGATAAAGGGACTGATGCATTGCCAAGTTGTATTGAAGCTGTTGTGATGGAAGAGAGTTTGTGTTTGGTCCCTACAAGCATGGTTTCTGTTTTATCTGCATTTAGCTGTAATTTGTTCTGTATCATCCAATTTTGGATATCTTGAAAGCAGTGGGCCATATTTGTAAAGAGAGAAGGCAGATTTTGAGGAGTGTCGCTGCTTAGAATCTGAGAGTCATCTGCATAAAAATGATGGTTGATCTGATGGCGGTTAAGTATATGTGACAGTGGAGCAGTGTAGAGGGTGAAAAGAACAGGGCCCAGAACAGATCCCTGTGGAACTCCACATTCCAATCTTGCAGGTACTGACTGAATCTTGTTTACTGTGACTGTCTGGAATCGGTCAGTAAGGTATGAACTAAACCAGGTAAGGGCTGTACCAGTAACACCAAATGTTTTTTGAAGACGGGAGAGAAGAATAAAGTGGTCAATAGTGTCAAAGGCTGCAGATAAGTCGAGTAGAGTAAGAAGAGAGATTTTCCCTGAGTCAGAAACGAGTAGAAGTGTGTTTAAGGTATGGGCAAGGGTAGTTTCAGTGCTATGTTTGACGCGATAGGCAGACTGAAACGCAGGAAGGAGACTGTTGGAGAGAAGGTGGTTGTTGAGCTGTTTTAGAACTACTTTTTCAAGGACTTTAGAGATAAACGGTAGGTTGGAAACAGGTCTATAGTTCTTCAGAATGTTGGGGTCAAGGTCATGCTTTTTGAGTAGAGGTGTGACTATGGCAGTTTTTAGAGCTGAAGGAACATTTCCAGAGACAAGAGATAAGTTTACTATATTCGTAATAATGGGAATAAGTTGTGGCAGGCACTGTGCAAAAAGAGAAGCAGGTATGGGGTCAAGATCACATGATTTTATAGTCATTCCTTTCAGAATTATTTCGATTTCTTTCTCGCTTGCGGGATGAAAGGAAAGGAGAGGAGTGCCAGAGAATTGGGGATCAGAAGTTGCAGGCTGGAAAGGAGTCTGATCCAAACTGGAGCGAATGTTGCGGACTTTGTCAGAGAAGAAAGCAGAAAATATAGAAGGAAGCTCAGAGTGGTTGTGAATAGAAGGCAGAGGACTAGCCTTCTCAGATCCAAGAAACGTGGATGTGAGGGAAAAGAGAGATTTCATAGACGTGGCATCAAGAACTTGAGAAGAGTAGTACTTTGTTTTTGCTGAACGAATTAAGGTTTTAACTTTGTTGATTTGTTTACGAAGAAGCTGTTTGTTTATTTCGGTTTTTGTTTTTCGCCATTGCCGCTCTAGTTGCCGGCGTTTGCGTTTTGCGACCAGGATGTCACGGTTGTACCATGGTGCACATGGCCTATCAGGCAGGAGATGGTCAGTAGGAGGAGCATGCTCATCAAGGAGTTGGCTGAGGACGGTATTGTAGTGCTTAGAAGGGTCAGAATGGTCAGGGGTTTGTGATAGGCGTTCAACAGCTTGGGAAAGGAAAGTTTGAATATCAATGGCCTTGAGGTTGCGACGGGTAATGCACTTTTTGTTTCTGATAGGCTTTGCAATGTTGAGAAAGAAAAGAATGGAAGAATGATCGGAAAGCAGTTCGTCAGTGACAGATACAGACTGAGATGTGACTAGACCTTGTGAAATGTCGGTAATAAGCCAGTCTAAAATGTGGCCTGATCTGTGTGTTGGTTCGTTTACTAGCTGGGAAAGAGAGTGATTTGACAAGGAAAGAGAAAGACGCTTGACATCAGGGGATGACTGGTTGTCGAAGTGATAGTTAAAGTCCCCAAGAATGATAAGTTTTTTTGGAGAGAGGCTGTAATGGTCAAGGAGTGACTGAAACTCTTGGTGGAAAACTGAAGATGTCAAATTGTTTCTACGGTTGGGAGGCGGACGGTAAAGGCAACAGAAAGTAACAGAGTGGCCAGGTAAGGTGAGGTTGAGTTCACAGACTTTGAAAGATTCGGGTGAAAACGGAAGGGAGTGACAGATAGACAGAGCTGGATGCAAAGTGTCTTTGTAGATGATGGCAATGCCACCTCCACGGGAGAGTCGGGGGAAAGAAAGAGTTTTGTAGCCAGGTGGAGTCAGCTGTTTTATCTTTGGTTCGTGGCCTAGTGGTTTTAGCCAAGTTTCTGTAAGAAAAGTTAGATCTAGGTTGTGTTCAGAAATAAAATCAGAAATGAAGTCAGCTTTGCCATCAGGGCAGACAGATTGCGCGTTTAGTAGACACATATGGAGAAGGTTTGAGGGAGGCAGAGAGGTTGGAGAAGACGGTGGTGAGTGACTATGACTAGCCGAGGAACAGGATGAGGGTGATGATAGAGATGTGTACAGTGGAAGGGCAGATAGTTTGGATTGTGAGTCAGGTGTGGAAGAAGGTGAAAGAACTGGAGCAGTCGGGGAATTTAGAGTCTCATGCAGATCATGACACACGTTAGGGATAGAACCAATGTAGTCAGAGTCACACACAAATGTTGAAACAGGTGGAGGACCAGAAAGCGAGGCAGTGTTGTGGCTGGTAACAGTTGTTGCGGTAGTGACGTCAGAAGTGAGGGGGGAGGCAGATGTCGGGGAATCACCCTGCAGTCGATGACGTATGCCCGCACCTTTAATAACACCTTTGGGTAGGGTAACAGTGCTTAAATCACTAGTACTCTCAAAGTTAATATACTTATTGATTTTATTGCCAAATCCCCCGGATGCTCAAGTTGCCCAGTTGCAAAAACTATGTTATGAATTTGTGTGGGACAAGAAAACATGTAAGATAAAAAGGACATATTCGGTGCAAAGCATCAAAAATGGCGGTATAGGTATACCAAATATCAGAGTATATATGCAATCACTGAAACTTGAATGGATTAAAAAAAGCTTATACATGGACACTAAAGTGGAGATTAATATTGCATTTACTGTACCTGATATAGATGATTTAGAGTGGATGGGCCCAAAACTGTTTTCAAAATTTAAAACCCATGCATTTTGGAAAGACGTGTTTCACTCATATGAAACATTTTGCAAACAAATGGATCTAAAGGATAACCAACAGTTATCAGCAGAACCAATTTTTCACAATGAAAAATTCAAAGTGGGAGACCAATGCATATATCATGAAAAGTGGGCACAAAACAAATTACTTTTGGTTAAACACTTGCTGCAAGATAATGGTGACTTTATAACTCATGAGAATTTATCAAACAAATTAGGTACTAACATTAACTTTTTGTTTTATATTAGCGGTGTGCGATCGATCCAACAATATGCGAGAATGAAAAATATAAAACTGCATGACAACTTAAGTACGGAAAGGACCAATGCTCTAGAGATTATATCAGAAGCTGGTAAAGGATCCCGTATTTATCATAATGAAATGATTAGCAAAATAGAAATTCTCGACATTAAATCTTTCTTGAATTGGAAAAGACAGCTTGACATTCCAATAGACTGGCACAAAGTATTAAAACTGACAAATAAGATTAAAGAAATTAAATCGAAATGGTTTCGAATAAAGATTTGTTATAGAATATTAGTCACGAACAAAATATTAAAGAAATGAAAGTTACAGATAATGACAACTGGAATTTTTGTGGCAAGGAAGAGGACACGATAAACCATTATTTATGGGAGTGTCAGTATGTACAGAATTTCTGGAAAGAGCTTGAAGTGACTATTAAACACAACTGTTCTTATTCCGAGAGACTGGACCTTAATGTGGAAATACTGCTTTTTGGCACTGATGCAATGACAACAACTGATGAAGTGTTCGACTTAATAGTACTTTTAGCAAAGTTCTGTGTTTATAAATGTCGGATTGGTAAAACAAAACCTAATGTTGATAATTTTCTGAATGAACTAAAATATAAATATAAAATGGAAAAGCTGGAGCACAGCAAACAAATGCAGTTTACTAATTTTCAGAAAAAAATGGTTCCAGTACAAAACTTAATAGAAAGTTGAGTACCATTTCAAAATATTAGTAAAATTCTGTATGTAATCTATAAATCTTGTCTTGACAACGAAAATGATGATGGATTCTTTTTGAACTTTGTGTAGCTAGTAGCCTTGTACACCCGTAAAACGGAAATGATGTAATGTTGTCTGGATGAACAGTTAATTTGTTTTGTACAGTATATGTGTGCCAATCAAAAAGATTTTGTTGTAATTCAACGACACAAAATACAGCATAAAAAAGTACAATACAATAGAATGCAGAACAATGCGTTGTGGTACAATACAACACAACACAACAATGAAACACCATATAATACAATGCAGTGTAACACAATACAAGACAAGGCGATGTAATGCAAAACAACGCTATAGAATAGAACGGGACACAATACAGAACAAAACAATGCATTACAATGCAATGCATACAATGTACAGAGACATAACACTGAAGTGGGTTGTACACCACTTTAAGCCACGACAAATATCTCTGCGTGAAATTCGGGCTGCTCTCCCCGAGGACAGCGCGTTGCCACAAGAGAAGCGCCACCCATGTTTTGTTTTTCTGTTCCTGCCCGCATACTTGACTTCCTGTCAGAGTGGCTTTTTCTACACATTGTCCCAGGGACAACTTTCTCGTTGTCGGGCGCAATATTCATTTAGTGCGCGTTCTTTTACGTGCACTAAATGAATATTGTGCACGGGACCTTGGTCTACTGTCTCCTAAAGACAAGCTTCCAGACCAGAATTCACGGCCTAGTGTAAGGGGGAGGGGTGGGTAGTTTATGACACAAACGAGAGTCGAACCACCACACACTTAAAACCCGGACTTTTCGCTTTCTAGGCAGGTGCGTCACCTCTAGGCCACCGATCCACAAACAAGAGGACACAGGAGAGTGTAGGGGGTTGAGCGTGAGACTAGTGATGTGACATAGCCATAGGACACCAGTTCCAGTCTCTGTTAAAGTCAGTGACAGTCAGAGAGGATGTTTTCTCCTGGAGTTAACATAGGTATTGGCCCCATCCTCTGAAAGACTCCGGATGAGGCTGTAAACCGAGGTCCTGTACGCAAACGCAAGCATTTCTTTCTTTTTTAATTTTTTTTATTTGGAGGGTAATCAATAAGCACTCATTGCTTTTCTGACATTCAGTCCCCGTGTGCATGCATGCGATTTTGTCAGTTTGTCATCCGTTCCCACCGGCACAATGCCAAAAGGTGGAACCAGTGCGCAAGGTGATCTGCGTACATTCACACACAGGACCTTCGTTTACAGTCTCATCCGTTTAAAAGACTGTCACGGGAGTTGAGTCGGCATTTTTGATAACTCCAGGGGGAACATTTTCTAGAGAAGGCGTCTCCGCGGTGGCTGGAACCCAACCCGTCAGATTGTGAGGACGACGTTTTACAGTTCTAACAACCAGCCATTTGCACAACATTTTACATGAAGTGAAAACCTCAAAAATCGATCATGTACAATAGTGTGCCAGCTATGAATGATGGTGCGGTTGACACAAAATATACCCAGCATACAATCTATATCGAGAGTGGACTGGGCTTCGTCGGCATCGATGTGTCCAGAACATACTATCTCACTGGTTTTGTTCAGTTTTATTGCCAGTCACACGTCCTCCCATCGCCTGATGTATCTCTATTTCTTGTTCCAAACACACGAGACATCAAAACTAAACTCTACGGCAAGCAAACATTCCTTACATTGCCACCAGTCATATGATATGCGCTACCCAGGAATATAAATAGGCCTACAATTGCACCTTTTTTTTTAAATCACCAAAAACTTATAGCTTCCCGGACAATATTAGAAATCTGTCCACACATGTCAGACTTGTCTGTCTATGTGTACAGGCGCACGTGTATGTGTGTGTGTGTGTGTGCGTGTGTTTGTGTGTGTGTGTGTGTGTGTGTGTGTGCGCGCGCAGCAGTTGCTGCTTGATAATACCGGCACCTTCCTTCCATCTCTCTATCTTTCATTTGTTTCTCTCACAGCTCTGCTATAGTGCCTCTGTGTGTACACATTTTTAAGCGCTTGGTAAATCATAATTTCGTACATTGCATTAACTCAATACGTTGTTCTGTTTTGCACAGAACTATACATTGAGTGAATGGAATATGTCATAGTAACATCTTGATTTAAGTTTATTTTACGCAAAAATGTACTGTGTCAAAAGTGACGGAAACCAACTGTTTTTCTTTTGTTAGGATGAAAGAACCATTGTATAACTAAAACAGTGTTATTATAAAAACAAACAAAAACAAACACCTTAGCCCAGTGGTTAGCGCGTTGGGTTACGGACTGAAAGGTTGCAGCTTTTAATCAAAGAAGAGTCATAGATTTGTTCGGACATTGGCCGGCTTCTACCCAGCTGGAGTTTGATATGGGCTCAGTAGTTAGACTGGAACCGCACAGTTGAGCTTCGTCCACTTCATGGCAGGTTTTTTTGAGAGTGCCACTCGACACTGCAGGTGCATGTATTTCGGTAGAAGCCAGGGTATATTGTGATGGATCGATAAGGACAGCTCTGTCAAGTAGTCTCACGGCACAAGCACTTCCAGGCCATAGTAACATCATTACGTCATCCCCACCGCTATCAAATATCACGCTGTAAAATAAAGTTGTTTTTGATTCTGTGGTCCTGGCTGCTCTGGTCTCGTGGTGATAGTTATGTTTCCCTTTCCCTTACACTTCTCTGCCTGTAGTGAAGTTCTGTGAAAGCCCACGGGGTTGGGGGTTCACGGGAGAGGGTGGCTGGTATGGAGGGACGTTGTAGAGGAGACCACCAGGGTGGATGCCTCACTCAGTCTGGCTTCGCGTCTAAGATATTGCTATTGTCAGTAGGGGGTGCTTAGTAGGTGGTGTCCTGTAGCTGTGCATGCTGGCTCAGAACATGCACCACTAAACACCACCACAGGGACGCAGCAGCGGTACGGAGCTCCTATGGCCGGTGGCCCCCTGGCGACCTTGCAATCTCAAGCTGTGGATATGGACTTCTGGCCCTGTGGTTGTTATAGGGTAGTCCTAGGTATGGCTGGAGTGGAAATATCGCAATGAGCATTCTGGAGACAGCTAGACAGAAATGTCAGGTTGGATGATACAGTATGACAAGAGAGAACAAAGTAATTATCGATCATCGTGCTATAACAGAAAGCTGTCTCTGATACATGTAGTCCTTGTTACTCTGGTCTCATGGGGAATTCATTTTCGGTTTCCCCATACACCTATGTGCGTGCGTCTGTGAGTTGAATCAAAGCCTTGTCAAGGGAGAAGGTCTTTGGGGAAATGTTATGGTTGTCACCACAAGTGGGTGTCTCACTCAAGCTCGGCGACTAAGCTATAATTGTTGTCAGTAGGGGGCTTAGCTGTGGAGTTTCCTGCGTATGCTTGCTCAGAACAAGCGCTATTGAACACCATCGAAGTGACCCAGCAGTAGTGCAGGGCTCCTCTGGTTGGTGGCATGATGGTGGCCTAACAGTTATGAACTATCTGAGGATTTCAGAGGCTTAGGATGCGACACGATGATGCTAGGTATGGCTGGGGTGTAGAGATAGGAATGAGCGGCGTGGGTACAGCAGAAAAAGAAAGTCACAAAAGAGGAGGCAGCAAAGAAAAGGAAACCTTTACATGAAAAAACATTAGAATGGAGATCAGTGAAATAGTGTAACAATGTATGACATTAAAATGTATGACAGTAAAAATGTATAACAATGTATATCGAAAAAATACACTGAGTGACAGTGAACATGATATGTAAAAGTGTATGAAAAGAAAGTAATGTGACATCAATTAACAATAAGGAAATATGTTAATTTGTATGGCAATATTATCAGGAACTCAGAAAGGAAGGTGGCAGGATGGTTAAAACGTTTGCCTGCCAACAACTAAACCGTGAGGTTCTGGGTTCGATTCCCAGCCTCGCCCTTTCTTCCCAGTTTGACAAAAAAATCGAACTGAATGTCAAAGTCCTTCGGATGAGACTATAAACCGAGGTCCCGTATGCGAACGCATGCAGGACATCTTGCGCACACGTTAAATCCTGTTCCGCTTTTCGAAAGAGTAGGCCATTGTGTGCCGGTGGGAACAGATGACAAAATTTACAAAACCGCATACACGCGTGGACTGGATGTAAAAAAGCACATGAGTGCTTATTCCATTATCCTCGATAAAAAAAAATCTGAGCGATTTGATTTGTTGCTTACAAGATTCAGCGCTAATATGTATTCCATATATTATTATTATTATTATTATTATTATTATTAAAAGTACAAATTATACTGTAATATAAAATGCTGACCATAGGTATTATGACTATATCATTTATAATATATATATATATATATAAATATATATATATATATATATATATATATATAATTCACTTCATAGGTATTATGACCTATAACAAGAAAAATGTATGACAATGAAACTATTAATTTTGACAGAGGATGAAAATCTTCTGCATCCAACACTCAAACAGCAACTATTGTCTGTCATATGAACACAACATGAGATGTGCTGGCGTTAATCACCTGACAAGTCAGGCCCAGCCCGTCTGACTTCAGATGAAAAATCTGGAATACAGGAACGTAGAAACAAAGCTACATAATATTAAACAACATGCCATTTTATCACAGCAATCCGAATGACAAAATCTGCTCCTGAGAACATACAAATCGACAATACAAAAAAGACGATTTCCAGCAAAAGGTGTACAAAATGACCACAGTAGCCAATAATTCCCTGCCACCAACTGCATACAATACCACAGGCGTTATTTTCAACAAGACTCAGTACAACAAATCTTCAACATGTGTGGTGATAGCCTTCCAAGATGGCGCTCCTTGGAACAACAATGCAAGCTTGGTCAGTGCAGAGGTGGAGGACATGGTCCTTCGAATCAAATATACCGTCATCCTGCCTCTCTTGTTTCTGATTGGTGCGCCTGCCAACGTCATCAACATGGCGGTGTTCTACAAACAAGGGCTGAAGGAACGGATCAACGTGTGTCTCTTCTCCTTGTCGCTCATGGACTTCCTCACTCTGCTCTGCAACATGGCCTTCTATGCAGAACAGGCTTACCTGCAGGTGTCGACACTGTTTCAATACAATGAGAGGTAAATACCACGAAAATCACTGTATATATAATGTGATGTATCATTCCTACAAATCATCTCATTAATTTTCATCATCTGTGCGGTTAGCTGCTAAGTCAGCTGGACTTTAGTGATGGAAGGCTACATCAAGGAAGAGTGTAAAACCGCGTGATATTTTATTGCTGAAACCTTGCTACATGACTTATTCTTCTAGACTGAAAAGTCTATCCAACATAAGCATAAATGAATTGACTAGCACGTTTTATGTCTGAATGTCGATGCATGAGATAAACCTTTAGTTCCTACACAATAGCGATTTTTCGTGTTCTTGTTGTTGTATAGTAAAAATAGATAGCAACTGCTGGTACTTTATACCTGCCATGACCAACACTACTTTTTCCAATGACAGAAAGACACAAGTTGTCAGCCCCTGAAGCATTTGGCGCTGACTCACCACCACCGCAGAAGAAACAGTTCCCCGTTCCTCCGCTAGAGCTCCGAGGTTCATCAATGGTGAGATTTTGTATATGCTACCATCTTTGCTCGCCGTGATAGTAGCCGCATTCCGACATTGGGATAGAAGAAACAAATGCACATCACCACAAAACCTTGTCAAGCAGCGTTCCCAAGCAAGACAAAAGTGTGTTACACCACACACTGTTCCCTGGTGATGAGAATAATGATGGTGCTAGAGAATCCCAGCCAGGACAGAGACTAGGTGACTGGGGGGTGATCCACGTTTCCTTTCAAAACAAATGCTGGTGCAAACAAGGCTTTAGGAGTACGGATGGTCAGGAAAGAAAATGATTGACTTCTTTCGAAATTAGTTTGATGAAGTAGACAATTTTTTACTTTAATTAAGTAGTAGAATCTGTCCATTGAACCCACAGAGCATTAAGCTTCAAATCTGGAGCAGGCCAGAGTCTGCAATCTCTCTACTTCTGGTGGATCTTCAGCCCACAATCCCCCAACAAGTAGTCAATAATGCTTAGCATTGTGCCATTTGAGGATGGGATAGTTCAGTTGTCAGAACCACTCGCTTTCCCTAAGCTAAGGTTAAGCAGCATCTAGCATGGTTACCAGTTGGATGGGTGACCATTTGCGCGCCTTGGCTTCAGTCAGTCCCCCAGTTCACCCAGCAGTAAATGGGCACCTGCCTCTTTAGGAAAGGTAAAGCAGTGAGGAGATGGTGCCACCCTTAATATGTTGGCCCCTTGAGAAGTTGAGGTCTCGGATGCCTCGTACACCTACAACCATATAGGTTATGGAACACTTTTACTTTTACCTTTTATTGCCCCATTTAGGCTATATAATCAATACCAAACGTTTTAACTGGACTGGTAAAAGAAGGGTTAGCATCAGTGTGCACATTTTGGTTTCCTAATCTAGCTACTCTGAGTACAGATTTTATCAGCATAGCTATAAACTGAGTTATAAGCTTATATCCTATTGAAATGGATCCTTTTATTCTCCAATAACAAAGCACATGGCAATATGACCAGCAATATTCCTAGTGATTTGCAAAATGTACTTTTTACAAATACATCTAAATAGGAATGCAAATTCCTTAAAATCCATCAAAGACTCTAGGATTTATAAAAACCTCATTACATGAATAAGAGAAGTTCTGTTAAATGAAACTCAAATAACTAAACTTAACTTATAAAACAGGATTTAACCAGCCGCACCTGCCATAGGCTTGAAAAGACAAATATTTTGATTGTTGTACATAAATCAAGCATGACTTAAAATGATAGCTCTTGATATCACATTCTGCAAGAAGCTTGTACTGAATAACAGAGACTGTTGATTTTCTGACCTGATGTTGACAGTTTTAGCCCTGCCAGACGCTTCGCCATGAACCACAACCTCTTGGGTTTCTTCGGACTTCCCTGGGTGTCTCAAGTCATCTCTGCCGTCATTGCCAGTGAAAGATGTTTCTGTGTCCTGTGGCCTCTTCGCTCCCAAACCTTTCTGTCTACCTCCACCACCACCATCATCATCGTCATCGTCAGCATCGTCCTCCTGGTTTTGTACTCTATAGAGGTCACGACCTACCGTGCAATGTGCGTTTATGACCCCATAACCAGTGCTAATTCTTGGATTGTCGTTCCCAGTCAGTTTTTTCTGGACAATCAGGAATTCATTTACATCCTGAGTGCTTATGTCTTTGGTGTGGCCCTCCCTGCAGTGATTATTTCGGTGTCAGTGTTGACAACTCTGGTCACTGTGATCAAACTGCGACAGGCAGCAGCATGGCGTGCCAGCACGTCTTCTGTTAGCAGTGAGTCAGCACGTGACACTGGACTGACTGTTATGTTGGTCTACAACTCCATCTTCTTCATCGTCTGTATGGTACCTGCAGTTTTGAAAAGGTAAGTATCACCGTCACCGTCACCTTCACCAATCCCTCAGATTCCGAATCCTTTGGGGAGCCTTCAAGTTGAGGGGAAGTTTGTACTCACAAAGTCAGATATGTATTACAGAAATTGATTTGGGTTTTATAGCAAAGATACTAAACAAAGCCGGTTAACTTGAAGGGAATGGAATAGCTCAGTGGTTGGAGCACTTGCTTCCCCCCAGCCAAGGTTAAGCAACATGGAGCATGGTTACCACTTGGATGGGTGACAGTTTGTGCGCCTTGGCTTCAGTAGTCCCCCAGTTCACCCAGCTGTAAATGGGTACCTGCCTCTTTATGGTCAGGGAAGGTAAAACAGCGAGGGAGAGGAGATGAGTACTGCCCTCAATATGCTGGCCCCTTGAGAAGTGAGGTCTCAGTTGCCTCACTCCCCTATAACCTACGACGAGGACCCTACGACAAGGATGGTTAACTGGTAAATTTAATAAAATACGTAATTCCTGTGTGGGGATACCAGTAAAGTATAGATGGTATCCCCACAGTCTGGATATTCTGTGCCAGGAATTCCTTCTTTTACATCCCTCTTTTTGTTTCTGCCTTGTTACTTTTCTTCCTGTCACCTCCTTCTTTCTTTTTTCTGCCATCTTGGTCCATTCTCCTGCCTTTTTTTCAGAAAGACTTAAAGGATAACAAGGCTCTCCCACACCAAAGTCGGATGCACTCAGCCTGGCTTATCAGGTGCTTAATGGCGTCACAACGCATTTTTGCTCCAAAGACTCACAACAATAATTGCTGCCTGAGAATTCGAAGAAGCAGAATAATATATGACAACGGCTGGCTCTTTTTATAGAAATCTTAGTGTGACTGTGGCAGTGAAAGTTCCATTCAAAGAATAGGACATCAGACAATCCACATTAAAACCACTAAAAAACGAATGGAAAACTGCAACAAAAGAAATGACGGAGAAGGTAGAAGAGTGGTGATAGATAAAATCTAATCTTCTACATGTCTGTGTCAACTCTGGACTTCACAGCAAAGCCAGCCCTCTGCTTTGTCTTCTATCTTTCTAGTTTAGCACTTACAATAAACTGGAAGAACAATACCAACAAATCCAAACAGTCCATGACAGGCCAGATTCTTGACCAATACAGGTGTTGTTGTTTTTCTGAGCTGCTGTAAAGATCAGAAAAGAGCTCCATTTACCTCCCTTCCTCCCTCAACAAACCTCTCGTCTCTACGTTCGCCATACTACCAAAATGGTTCTAGAATTTAGAAGGAAAAAATTAACTAAAGGATCTTTTTTCTGCATTTACACTTTCATTTTATTTCATACAAAAAGACCTATATTTTGTTCTATACTTTCCACATGGACCTTCTCAATCAACACTAGAAAAACGTTTGCTATAAAATCACCCGTCTAGAATTTAAACAATGAAATGAACTGTTATCTGTATTTACGATTTCATTTTTCCAGGCATACAGACACTTATCATTGCTGTATGTTTTCCATAAGGACCTTTCATAACTGTATGGTATCTCCATAGGCATCCTTTAGTCTCAGAAGACTAGGGAGTTGCACTCTAGGTGTTGATTCTGGCACAGCATCAGGTTGTGGCTGGCCAGTACCATGCGGGAATGACAGTACCCAATGGCAGAGGGCACAGGTGAAGTCTGACATTGGTCTGTCTGCCTGGGCTGCAGCCTTTCTTGTTTTCTTTGCCTCGTGCTGCTGAGCAAGTGTCCCTTCCAACTTGGGGAGCCCTTTCTGCACAAGGGCTGTTGCTTCCCAGTTGTTCTGATCGATGTTCAGCACTGTTAAGTCCCTCTTGAACACTTCTTTGAATCGCAGCTGTGGTCTTCCTGTGGGACATTTTCCTTGCACAAGATCCCTGTACAGAAGATCTGTAGGGATCCGTGCACCATGCATGCACACAATATGGACAAGCCAGTGTCTACGACTCTGTTTCAGCCGCGTGTACACACTGGTGCATCCATCTCTTTCCAGGACAGTGTTGTTTGAGACGTTTGACCTGCCAGGTGACATTCAAGATGCATCAGAAACAACGCATGTGAAAAGCTTTAAGCTTTTGCTCTTGTCCGGCACGCAAAGTCCAGGATTTGCTGCGGGACAGGACGGTGCTTGCAACACAGGCTCTGTAGATGTGGATCTTTGACTGCTCAGTCAGCTTGCTGTTTTTTCATGCTTTCTTTGTCAGTCTGATCATAGTGGTAGCTGCTTTGCCCCATGCGCTTGGTGAGCTGTGCATTAAATGAGAGCGTGTCTGTGATAGTTGAGCCCAGGTATACAAAGTCATGGATGACATCCAGTTCATGGTCATTGATGCTTATGGCTGGGGGAGAGTCAACATCCTGTTCCATGACTTGTGTTTTCCTCAAGCTACTGGTGAGCCTGAAGTCTTAACGGGCATTGGTGAAGTGACTCATGATCTACTGCAAAGAGGAAGTCACGCAAGCACCTCAGCTGGACTTAAACCTTGACTCTCAGTCTGAAGAGGTGGAAGAGGTTCCATCTAACCTGGTTTAGAGGTAGATAGCTCCAGCTGCAGGACCAAATGGGTGTTTCAGCATCACAACAAAGAAGATTCCTAACAGTGTGGATGCAGCCCTGTTTCCCTCTGCTCCATACGTTGAAGCAGCTGATAATGAGCCATCAAAGATGACAGTGCCTTTCATGTCTTCATGGGAGGATCTGATGATAGAAGTTTGGGTGGACATCCGATCTTGGGAAAGATCTTAAAGAGGCTATTCCTAATGACCAGATCAAAAGCCTCTGTGAGGCCTATGAAAGCAAATAAGAGTGCCTACCTGTCCTCCCTACATTCCTCCTGAAGTTGTTTGAGGGAGAAGATCATGTCTATATTTCACTGTTTGCACAGAAATCACACAGCAGTTCAAGGTAGGCTTGCTCTGCAAGTACTTGGAGCTTCTTCATTACTACTTGTGTAAAGACTTTCCCAACAATACTGAGGAGAAATATGCCGCAATGATTATTTCAATTGCTTGTCACCTTTGTTTTTGAACAGCATGACCGCATTAGCATTCCTCATGTATTGTGGTACTTCACCTTCACTCCAACAGAGGCAGAGGATTTCAAGCAACTCAGTGATGAGTGACTCTTTGCAGCACTTCAGTACTTCAGTAGGAATACTGTCTTTTCCAGGTGCCTTCCCAGAGGCAAGAGAGTCCAGGGCTTCGCTGAGTTCATCTATGGTTGGTTCTCTGTCAAGCTCTTCCAGCTCTGATTAGCACTCTATAGCATTCAGGGCATCTTCTGTCACTACATTTTCCCTTGCATTTGTATAGCTCAGTGCAGTATTCTACTCATCACTGCATCTTTTTCTCTGTCTTGAATTACATACCATGTTGCTGATTTTAAAGGGGCAGTTTTCTTTTGCATTGAGTCCAATGCCTGCTTGATGTCATCATACATCGCCTTCTTGTTGCCTGTGTCAGTTGCGATCTGAACCTTGGAGCAGAGCTGAAAGCCAAAAAACATTGGCGCATTGCCTGGCACTCTGCTGGATTTTGCTGCAAGCAGCATGGATAACCAGAAGGTTCTGCTCACTGGGATTGGTTTTATATGCTGTCAAGGCGTTTCTCTTGGCTTCGGTGACTGGTGTCATTTCTTCTGAGTGGGCTTTGAGTCAATAAGCTGACTTGCTGGTCTGGGCATTTTCAGTAGGTGGACCAGGGGGAAATGCTCCAATGCACGTGCAAACTCCTCCACTTTTACTTTATCACTTATCTTGCTAGTGTCAATGCGAGGTTTGCCCTCCTTTCTTGTGCGATGCAGTCTCTTCACACAGAGCTTCACATTTCTGCACACCAAAGAACGATAAGTGTTACAATTGGAACTCTGGTAGCTGTGAGTGATCTTCATGCTGGAAAGGTTGACACGTCTGGTGAGGATCAGGTCAAGCTGATGCTAGTGTTTGGATCGCGAGTGTCTCCAGGATACCCGATGCTAAGGCTTCGTGTTGAAGAAGTGTTACTGACGTACAACCCAAGATGACAGTAAACCGCTGACTCAGGAAAAATCCCCCTTCTCACTCTTCTTGACTTATCTGCAGCCTTCGACACTATAGACAACTCAATTCTTCTCTACCGTCTCCAAAACACGTTTGGTATTAAAGACACAAGCACTCACCTGGTTAAGTTCATACCTTACAGACCGATTCCACACAGTTACAGTAAATAAGATTCAATCAACACCTGCCAAACTGGAATGTGGAGTCCCACTGGGATCAGTTCTCGGCCTTGTTCTTTTCACTCTCTACACTGCTCCATTTTCACATATAATAAACCATCATCAAGTCAGCCATCACTTTTATGCAGACGACTCTCAGATTCATAGCAGTTATACTCCTGAAAATCTGCCTTCTCTCTTGACAAATATGCCCTACTGCCTTCAAAATATCCAAAATTGAATGATACAAAACAAGTTACAGTTAAATGCAGATAAAACCGAAATCATGCTTGTAGGGACCAAACACAAACTTTCTTCCATCACAACAGCTTCAACAGAATCTGGCAATACGTCTGTCCCTCTATCCACTGCAGTGAAATATTTAGGGGTAGTTATTTGACAACACACTCTTCATGCAAAAATTCATCACCCAAACCTGCCAGTTATGCTAGTATCAATTACGGCGTATTAGCGCAGTTCGAAAGTATCTGTCCACTGATGCATCATCCAAACTAGTCACGTCTCTCATTTTCTCACATCTGGGTTATTGCATTTCTCTTTTAACTGGTCTGCCAGCATCATCTATCAACCCTCTTCAACGTATACAAAACGCTGCAGCTCAAGTAGTCCTCAGAAAGAAAAAGTCTGAGCACATTACTCTTCTCTTGCAATCTCTCCACTGGCTGCCTGTGCCTCAGAGAGTAAACTATAAGATCAGTACCCTCTGTTACAAATGTCTCCACAAAACAGCACCTTCCTACCTCTGTGAATGTCTTCACCTGTACACTCCTTCTCGTTCCCTCCGCTCTGCTGCAGATACCTTGTGCTTAAGAATACCTAGATTCAACCACTCCACCGTTGGCCGTCGCTTTTTCTCTGTTTCTGGTCCATCGATCTGGAATGACCTCCCTTTCTCCCTTCGCCAAAAGCCTACTTATGATGCTTTTAAATCCGGCCTCAAGACACATTTATTTTAATCTTAAGATTCTCTCCTCTTGTTTCATCTCATTTTTGTTTCATCTCATTTTGTCCCTGCCCTCAACAACCAACCCCCCCCCCCCACATCACCCTGCTGGAGTGTACAACCTGTGTGTGTGTGTGTGTGTGTGTGTGTGTGTGTGTGTGTGTGTGTGTGTGTGTGTGTGTGTGTGTGTGTGTGTGTGGTCTTTACATTTGAATTTGTAAAATCTATTAATTGTAGGGGACGGGATAGCTCAGTGGTCGGAGCACTCGCTTTCCCCCAGTCAAGTTAAGCAGCGTCGAGCGTGGTTACCAGTTGGATGGGTGACCGTTTGCGCGCCTTGGCTTCAGTACAGTTCCCCCAGTTCACCCAGCTGTAAATGGGTACCTGCCCTCTTTAGGGTCAGGGAAGGTAAAGCAGCGAGGGAGAGGAGATGGGCGCCGCCCTCAATATCCTGGCCCTAGAGAAGTGAGGTCTCTGACACCTCGCTTCCCTACGACCTTATAGGTTATGGGACTCCTTTACCTTTTACCTTTTATTAATTGTAACTGGTTGAATGTGCAAGACTAGGATGAATGAAAGCACTTTGATTTGTTGGGGTTTTTTGCAAGATATAGCGCTGTATAAATTCCATGTAGTATTATTAATTATTATTATAACATTCATTTCCCAGTGCGTAGCTAACAAAAAGATGGTCAGAGTTTGATCACACTACTTTGGCATTGAAACCTATGATGTATAAATTAGTATTCTTTCAGAATTCTCCTTATATAACACTGAGTCTATAAAAACATGTTTTTGCTTCTGCTGTGACATCAAAGTTGGTGTGAATGGCACTGATTAGACTGATGGTCTGAGGATTGTTAGAGTTGGAGAGATAAACACTCTGTCCTCTGTTGTCTGGGTAATGGACCATTAAGCTTTGTTTACGTGAATTAAACCGTGTCTCTGACCTCTTCTGATGGTTTGCCGTCCAGAACAGATTGACGCGTTCTAGCAGTAACAATGTTTCAATATTTTTTATTAATTATATTGATTATTATACTTATTTATGTTTCATTATGAATAATTAATTATTTCATACATCCTGTTTGTGGGAGCCTGGTTTCTTGAAGGGTGATAATGTCCATCTGCATTCTTCTCAGATTTCTGTCAATGAAAGCTTTCTTACGAGCATTATTCACTTCCTGCAGGTCGTCAAAAAGCCTGGTATCATTGTCCTTACGTTCCACGTGCCAAATTTCAGGCATGAGTTTTTATTTTTTCTGTTTCCAGTTGCACAGTTATTCCTTCAGTTCCTGGGCTTTACCACAGTTCTTGATTAAACCATTGATGCTGGGACAACAGCAAAGTGAGAGGCTGTACGATCAGTGGCTTTTCCACTCATGGCAATGTGTTCTCTTTAAAGTATTCCTTCTCCCTGTCTCTAACATAACAATGTTTCATTGTCTACAGGTTGGTGTGGATGTTCATGCCAGAGCTGGGTGTGGGGAGGAAGCAGCATAACCTGGCCATGCTGTTCAACTGGATCATGGACAGCTTCTCCTACATCAACGCCACCTTCAACATCGTCATCTACTACACCATGGGATCTCGCTACAGGCAGACCTTCTGGCACATTGTGGGCAGAGGCAGCAAGGCTGCTGGACACAAGAGTCAAGGGTAGTGCATGCTGACTGGTCTGGAGATAATGCTGGTAGTCCCTTCAGGAAGAAAACGACACAGCTTGGGGTTTTAAACCTACCGTGCCATCAATGACTCTTTCACAGTTTGTTTTGATAATGGAAAATCCACCTCCTGCAGTTCTATACTGTCCTTCGTAGGAAAGTGAAGGATGTTCACCGTCTCGTATTTAGAAACTGATTATGAATATGAAAATAAAGATGACTGTCTTCAAAACGTACTTGTGTAATAGTGGTTTATATGTTTTGTGTTTGCACACATTACCCAAACAAACACTCTTCAAAGGAAAAACTGCCTGTTTACCTTTCAACCAAGAAACTTCTTCACATTGAGTATAGTAATGTGGTTCTTGACAATCAAATGCACTTGTTTGGTAGTGCAAGTTGTTGTTGGCTTTATTTTGAGCATGAGCTATGGAAGTACATGTTTTTAAGACAACGTGACAGGTCTTTACTACTATGATTCCTATTATAAAATATCCCAGCATCAACCAGGCCCGAGAGTCACAGACACCTGCAGTGATGGTCAGGTAATTTAAGCAACACTCTCAAAATTGTACCCGGAAAGTTCATGACGCTCAACTGTGTGGTCCCAGTCTTCCCAATGAGCTCGCAGCACACTCACTTTGGGTAGGAGCCGGCCGGCTTTTGAAAAATCCCTGTCACTATGGTGGGATTCAAACCCGCGACCTTCCAGTCCGTAACCCAACGTGCTAACCAATGCGCCAAAGCGGTTGCTTTTTCTTTTCCTCATATTGTATGGTGTTCACTTAAAGAGAAGTGTCACAGTTAACACACACACACACATAGATAAATAGATAGATAGATAGATAGATAGATAGATAGATAGATAGATAGATAGATAGATAGATAGATAGATAGATAGATAGATAGATAGATAGATAAATAGATAGATAGATAGATAGATTTTTGGACTGGATGCAGTTTCAACAAGCATTACGATAATATCCTTATTATTATTTATTCTTTTATTTCGAGGATAATGGAATAATCGCTCTTGCGTTTTTTTCTATCCAGTCCCGTGTGTATGCAGTTTTGTAAATTTTGTCATCCGTTCCCACCGGCACACAATACCCAACTCTTCCGAAAAGCAGAACTGGTTTTAACGTCTGCGCAAGATGTTCGGCGTGTGTTCGCACACGGGACATCTGCTTATAGTCTCATGAGAAGGACTCTTTTTTTTTCTTTTTTTTTTTTTTTTTCTTTTTTTTTTGGGGGGGGGGAAGTGGTGGAGTTAGCACTGGTATTAACTACAGAGGAAAAATCCTCTAAAACGAGAGTCGAAATCGGTCAGCAGATCAGGAACTCAACGCGCATCCCTCTAACCAGAAACCTATTTATGACACTTTTAAATCCAGCCTCAAGACATATTTATTTCAAACCTAAGATTCCCCCCCCCCTCCTGTTTCATATCAGAGCTATCCCACCTTCACTAACCCATGCCCTATCACCCTGCTAAAGTATACGACCTGTGTGAGTGTGTGTGTGTGCTTTTGAAAAACATTTGACTATTTACATATTATTTCATAGATTTTGTCTGCAGTGCACCATGTTTGTAAATATCTGTTTGTTTAAACTATTGATTATTTATCATTGATTGCATGACTGTGTAAGATTATGTTGAATGCAGGTGCTTTGATTTGTCTTTGCAAGATATAGCGCTATGTAAGTTCCATTTAATATTATTACTATTATTAACCATCAGGCTATCCCGTCTACCCATATCTACACTGATAATGGCCAAACCATGTTTGCCTGTAGAAGAAGCCATTTTCTCTAGGTGTTGTTACTCCGAACTAGCTGTTTGTGCGTGGTGCTTTGTACTTTTATAAAAAGTCGTAAACAGTTGTTTTTTTCTGGGGTGGTTAACACAGCAAAGAAGAGACAGATGACATGTTACAAGGGGAGAGCAGCCCGAATTTCACGCAGAGAAATATGTGTAAATTGATAGTGGTGTCCAACACAATACAATACAATACAATACAAAGGAATGTACTAAACTACACAATATTACACTACACTACACTACAATACAATACAGTGTGTCAGGTCAGTCAGAGAAGTTCTCTGTTACTGCTACTGGTATCCATGTAACCCAGTACAACCTGTCGCATGTGGGGGAGGAAACCCCAATAGAAAAAAACCCAAAACATTTGGAGACTTGGAGAGGAGATTGGCGCCACCAAGGAATATCCTAAGCCCACAGAAAAAACATGAAAGACAAATGCAAAGCCAAAATGATACCGGATCGGTCGAGGCCCGGGTTACCAATACGACCGCGCTTTCCATTGATCAACACCAGGTTGGAAGTGACAAGTCAGCTACTGGAGTTAAAACATTACTTAAGCTCCCTAAGAACAAATCACCATTGGTACATGGAACGTCCCGTACACTCTACCAGTGCGGGAAAAATCAAAGAACTAGAGTATGAGCTTAGCCGTATAAAGGGACATTATTGGACAGGAGAAGTGAGATGGACAGATTTGGGAGAACATTGACTGAAGAAGGCCAACAAGATCTGGTACAGTGGCCAAGAGAAACATCACCAATATGGAGTGGCATTTATTGTCAGAAAGGAAGAGTGGGGTGCATTATAACTGTACACCGGCTTCCAGCAGATTATCGCATCCGGGTGTCGCCAAGCCCAAGAACATCACCATCATACAAATCTAGCACCATCATCTGACCATGCAGATGAAGAAGTAGAAGAATTTTATGAAGACTTGAAGAGACCATAGAAAATACCCAAAAGGACATCATATCATCCAAGGGGATTTTAACGCCAAAGTAGGTCCTGCTCTTACAACCAATGGCCGGAACAGTTGTCAGTTTGGAACTGGGAGACCAACGACAGGGGACTACGTCTGCTGTAGTTTGCTGCACCACAGACTTACCATTGCCAATACCCTCTATCCCCACAAGCAGTCAAGGAGGACAACCTGGCATGCGCCAAACGGCAAGATCCATAACCAAATAGATTTATCTTAACACCACGGCTTCAAATCCAGCATCAACAGAGCCAGAACAAAACCTACCCTGGAGCTGACATAGGCAGCGACCACGACCTTGTGCTGCTGGTATTCAAAATGAAGCTGAAGAAAAAACAAACACCTGCAAACCCACGTATCAAATTTGACGTGGACAAACTGAAAGATCCAGATGTCGAGGAGATCTTCCAAGCTAAGCTTGGCGGACGTTTTGCGGCATTAACCCTCCTGGACAATGACATCAATGACCTCACCAACAACTTTAATGAGGCAGTCCGAAAAACAGCAGAGGAGGTACTCGGTCGTCAGAGGAATAAACACCAGCCATGGACTACCAATGACATCTTGGACCTCTGCGATACAAGAAGAGCACTGAAACCAACCAGGTCTTCCAACCCTAAAGAATACCGGGAGGCCAACAACCTCGTGAAGAAGTCAATGTTAAAGGCCAGAGAGAAGTGGATCAGTGATCAATGTGATGAGATCGAAAAAAACATGAAAGTGGGCAACAGTAAAAAGGCATACGACACCCTGAAGAAACTCACAAAACCACTTCAAACCAAATCATCAGTCATTGAAGACAGCTCCGAAACCTCCTCACAGAAAGCTCAGCTGCATTGAACAGGTGGTCTGAATATTGTCAAGAACTGTACAACTACCCAATACAACCTGACAAGAGCATAATAGAAGAGAAAGCAGCAACATCAAGAGCACCCTCGCCATTACCTATACTGAGGGAAGAAGTGGAAGAAGCCATCCGCAGCTTACCAGTAGGAAAGTCCCCAGGAGCAGACAATATACCAGCAGAGCTGCTCAAGCATGGTGGTGCTATCTGTCAGAAGATTTAGGAGACAAAACAGTGGCCAACAGAATGGACACAATCACTCATCATACCCCTGCCCAAGAAGGGGAATTTACGCCAATGCCAAAACTATAGAACAATCAGCCTCACCAGCCACGCCAGCAAGATCATGCTCAAAGTTATTTTGAATCGACTCAAGAAGGAGGCAGAAGAACACCTTGCAGAGGAACAAGCTGGGTTTAGGGCAGGCAGGAGCACAATCGAACAGATTTTTAACTGCCACATCCTGATGGAAAAACATCTTCAACATCAGAGAGACCTGTTCCACAACTTCATCGACTTCAAGAAGGCTTTCAACAGAGTATGGCACGAAGGCCTGTGGCAGGTCCTCAAAATGTTTGGCATTGAAGGACTAGTGCAAACCATTCAAGCACTATACAACACCGCAAGCAGTGCAGTCCTTCTGAACAATCAGGTGGGAGACTACTTCAAAACCACAGTTGGGGTCCGACAAGGATGCCTGTTATCTCCAGTCCTGTTTAATCTGTTCTTCGAAAACATTATGAGAGAGACCCTCCATGACTTCCACTCTACCATCTCCATTGGCGGCAGACCCCTCAACAACTTACGGTTTGCCGATGACATTGACCTCATGGGCGGAAGTAACACAGAGCTGCAAGATCTTACGACCAGACTTGAGAACAGAGCTGGAGCATATGGGATGGAGGTGAGCTCCGAGAAAAGTAAAGTACTTGTGAACAGCACGAGCAACGCCACTGCTAATTTTTACATGAACGGCCAACAACTGGAGGAGGTAGACGCTTTTAAATACCTTGGCGCTACACTCACAAAGGACGGGCGATCGACGACAGAAATCAAAGTCAGAATAGCCATGGCAACATCTTCCATGACAAAACTCACCACCATATGGGAAAGTAAAGAGATCAGTTTCCCAATCAAACTAAAGCTCTACAAAGCCCTAATTCAGACGATCCTGTTGTACGGAAGTGAAACCTGAACATTGACTGCTGAAACAGCAAAGCGAATCCACTCATTCGAAACAAAATGCCATAGAAAACTGCTGGGCATATCCTGGAGAGAACGAAAGACCAATGAATTTGTCAAGAGTCAAATAACACGGCTGGCAGGTCCACAGGAACCCCTTCTCACCATCGTCAAGAAGAAAAAGCTGACATGGTTCGGCCACGTCACCCGCCACAACGCTCTGCCAAAAACAGTACTGCAGGGAACACTCGAAGGTGGCAGAAGGAGGGGAAGACAGAACAAGTCATGGATGGACAACATCAGAGAATGGACCAGGATGAATGACTCGGCACTACTGCGCAGAGCCGAGGACCAAGATGGATGGAGGAGGCTTACCACGGCATCGTCTTTCGTGTCTCCCCCACGACCGCCAAGGTCACGGGTCTGATGATGATGATGATGACAATACAATACAATACAATACAATACAACACAATATAATATCATTTATCACCTGGAGACAAAATAGTTAATATATACATAGAAAGGGAATGGGGTTGGAGAAAGGGGGGGGGGGGGGGGTCGTTTGATGAAAACTATTACAAGATTAACCTCTAGACCTAGCTACAGTATCGTCGGCAGCAATATCAGCCACAAGAGTGGTCAGTAAAGGGTATGGACACCATCTCTCAGGTTAACTTGAATGCAAACTAGCTGGCAGAAGATTATGCGTGAGTGAGTGAGTGGTGAGTGAGTGAGTGAGTGAGTGAGTGAATGAGTGAGTGAGTGTGTTTCAAGTCAAGTCAAGTCAGTTACAATTTTATTTCCAGATGGTACATTGAATAAGCAATGCATTTGCTTTTTTTCATCAAGCCATCTATCTAAGAACAAATTTCTTAATGATTATACTAAAATACTACATTATTGCATCATTTACCATTAAATTAAACCAGTAAAAAAAGGGAAAAAGTGTGTATGTGTGTGTGTGTATGTGTGTGTGTGAGTGTGTGTGTGTGTACCTTGCATCATATATGCAGAAGATTATGAATGCGTGCGTGCATGCGCGCTCGCGCGCGCGTGTGTGTATTTGTGTTTGTGAAACTATACCTTGCCTGCACGCAAAAGCTTTTTGAGTCCCCTACTAAATCCCTTCCAGTGCATTCTGGAACAAGGCCTTGTGTACAGACAGAAGTGTGACAGCCCGCACTCTTTTTAAAAGAACATCCATTGTGTAGGAGAATAGGCTACAGAAAGCTGAGGACCGCGGGGAGTGGAGAAAGCTGGTTGTAAAATCTTCAGTGGTACCTCCACGGTCTACAAGACTACGGGATAGGTGGGGGCGAGAGTGGGAGGTCACTTAAGGTAACTGGTATGGAGGACACAACCCTGAACTCTGCATACCCTCTGTGAAGACTGAAGTCAGCTTAACATTCACCCAGCCTGGAGAGGGCTGGACACCACAAGGTCCGCCATGCCCATGACACACTGCATGGTAATCTCTGTCTGGTGTCTCAGTCAGTTTTCAAGGAGGAAAAAAGGGGAATGGATCTGAAAGAACAAAAGGCTGAATGCCTGGAGACAGTAGGGAAAAAATGAGAACGTTATTTACAATCGTGAATTACTTCAAACAGATCATATTTGTTAACTTTGTATTACACACTTCCCTACTTAAGAAATACAGAAAACCAGGTTCATACTTTGAAAGCTTTTATTCCCTTACACATTCCAAAATATTGGTATATTCCCGAAATCCAAAGCAATTACCTTAATGATGAGGGGAAAAGGCTGCATACGCAAATGTTCACAATTGGTGAACCTCGGAGCTCTAGCCAATGAACGGAAAAAAATCATGTAATCTAAAAAACAGACTTTAAATATAAGAATAAGGTATCATTCTCTTCGCACAGCTCAAAGCATTGTGCACATCTTATTCTTTCTTCCTCCACACCCAACCCAGACCCAACAAACAGAAACATTCACCAACATAAACTGTTGACAAGACATGAACTTTTCCTTTCCCCTCACACCAAAGAGAGTCCAGACCCACAAAGGCTAACTTCAAAACAGGAGAGCATTTCCTGCTTCTTCGGTGCTCAAACGATGGAGCGCCAAGAAAAGGAAAGAACCTGGAATCTTCAAAAGGTAACGCGGGGAGATGACAACGAGAGAGGGGGGACACCAAAGGGAGAGGGGGAAGGGGGTAGCCTCAGGAGACTGGAACCATCGGAGCCTGCCATGGCCCCCAGGTGGAAGGTGCTGGAAGACAAGGGAATCATACAGGATGACTGAATATGTGGCAAAGCTGAGGGTGAAATTTGAGGATAATTCTTGGTGTACTGATGCGTTACTTTGAAAGATGAAACTGTTTCTGGGGATTCCTGCTCGAGACCCAAATTGCATGAAAATGTCAAGTAAACAGATTTACTGCAGTATTTATGATGGTTATCGCATTAAAAATATGTTGCTGTCCCAAATGCTGTGTGTGTGTGTGTGTGTGTGTGTGTGTGTGGGGTGTGTGTGTGTGTGTGTGTGGGGTGTGTGTGTGTGTGTGTATATGTGTGTGTGTGTGTGTGTGTGTGTGTTTGTGTGTGTGTGTGTGTGTGTGTGTGTATATGTGTGTGTGTGTGTGTGTGTGTGTGTGTGTGTGTGTGTGTGTGTGTTGTGTGTGTGTGGTTGTGTGTGTGTGTGTGTGTGTGTGTGTATCCGCCTGTGCCTGCGCAATGGGTCATGTGTGTGTTTATTTATTTATTTTTTATTTCAATAATAATGGAATAAACACCCATGTGCTTTTTTGCATCCCCTCACCATGTGTATGCAGGGTTTTTTTTAATTTGTCATCTGTTTCTACCGCACACATGTCCTACTCTTCCAAAAAGTGGAACGAGTTTTAACGTTTGCGCAAGATGTTCTGCGTGCGTTCGCACACGGGACCTCGGTTTATAGTCTCATCCGATGAACGTTTGTGGAGAGTGGAGTCGGCACTGACGTTAACTCCAGAGGAAAACTCCTCTGTGTGTGTGCTTGTGTGCATGCGTGCACGCGCGCGTGCTTGCTGTGTGTGTGAGAGAGAGAGCTCTGACATCACATGACTTTTCTTTTAGCTAATCATGGGGTATGGTGGACACCACGTTGAACCTGTCACAGAGTGTTTCTCTGACTGCTTGATCCTGGCAGCCCGGGGCATCTTCCTGTCCGAGCTCCAGACGGCAGACTTATGTTGGTGTCGTCTGTGGCACCGGTCATACAACACATTGTTTTTACATCCAAAAGAGATCCTTTACGTCTAGATCACAAACCTTAAGTCTGGCAGAATGTGAAGTAGAAACCTGGCATTTGAGCAGGTATTAGATAAAGTCCTAAGAGGCGTACCCCTGTGGCATTTCTCCCATGATAGTGGAACACTTCCTCCAGACTTTCCTCAAGTTGTTTTTCCCTACATAGACGGCTTGATGAAAAAAACTAAATGCATTACTTATTCAATGTACCGTCTGGAAATAAAAATTTGACTTTGACTGACATTGAATTTGAAGTGTCCAACACACCAAAACCAGAGGGCCAATATCTGGCCTACTGACCTGCCGATGAAGGACAAACTCTTTGGACCCTGGAATGCCTTCATCACACGGCAGCATTTGTCAGGGCCTCAGGAGTTGCTGTCTGAGCTTCGACGACGAAGTAGAAGATACAGTCCTCTTACTTGAATTTCAGAAAGCAGTAGTTTCATTAAAAACATGACCACAAACCTGGTAGAAAATAGTTCTCCTTTCTCTACATGGAAGAAAAAGGCCATTCACCTTCATGACACAATGATACCCCTTCTCATCCGGCAGATTACGGACATAATGCACAGGATGAAATACACAAAACAACAACAGATAGCTCATGTCAACAACTACTAAGAAATCAGTGTGGGCGTCTGACTCGATGCAGGATCCAGAGCTGATCTCATGTTTCGGCCTGGAGAGAGCTTCAAGATGATGACACCTTGGTATCGTGGGTAACGTCAGGCTGAACTCAGCACCCCCACAGAGACACGGCAGCAACGCAGGACCTCTTTTGGTTTGTGGTCTTGTGGCGGCCTGTCGTTGGTATTTCTTGGTGGAGTGGTGGCTCTTAGCCTTCAAAACAACAACCCTGGAGAGGGTTTTCTTGCCTGCAGGAAAACCAAAATAAGCCACGTGGTTACAGCAGAGGCACATGATCAAAGATAAGGCAAGAAACAAATCCATCAAATCATGTCATGTGAGTCAGCACCTGGTCCTATACAGACAATGTGTTGAGTTATTATCTATGCGATGGTTAATATTGCATGCAAAATATAATCTAATAAGCATGTGTTAATTTAGACTTAACTGGTATCCATAAACTGTGGCCACCTAACAACAACCAATCCAATCTTCTCTATAGAGACTTATGTTTACTCAAGAACTCAAACTCGGTCATTTGTACAATGAGACGTAACACAAAAAGCACAATATTGACGGAAAAGCACACTTTCCGTTTGTGCTACACTCTGTTGCTGGTATATACGGACTATGCTACACTTCAGCTTCCGGCTCATGTAGTATCTTCTATTAAGTGGTGGTCAGGAAAAAATTCTGCTGGTTTTCAGAAATTTTTGAAGTATGAAAAATTTCACTGTGTACTAGTTTCGGGATTGTGGACAAAGAGCAATACCGGGCATTGATGAGAAAGCTGGGAATTATCATCAACTAAAGGTTGCTTCTGTTCCTACGGTGCTGACTCCTCACATGCACATTATGGTTAGGAAGCTCGCAGACGACAAAGGATGAGGGGTTTCTGTGTTTGCTGAAAATGTGTTAAAAATTCAAACAGAGCAAATTTGAGTAAAATCACATGAATTTTGAGCCAGAGGCTAATCTTTCACATTAGTGTTTTTTATTTCTTTTGATGCCTTAGTACTTTCAGTATGAATGCAAGAAAGTTATAGGAAAACAGAAGGAAAAGCGGCAAAAATTATAGTTAGTGTGTAGCCAAACCTTAACTCTTACGGCCACAGTACAAACTCCCCACACTGTCCGTGACATATCAGGCTTGGTGTTGCCTTCACATCAACCAAAATGGAAAAAAATAGACAATGTGGAACTGTACGAAACCAACACATGAGTTTCTGGACCAACGGGGCTGTTCTTCCTGTACCCTATAGCCAGGGTGACAAGTAGAACAGGGGTGGCTTCCCTTCCTTACTGGTGAGACATTGATACTAAAATAAGCAATGGAATATGTGTTCCTTATTTATTGAGCAAATTGAAAGCAATTCAACAGAAAATGTTTCATGAAAATCGAAGGAGCTGATAAAAAAAAGAGCTTAAAAATAAGAAATGTTCGATTATATTTAGAAAGAAACTGAAGGTTATTTTCCTTTTCTAATCCTGATAGTCTTCAGCTTTAACACAAACTTGTATGTGCATACAGAAGTCCGCATTTAAAAAATCATTATCTTGTTTTTCAAATATCATTTTAATTCAAAACAGGAACTATTTTAGAATTTCATTACGTTCATAAAAGAAGTTGCGATTTTTTTTTTCATCAATGGCCATTTCCTCTAGATGGGACACATGAGTTTCAGCTGCTGACTGTGTTGCTCTATAATGCTGTGGCAAGGAAAGAACACGGCATAGCAGAAGAGACATCAGTGCATAGTCCATTAGAGACATCAGTGCATAGTCCATTAGAGACATCAATGCATAGTCCATCAGAGACATCAGTGCATAGTCCATTAGAGACATCAGTGCATAGTCCATTAGAGACATCAGTGCATAGTCCATTAGAGACATCAGTGCATAGTCCATTAGAGACATCAGTGCATAGTCCATTAGAGACATCAGTGCATAGTCCATTAGAGACATCAGTGCATAGTCCATTAGAGACATCAGTGCATAGTCCATTAGAGACATCAGTGCATAGTCCATCAGAGACATCAGTGCATAGTCCATCAGAGACATCAGTGCATAGTCCATCAGAGACATCAGTGCATAGTCCATTAGAGACATCAGTGCATAGTCCATTAGAGACATCAGTGCATAGTCCATCAGAGACATCAGTGCATAGTCCATCAGAGACATCAGTGCATAGTCCATTTTCACAAATTCACCGTTCAGCCGCCAGTTCAAACATTGATGCTGGGGACAACAGCAAAGTGAGAGGCTGTACGATCAGTGGCTTTTCCACTCATGGCAATGTATTCTCTTTAAAGTATTCCTTCTTCCTGTCTCTAACATAACAATGTGGAGGATATTCATGCCAGAGCTGGGTGTGGGGAGGAAGCAGCATAACCTGGCCATGTTGTTCAACTGAATCATCGACACCTCTTTATCAACGCCACCTTCAACATCGTCATCTACTACACCATGGGATCTCGCTACAGGCAGACCTTCTGGCACATTGGGGGCAGAGGCAGCAAGGCTGCTGGACATAAAGGTCAAGGGTAGTGCATGCTGACTCGACTTGGGACAATGCTGCTCCCTTCACGAAGAAATCGACACAGCCTTGAGTTTGAAATCTATTAGGCCATCAATGAAGTTTTCCAGCTCATGAAGAGCCCATAACTATTTATATAGTTCTTGACAGTCATGTGAAGTATATTACCGTCTACTGTTTAGGAACTGATCAGTAATCTGAAAATAAAGATAAAACTGTCTTGAAAGAGTTTTCACATATGAGTGATTTATAAGCGTTCTGTTGTCACAACTTACCCTTTAAGAACACTTCAGAACAAATGCATGTT